>OW240920.1:113043500-113092249 GCA_933207985.1 Pelobates cultripes | reverse complement strand
GGAGCGGTACTGGCACGAAAGTTCAGACCCCTGCTGTACGGAGGAATAATCCACTTAACTGGGTATTCTAGTGGGAGTATCCCTCTCATACAGCAGTGCATGGTGGGAGAAATGTCCGAGTTGTTAAGTTCCCCATGTAGTCCCCTACTGTACCACCACTGGAATGTCAGTAGGGAAACCCCTTGCATGGGGAATCCCATAAATACGGTGACCTGTGATTAAAAGCTCAGTTGACTCCCAGCCTATGTGTCGTGTAGTTCTTGGGAAGGAAGGATTTATACAACGCTACCAGGTTTATTGCATGCTGTACTTATTTTGCTTGAAGGATTCTATGCAGTTCCTGTTACCCAGCGGAGATACTGTGGATTATACTACCTCTTCGCTACAGATTTTTCATACCCTCCACAGCAATGCACAAAATTCAGAATACTGACATTGGACTAATCACATGGACCGACCATGCACCAGTGACCCTGACCATACACGAATGCTTCCCCACCTCAGGGACTGGCACATGGCAACTTTACAACACCTTACTGAATGACCCTGCATTAGTTACCATGATCGACAGAGAACTATCCTCATACTTTACAACTAACACCACGAAAGATAGCTCCATCGAAACCATATGGCAACTGCACAAGGCAGTAATACACAGCCTACTTATCAAACAAGCCAGCTATGCCAAGAGACAAAGGATTAATCACTACACTACACTGATTAAAGAACTTAAAGATCTCCCTCTAGCACACTTCTGGCTATCAAAACCAAACTCAGAGACTTGGAGCTGGAAAAAATGACCTATCTCCTTCACCGCTACAAACATAACTTTTTTGCCCAGGGCAATCGAGCAGGGGCATTACTAGCATCACAACTTAAGGCAAGGACATGCAATACCAGAATCGCGTACCTCCAAAACAAATATTGGTTCCAAAATCATGAACCTTCAAGATGTGGTTAATGAATTTGCGTCTTAATACAGTGAATTATACAATCTCAGATGCCCCTCAGACGATGCCACCCACCATACAGTCCATTTAGGACTTCCTCACTAACGCCCGATTACCCAAACTCACTCAAACTGACATAGCACACATATCCACATCATTTGATGAGACAGAAATTAAACAAGCCGTATGCCTGTTGCCTAAACATAAAGCACCGGGTCCAGACGGGTACATGAACAAATATTACCAAACATACATAGATACCCTTGCCCCACTGTTCAACACCTGCTATTCCAAAAGGTCAATTACAGAGTGACATGCTGATAGCCCACATCTCAACACTTCCCAAATAGGGGAAAGACCCTACCCAATGTCATCATTTCTGACCCATCTCTTTGTTAAATGGTTATGTAAAGTTATATGCTAAACTCTTGGTGAACCGTTTGTTCACAATCCTCCTATCCCTTACACATAGCGACCAATCTGGCTTTGTAAAACACAGACAGGGATTGGACAACACCAGAAAACGACTAAACATTTTATCCTATATGAACTCAAAGCGCGGTGGGGGCCTTCTCCTTGACTTATCATTTTGCATTACTAATGGCAGTAGACAGGGATGCCCACTGTCCCACCTGTTTGTCCTATCATTAGAACCCTTAGTGCAAAAATTAGGTCATATCAGGAAATCAGTGGAATCCAGATAGGCAAACTGGCATACCGGTTATCCTTTTTTGCTGATGACATTTTATTAACTCTGAGCAAACCCGTAACGTCGTTACCAGCTCTGTTATCCTTCTTAGAATACAATGGAGCAATCTCCTATTACAAGCTAAATCGATCTAAGATGCAAGCTTTAACGATAGGCATCCCAGCATAAACACTACAAACACTTCAACAAATGCATTCCTTAGACTGGCGAACAAAATAAATCACATATCTAGGATTTAAGATAGCAAGCTATTTGCATATAATTTTAAACCACTACTCACAACACGCAAGGAAGAATTCCTTAAATGGAAATCAGTACACATTTTCTGGCTGGGGAAACCAATACAATAAAAATGGTCTTACTCCTAAAAGTTTTTCGAATGCTTACTCCTAAAAATATTTTTAGAATGCTACCAATACAAGTCCCTCTCTCATTTTGCAGGCAGCTACCTTTGCAACCTTCCTATGGGCATCAGGCAAGCCAAGAATCCCCGCAACCCTGTTGCACAGACACATTTCAAAAGGAGGAATAGGAATATCTTAATTTATTACAAAGCCACCAACATGAAGGCAGCAATAAAATTACAAGCCTCAGGCAATGTGGGTATACATGAGAACGAAAAATACCCTAGGGGGACTATTAGAGACCTACTGTGGACCCTTAAATCATTACGCCCCAATGTACCACATCTGTTCCCCATCACGGAATTAGCAATACACTATTGGGACCTCTTTCAGAAGCAACATCTCAATTCCATCCTGTGACAGAACCATTCGTCTGACTATTGTGGTGGATTTGTCTGTTTCCTGCACTTTCGTGTAAATGGCGGTTTCCTATAGCCCAGCCATACGAATGACAGTTTTTTCCTGAACAAAACTACCGAACGGATGGCCACCCAGGAGAGAAGTGTGCTGCTGGTTAACCTATTGATCCCAATTAGAAAGTTGTGGTTAACCGCAGACACTTCTCAATTAAACCGAATTCAGGGTGGCCGTCGTTCGTGTGTCGACCACGAGGCAGCGGCCATTTTAAAACACACGAAAGCCCAGCGGTGTTCGGCTCTATTTTCATGGAACTAAAAACTGACACTTTTCTTGCCGAACACCGCTGAATCAACGGGACGCCTGGTTGCCTCCACGAAAACGTACGAACACCGGCCGTTCGGGAGTTTTACAGCACATGAAAGGACTTAAACCAGATAGCCCTCCCATGGAGTCAATCGCATACCTAAAGACTGTAAGAACTTTGACTCCATGGCGATTGAACTATGTGTGTGGGATCTGAGCGCTATTTGCCAATAATATGAACTCAGATCCAGGCTATCTGGGGATATGTGATGTGAATAAGAAATGTTCGGCTATTTTCAAATTATGTATTTTTATGTGTTTTCTGGTTTTATATCTAAGATGGCGATTTGTCTTTGTCCTGGAGATAACTGAATTACTTCCCAATTATCTCCAGGGCAGAGGGGAGGAGACCATATTGCATTGTGGGAAAAACCTGTAACTGTATGTCTGAGATGTCCCCCTGTCTATCTGTCATTTCAGTCTCCCATTTGGTCCCCTAGGGGAGTGTCCACCAAGAGGGAGACCTGCATAAATACGGGGAGGTAGCCCACAGTAAAGCCAGATCCTGTTTGACCCTCAATGCGGAGCTTCTATTTCTTCTTTGAGCTTAGAGACTGCTGATTGGAACCGAAAGCCGCTTGGTGGATATCGTTGTTCGGGGGCTAGCAGCAGTTCGTGGATTTCCGTTCGGGAGTTTGGAGCCTTTCACGGATCCCGGTCGGGAGATTACCGCTTCCCCTGGTTATGGTTCGTGTATTACAATTGATGCGAATGTTACATAGTTACATAGTTACATAGCTGAAAAGAGACTTGCGTCCATCAAGTTCAGCCTTCCTCACAAATGTTGTTGCTGTTGATCCAAAAGAATGGAATGGATTACTGATATTGCGAAAGGGGAAGGTGAACTAAACGGCGGTTTCTCTTAAAGACACCAGGGGTGTCTTAACACATCCATATGCCCCTCTCACATCCCTAAGCACAGTTAGCTCATGGCTCACCTTTCAGAATTGGGACAAGTTGACCGAAAAAGGTCAAACCAGGTCTGCTGGAGTGTTCCACAAAGAGCCAGCACTGTGACAGAGTCCCCCATACCTGGATTAGCATCTTCTTTATTTTTACTTATTTGTTACACTGGTAGGTTCGGTATATGGGATTCACCGAACACCTGGGATCTATGTAGTTAGAATACCGAATAAACTACTGATTACCACAATGTTCTAAGCTGACGGCTGGGTGGTCATCGTTTGTATGTATGAACACGTGGAGGTGGCCATCTTTAGCTGCAAACACAGACAGCGGTGTTTGGTTGTCGAGTGCATGTAACTATAATCAGACACTCGATGGCACGCACACCACTGGGACTTCCATCTCTCCATATGTTCGAATGGGTTCGTATTAGAAGAGCGGCGTACAGGGGGAACAAGCACCAGAACAAGGGACACAGACAGAGCACTTGCGAACAGTTTCATTCGTATCTTTTGTGGGTTTCGTACCACTGCACAACCTAATTCTATAGAACTATTCTGGGCAGGAGCCTCATGTGCAGTCGGTCTAAACTATACCCCGGTGGCGTTCCAGCTGCGTTTATGGGATCTGAATGCTTTTCGCATTTGTTGGGTGCTCAGACCCAGGCTATCCGGGGATATAGGACTCAAGGGAATACCGACTTGTTAAATATGTATTTTGGGGTGTTTTTGTTATGTATGTCCTGGGCCTGAGAGGTAATGTAATTATGTATGTGCATTTACTGTATTCGTTTAAACCCCCTACCGGTCTTTGAGTGTACTACAGGCTTCTTAGACATTATCGCATTTCATGTACAAATCAACGAACCACTGCATTTTTGCCTACACACTGACCCCTACCGGTCATTCGGTGTACTACAGGCTTCTCAGACATTATTGCATTTCATGTACAAACCAACGAACCACCGCATTTTTCACCTACACACTGACCCCTATTGGTCATTCGGTGTACTACAGGCTTCTTAGGCGTTGTTTGTATTTTCATGTACAAACCAATAAACCACTGCATTTTCACCTACACACTGACCCCTACTGGTCTTTCGGTGGACTACAGGCTTCTTAGACATTATTGCTTTTCATGTACAAAACAATAAACCACTGCATTTTCACCTACACACTGACACCTACCAGTCATTCTGTGTACTACAGGCTTCTCAGACATTATTGCATTTTATGTACAAACCAACAAACCACTGCATTTTTCACCTACACACTGACCCCTATCAGTCATTCGGTGTACTACAGGCTTCTTAGACATTATTGCTTTTCATGTACAAAACAATAAACCACTGCATTTTCACCTACACACTGACACCTACCAGTCATTCTGTGTACTACAGGTTTTTTTCAGACATTATTGCATTTTATGTACAAACCAACAAACCACGGCATTTTTCACCTACACACTGACCCCTATCAGTCATTCGGTGTACTACAGGCTTCTTAGACATTATTGCTTTTCGTGTACAAAACAATAAACCACTGCGTTTTTACCTACACACAGACACCTACCGGTCATTCAGTGTACTACAGGCTTCTCAGACATTATTGCATTTCATGTACAAACCAACGAACCACGGCATTTTCGCCTACATGCTGACCCCTACCGGTCAACCGGTATACTACAGTCGTCTCAGACTTTATTTCACTTCATAAGCAAACAAACTAACTACAGCATTTTCGCTTTTATACTGACTCCTATCTGTCAAACAGTAGGATTAACCCCTTTAGGACACATGACATGTCTGACATGTCATGATTCCCTTTTATTCCAGAAGTTTGGTCCTTAAGGGGTTAAAGGGTATTTTTACCATACAATCAGCATTTATGACCCCTACTGGTCAACAGCAAAACTGTCTTCACATGTCATATACAATTTACCAGCCAATATAAATTACACATAAGATTGTTTTAACCCCTTAAGGACACAAGACATGTGTGACATGTCATGATTCCCTTTTATTCCAGAAGTTTGGTCCTGAAGGGGTTAAACATAACCATAAACCATAATGAAACTTCAGCACGGGCTCAAATTCAGGTCTAATTCACAATAATTAACATTTCACATCAAGACCAACAGTGGTTCTATCAACACTGCCACCTACAGGTCTGTCAAGTACATTGACAATTTTCATGGGGTTTTACAAACACCAAAACACTTACACCTATAGGTCAACAGACAAACAACGTTTCACATACCAATCAGTATCCAACTAGACTGCCACCTATAGGGCACTCGGCAGATCTCCAGTGCACTTGCCTTTTGCAACACCATGTTCACTGACCCCTACCATTCAATAAGACATACAACAATTCACATAGCAAGCACTATATCAACATCAGGTATAAATACATATATTATTACACAGTAGCAGACGCGTCTGTATATACGTAACTGGTAATATAGTTCACATACATTTTTCACAGCACGCTGCTCACGCAACAGACTTTCCCCTAGCAAGGGGACATACAACATACAAGGTGGTGACAGACCACATTTTCACTTGTACATACGGCACTTAATGGGTTAAGATTGATACATATTTAACCAGTATGGCTACGATGTTTAATATTTACACATCATGGCACTTTACTTTTCACATATACTGTACGTATTAAGATAAGCTTGGTCTATGCCATATTTCCTTATGCCATACGGTTTTATCCATTCAGGTTACAGTTACTACTAAAAAACCTATACGGATTGTCAGGTTCAATACCATACTACCAGGTACATACACCTGCTCACGTAGTTATCCATCTCTTACCTTCCCTGGAATAGTAATAGTGTACTGGCAATTAGGGTTCTAGGGCCCAATAGGTATTACCCCCTTTTTTCTCTGCATTATGCTTCGGTTAGTGGTCCCGCGAGGCCAACACCCCGCCTCACACTCGGAGGCATACACCCCTCGGGCCACTCGTGAGCTAGCCGCCTCGCATTGTATCATAGAGAGGGCCTCACCTGTCACTCCCCTTCCTATTTTCTGGTTACTGTCACCGAGAGGCCAACATCCTGCCACAACGTTCGGTGGCCACACAAAATCCCCTCGCGCCAAGCATAGATAGAGCCTCTCAAGCCACTTGGCAACTAGCAGGGCCTCACCAGTCACCAAAAAACACCAAGCCTAATCGTTTCGCCTTACGGCTTAGCTAGCAAGCCAGTACAAGAACCCTGGGTACAAATAATTGCAATCTTTATTGTTATTTAAGTATTTCTCAAAAAGATGGTGAAGAATCACCTCTTCCTAGCACCCCGGCTAGATTTGATACACCTTCAAGCAGAGGAGATGTTGCTAGTCCAGCAGCAATCAGATCCTGGATGATCCCACACATTACCACCGACCTAAGGAGGTGACAAATCCCCTACCCTGCTACAGCAAGGAAAGCAGAGTTATTCAAACTCCTCCATACATCAACGGACAACACGGAGGCAGGGGAAGGCCCAGCTACATCAACTCAGGTGACACCCAGGCTATGCTAGCCTCACTCAAACTCATGAGCCAAAAATGTATGACAGACTGGCAATCTCGAGTTGGTCACCACAGCCCTCACAAGGCTGGGCCTCACGTTACTGTACAACCAGCACCAACCGAAACTCGGTTACCTGGTACAATCAATTATTATGACACACAAGATGTTAACCCTGTATGATCCCAGCACATTGGGGAAGCAAGGCATATATATGTATGATGATGTATCTGTGATGGTCAGATCCAGGGATTCCAGGTAAATCGGGAACTGACCATCTCTTGGATGGGTTGGTATTTGGAATATGTAGAGATGTTTATTTGTGCAGGTACCCATACAGAAGGGATTCTGTCCCAAACAAATGGACGAGCACTCTCAGGCTCCAGGTACCAGCACCTCTGAACTACCAGAGACCATTGATATGAGTAGTTGCATTGCATATAGACTGTTGCATATATGTTCAAATGGTTCAGGGCACATGACAAACCATGTGGCCCAATACAACTTACAAATAACGTACTCACCATCTGTACACACCAATGCATTTTCAACACTACTGACTCATCACCCTTCCAGACTTGTAGTAGATTTACTAAAGCTCTGGAGCTTCAAAGGGCTCCCATACAGGTATCATAAACACACCTTCAAGGAATATAGCATGCCCTCACTTACAGTCAGCACAACAAAACCATTGGCTGAAAACACACTCATAGCCAAGATTTGCAGAGGTGTCTTCCAATCTCCACCATTTACAGCATGGCACCAAACACAAACACATTGGTATTATCACAAGGAATCTTCTCTTAAACAAAGACTAACCATAGGCTTATTGGCACCACACACCTCCGCTACCCCAAGTCTCAACTCCCTCATACCCTCCGAGGATTTTTCTTACTATACAACACCATTGATCTACCTTTACAGCTATCACTCAAGGGTTAAAGCTTGGTTAAGTAAGACCAATATCATCAACGCAGTAAACGGCTACCATCTACCCTACACACTGGCACTTACATGGCATAAATTGGGCAATCCTTTCCCCGCTCAACTTTCGAGCTACAGATTAGCCTACTATTGATATTCGCAGATACTCTGTGCTGGTTATGATAACATATCCAGAGGCATTACAGTCATACACTATCTAGAAGACTTCTTGTTGCTCAAAGAAAGCATATTTTTCACTAGAAGCCTCATGGCAGCTTAGTCTGGTTGACCACTTGGGCGTCCCAGTACCCCATAAGAAACAGAAGGCGCAGACACTATCATCACATTACTGGGCATATGACTTGAGTCGGCATCCATACACGCAAGTTACCACAAGACAAATAGGGAACATTCTCAACTAAATCAAACACTACCTCCTGCTTAGTACTTACAACTACAAGGAACTACAATCCCTACCAGGTTCCTTAATTTTGCCATGCCAATCATATCACAAGACCACGCTTTCACAACCAGAGTACTTTCCCCTTTTTTCCACACTTCCAACATGACGATCAGAGGAGGTGCCTAGACACCTCAGCAACAGCAGACCTGCACATGGGGGGGGGATTTCTTAACCACTTGGCATGGTAAAAGCATGTTCCTTCCAGGATTGACTGACACTTCTCCAACCAGATGGTCAGACGCAGCGTATACCACTGGTTTGGCAGCGATCTACCGGGAACAATTGCTTTGGAGCTGTTGGCCATGGCATCCAGGTTTGGAAATTTTTCCACCACTTCAGCCCCTTTGGGAGATCTACCCCATTGTAGCAGCTGCTGTGGCATGGGGTAAATCATGGTCAGGGTCATCAATCCGTTGTTACTCAGACAACTAAGCACATACCATATCATCAACAAACGCCACTATTCATCCATAAGTTCATGATGTTTCTGGGGAACTCACTTGGTTGGCCACTTATCACATTTCACTTTCATGTACCAGACGGGGGTATACATCCCTGCCGACAACTGTCTCATTAATATTCCAGGCATGTTCATCATACGCTTCCTACAGCCGCCCATACAGTCACGTCCACTCTTTCATTCCAGAGACAAAATCATGGATTAGACATACTCATGCAGCATAGCATGCACTATCCCACCTAGCACTTTCGTCCCATACTTGTAGAACGCATAACACAGCTTTTCACCTGGCTTAAAGAATCTCATTGGAACACGACATAGCTCAACCTGTGTCACAAAATTTCTCCTAAGTTTTGCTTATTTTTGCCACCTTAAACTTAAACTATCTCATACACCATTAATGATATATTTTACAGGCATTCAACAACACAGGATAACCTATGGCCAAAACTACCATAAACTTCATGCTATCATACCAGAAAAGAATATACTCAGAGGTTTTCAGGAATCCATTCCCCCACGTTCCTCTCAGAGATTACCAATAGCCATCCAACTTTTCATCCTTATCGGACCTATTAGAGCTACAACCATTCAATTATACTACCAAGTCGGCCATTACCAGCCATGCACATTGCCTTTCTCAGGCCAGAGAATCCACTACCATCAGGCCAGAGAATCCACTACCATCACCACCACACAGACAGATCATGGTCTTCAACAATCCCACGTACGTAAACACATATATCATTACCTATTGGCTCTACCACATTCCGAAATGAGTCAACATGCACCAGCAGTAGAGATAACATACTATCCTACCCACAACAAATGGTGCCCACTTTCGGTCCTAGATTCCTACCTTCAAAATCCTTTCAGGAATTAAATACTGTAATGCATTTAAGGAAATGTCTGGTTAATTTGTATATATTTGTTGACTGTATTAAATCTTTGATTATTCATTTTTGCCCTCTTTATTTACAGGCCTACCGTATCGTCGGTATCGGCACACCACAACCGACTTGCTCCCTTTACACTATCCTAAGCTTATGCTGGATCCTTACTCCATATACGGATATTTTGCCCCTTACACAAACATATATATATATATATATATATATACACATACACACACACACATATACTGTGATAAAGTGAAGGCAGATAGGCCTATAACATTTAACCCCAGGGGGAGTAAGTGTTGTAGGCAACACAAACCACCGTTTAGTTATGGGCCCCTGGGGTGGAGCATTTGGAGAGCAGGGAGGGGTCAATGCTCCACTCCTCAGTTTATACACAACTGGGAGAAATCAGGTCCAGGCAAGAGTTTTTTGGAATGGTCTCCAACCCACTGCTCAGCTGCAGATAATCAGCTGTAGCAGTGGGAATCCCTGCAGGTAAAGGGGGGATTGCTGGCTTCCTCCATTGAAGCAGGTTGGAGAAAGGCTGTTCGCTCCAGTGAGAGAGTCAAGGAGACTGAGCACTGGGAGTGCAAAAGGAAAGCAGTCAAGGCTGGCTTGGAGCACTGGGAGTGCGGAAAAAAGAGAGAAATTTGTTTATTTCTAGAAGGAATGGAAGCCACATGCTAACCGAGTGTGGAGTGCAGAGATCTGACAAAGGCACTAGGTTGGTGAACACAAATATTATTTTGTTCTAGTTTAAACCCTGAGAGAGAGGGAGTCTGATGTTAGTTAGTGCTCACACGAGCTAGGCTTTTGTTTATAGGGATTTGTGTTATTTTTTTTTTTATTTGCTGCTGTAGCTGTGGTGGAGTTTAACAATAAAACTGCCTGGATTACATGAAAACCAAAGGACGGTGCCTGTTGTTTACCCTAGAGGACAGTGCTACCTGCAGACAAGGATCACAATACACACACACACACAAGAATTTGTGAGCACATCTACAATATCCGTAAAACAGTGGAGAGCCATAGTGTTTCAGACCATTTTACAGAGACACAATCAAGATCCTAGGGGGTTGGAATTTGTAGCTATAAAAAAAAAAAAAAAAAAGGTTTTGAGAGATTGGAGAGGGGGATAGCATTAAAAAAAATTTAGACAAGAGGAGATGAAATAAGCTTTTTATTTAGAAACGTTAGCCTTCAGGTCTTAATATTAATTTACATAATGTTCTGTAATTGTTTTATTCCTGTATTTTAACCTGTTAGGGTTACCTCTTTCCACCTTTCCTATTTTTATTTTTTTCTTTATTCTTATTTTAATTTCATTTATATTTTTTTATTCTTGGTTTTATTTTCGCCCCTCTTAACATGGTTCCCGTCTCATTATGTTTTTTTTTTTTTAGTATGGCCCTTTTTTACACTACTGTTGGTTTTATTACAGTCTGTGTGTTCATTGCTGTAATACTGTATAATGATGCTGTTTATAATATTTATATTTCTCAGGTATTAATATGCATTTTTTTTTCTCATTCAGCTATTTTTTTTACAACTTTTTTTTCCCAAATTAACTTGAACAAGAGACTGGATGTTATTTTAATTTTAGAATGGATTATATACCTTACTTTTACTTTAAGTAGGAGCTAAATAACTGTTCCCTGGGCTTATGGGGAGGTTCGGCTGCTTTATAAGTCGAACAAGTGCGGGAGGACTCCTCACTCTTGAGAAAGCCCCAGTAGGTGGGGCGAAATGCGTTGTGAGACGAAACCCAGTAAATACACACTTGCATGTGGATGAACTGAGACGCCAAGGCTGACAGGACAGAAGTTTGAGATAGATACTTAAATGCACTTATTTTCAATTAATAAAAAAAAAAAATTAAAAAAAAAATTGTGAACCTATTGGTGAGTATTTATTGATTAGAAATTGGTTTTACCAGGATTGAATATGGTTGCTGCAGGTATTGAATTGTGACACACTATTACAGAGAAATATTATTTTTCTAAGTTTGTATATCCTTGTTCATAATTTGTGCCACCTTATTCATTAGATTCTGTTTGTATTTTTTTCTGGTATTGAAAGAATAAAAGGCTGCAGACATGATGTCTATTTTTGAATATAGGAAAAAAAATTCCAAGTTCACCTTCTAAAAAGATAAGGAGTACCGTATTTTTCGCTCTCTAAAACACACCTGACCATAAGACGCACCTAGTTTTTAGAGTAGAAAAAAAAAAAGTTTTCCTTACCACCCACTCCCCGGTCCTATAGTATTCTTCTCCCCTCCCCTGTCCTACAGTGTTCCTTACCACCCACTCCCCTGTCCTATAGTATTCTTCTCCCCTCCCCTGTCCTATAGTGTTCCTTACCACCCACTCCCCTCCTTCCCCTGTCCCATAGTGTAACTTATCACTCCTCCACCTGTACCTTAGTGCCGCTCTCTCTCCAACTCTTGTTCCCCGGTAGGTCTCCTACCTTTATGTAGACATTTCCCCTCACTTCTGAGGAGGAAAAAAAGTGTGTCTTATAGAGCGAAAAATACAGTAATCAAATGAGAGACAAAACAGTAGATAGCATAGAACATATTTTTAGAAATCTGAAGAGATTATTAATAAAAGAAACAAAATACAGATGGGAGATAACCACAATAATTTGCGCCACCTTCTTCATTAGATTCTATTGACATCAAGGTATGTAACAAGAACAGTTTTGTTTACCAAACACATAATTTAACATTGTGTAATCTTAATAAAAAAGGACCCAATTATATTGGCCTATTAAAAAAAAAAAACAAACAAACAAAAAAAAACATAGGGGCAACACGCTACACAAGCAGCCTGGGAAGCCGCAACTCAACTTTGTTGAAATGTCCCTATAGCAACTGAAACATATATTCGACCACTTTTGGGCCCTCCTGGAGGCAAGACTGACTGCTTCTGTGGTGCATCAGTCTGAACAGGAGGTAGGGAATGGAGAGATGAGTGAGGTAGTGGGCCACCTTTGGGCACTCTACTGTCTCATGTGCAAGACACCCTTGCTTCAAGCCTACCTGTGCTGAGGGCTAATAAGGGCAAGACCCTAACGCATCGACCACACAGGCAAGAGACCAACTGCTTCCAGGGGTACCACAACCCAGGTGTTCTCAACCTTCTGTCTCTCCACTATGGGGTAAAACTTGAACTCTTTGAGCCCCCAGGTCCATGGATCACTGATGCTGGCCTGTATACCAGCCAGGGGCTGGAAGGATGTCCCCCTTTGCGCTCCCTCTACTGATCCTCTTGGACTCTCCCCCCATCCGTGTCTCTTGCCTAAAATGGCTAGCATAGATTGACTTCCCACAAACTAGAAATCAGTTGAAGGTGGAGGGAGTCCCTAGTCGCCATCTGGCGCACTGTGGCGATTCCGTCATCCTAAACATCACCTGAGCTTAATTATATTATAGTGGTCCCATGTACTATACTTTGGTTTTCCTTTTCTGATTCTAGCCTAAATTTCTAGCATGCATTTTATTTTATTGAGTTTAGCTCACTGAGTTGTGTCTGCTCTCCACGTGAATCTTAGTTGGTGGCTCCAGTAGCACCATACTAATACACCATGAATGTAGCATCACTAGTATTATTGTGTTTAGACAGGTGTTCTTTGCCAGGTACATGTGGACCTTGAATTTGAGACACAGCCTTTCCATTTTTTTTGAACCTTTTTTTTGCTATTTTGTACCAAGTGTAGTTGTAATAAACATTTTTTTTCTGCCTTTTTAAAATACACAGTGGATTTTTACTGTATATTCTGAAAACCTTAGGTGTGCTATGGTAGTATAATAGTTCATAGGTTGCTCAGCTATGTCATCAGAGTACAGCACTACCCCCATTTGTACCTTTGCCAGGTATATGTGGATGTTAAAGGGGCACATTTGAGACACAGTAATACAGTTTTTTCAAACTTTCAATTTTTACGCCATGTTCCCTTTTGGGGTAGTTTAGCTGGTTGGCTATTCAAACTACCCCACAAACGCATACCATTTTTTAAAATAATATACCCTGGGGTATTTCTAAAGGCATTTTCTAATGGAATTTATAAAAAAAACTTACAAGGAAATGTTTACAGATCTTAACATGTATAGCTTGGAGGAGAGACGTGGCACGGGGGATATAATGGAAACATTTAAATACATAAAGGGAATCAATACAGTAAAGGAGTAGACTATATTTAAATGAAGAAAAACTACCACAGGGCAGTCTTAAATTAGAGGGGCAAGTGTTTAAAAATAATATTAGGATGTATTACTTTAATGAGAGTGTAGTGGATGCATGGAATAGTCTTCTAGATGAAGTGGCAGAGGTTAACACAGTGAAGGAGTTTAGACACGCGTGGGATAGGTATAAGGCTATCCTAGCTATAAGATAAGGTCAGGGAATAATGAAAGTATTTTTTTAAAAATGGCCAGACTAGATGGGCCCAATGGTTCTTATCTGCCACCACATTTTTTTTTAAATCTTTAAAAATTGTTATTTATTATAAATTTACAACTTATACAAGAATTAAAGAAAGATTATCCTATCAAAGAAATAGACACAATATATACATTACGTACAACATAAAAAGAAACATACAACATGAAAGAAAAAAAAAAGTATGCTGTGTGTGTCATCGGTGGGCTGGGGAGAGACAAAAAAAAAAAAAAAATTAAAAAAAAAAAAAAAAAAAAAAAAAAAAAAAAAAAAAAAAAAAAAAAAAAAAAAAAATCGCCTCACAGAATATACAAAATTCAATAATCAATATAGATAGAGCCACTTTCGGGGTGGGATTATTCATGTTTATCTTACAAAGATATCCATTCCAGGGTTATTAAGATGCCAGAGTGTAGATAGTTTAATCTTTATAATAATCAAACCATTTTCCCCAGATCTTATTATATAAACTGATGTTATCCTTAAAGTATACCGCCTTTTCCATTAGACCTTGAAACGGAGTCTGAAATGTAGTCTCTATAATTGAAGGGGATATATTCTGTTTCCATTTTCTAGCAATACAAAGTTTGACAGCCATCAAGATATGTATAACCAGATATTGAGAAGATTTATCCATTGTGGGAAAGTCTAAATGAAATAGAAATCTTTCTGGAGAGAACATAAAATTTAATTTCAAAATCGGTAAAAAGTTGAAATAGTGCCAGTTTAAGAGCATCCAGCCCCATGCACTCCCACCATACATGTTTAAATGAACCACAATCCCTATTACAGCGCCAACAGATATTTGAAGAGTTAGCTTGGAATTTACATAATTTCCTAGGGACCACATACCACCTATGAATCAGTTTAAGGTATGTTTCCTGTAAATTTATACAATGAACTGTTTTTCTTAAGGCTTCAAATGCTTTTAACCAATCTTGATATAAAAAAAGATTTACCAATATCCGTTTCCTATCTGGAGATCGTATTAAACTTCACCTCTTGGTTTAAAAACTCCAGAGCTCTTCTAACAACTGAAGACTTTTTTTTAGCCTTGCCAAAAAAGATCTTGTCGAAGGATGAATATTTAATTACTGTTTTATAAAGAAAGTTTTTTATTCTTAGATAAGAAAAATATACTTTATTTGCCAGTCCAATTTTATCTTTAATATTTGGAAAGGTGCTAATTTCAGAAAAATTGTATAAATTGTGAATTTTTAACTCTTGCCTACACAGCCATCCAGATAAATCAAGATCTTGGATAAAAAAAAATTAAAGATTGCCAGAGGAGCATTTGAGGAAAAATTATTTTGAGCGAAAAAAAAAAAAAATGATTTCTTTATTAGTGATATAGATTTAAACATTTGGGTGATAATCAAATGGTCAATATGTAGATTTTTAAAAAGTTTTTTTATCAATCCAAAATAGATCAAAAGGATCAAAAGTATTACATAATGTTTTTTCATAAATATACCAAGCTTTCAACTTAGAATTATTATTACCCCATTCTAGATAGTGTGAAAACATAACTGTGTCATGGATGTACAATATATTCGGAAATGATAAGCCTCCTACTGCTAATCTAGAAGACATAACTTTAAGAGCAATCCTAGGTTTTTTGTTGCGCCAAATGTAAGACAAATAAAACATGGAACAGTTGAAGTATTTTCCTAGTGACCCTAAGTGGAATAGTAAGAAAAAGATATGCTAGTTTTGGAAGTAAATTTGCTCTAATAATGTTTATCCTTCCAAGCCAAGATATTTGTAATTTAGCCCATTTTAGTATTAGATTGTATTTCTAAATTCTCTCAGAAGTATGGTGTAGTTGTCAGTGATCCATTCTTCAATATTAAAGTTTATATTTATTCCCAAATAATGTACGGAATTGGACCATTTAAACTTAAAGTTATTGTTCAGGTTATTTATTAATACGCTTGGTAGGCTATCATGGAAAGCTTGAGTTTTTTGCACATTAATCTTATAGTTAGAAAAGCTACTATATTCTTCAATACAGCAAAATATACATGGTATGGAAGATTCTGGGTTTGTTATGGTGATAATTATATAGTCAAACATTGTTATTTTTTGTTCCTGACTTCCTAGGTTCACCCCAGTTATGTTATGGTTCTGCCTTATATATACTGCCAATGGTTCAATAGAGAGAATATATGGGAGGGGTGCCAATGGGCATCCCTGTCGGGTTCCGTTTTTATTAGGAAACCAATCAGAATCTAAACCATTACCATAAATTTTTGCTATAGGAACAGAGTATAAAGACATGGTAAGGTTCTTAAAAGATCCCTTAATCCCAAATGCTGAAAGTGTAGCTGATAATTTCCAATTTACTCTGTCGAATGCCTTTTTGGCATTGACTGCTATAAAAATTGTAGATAAAGATTTTTTACCGACTTCGATCATCATATTCAAGATTTTATGAATATTATCACTAGCTGATCTTCCTTTTATAAAGTCTGATTGATCTAAATGAATTAGGTCTGAAATTATCTGCGACAATCTGTCTGCTAGGATTTTTAAAAATATTTTAATATCAAGATTAGAAAAAAAAAAAATTGGACGGTAATTGGTTGGGGAAATTGTTGCTTCCAGCATTCTAGAGGAAAAACTATTGGAAATTGATATAACTGAAAAGATTTTTAACAATAGAGGGGTTATTATTGCCTCAAAGGATTTGTGCTTTCCCATTGCTAAGCTTATCTATTGTTTTCTTTATTTCCTCTGCTTCAATAGGTTTATTCAAATTTAATAATTTGTCAGCGTTTAATTTTGGAAGATTAAGTTTTGAGAGAAACTATTATATTTTAAATTGTATAGTGAGGCATAATATCTTGCAAAGATCTTACTAATACTATGCGGATATAAACATGTTTTATCTCCATTTATAATTTTTTTTATTGTAAATTCTCTGCTCTGGTTTAAGTTTGTCATAGATTCCCCTACCTTATTATTACTACTGTACCATCCTTGATTTAGGGAAATCACTGAATTTTTTATTTTATTTTCCAAAGTTATTTTTATTTGATTTTGAAGAGTGTTAATTTGTGAAGCTAAGAGGAAATTTGGATTTAGTTTATTACTATGTTCAAGTATGGACAGTTGTATATAAAAAGGTCTGCTAAGTTTTGACCTCTAGCTACTCTAGTTCTAGCACCCAGCTTAATTAAGTTACCCCTCATAACACATTTAAAGGTTAACCATAAGGTTTCATTAGAAACTTGTCCGTTATTAATTTTTTATAAATTCTTTTGCCATATTCTCAAGATGTTTCCTATTTTTTTCAGATGTTAAAATTGATTTGTTTAAGCGCCACTGCAGGTCTAGTATTGTATTCTGAATTATTTTCTAATATTACGCTAATAGTGGCATGGTCGGACCAAACATTAGGATCAATTCCTGAACTTCCAAATTTTCTCAGGTTAGCCAAATCTGTTACAAAAAAGTCTATCCTTGAGTAACTGAGATGAACTTTAGATAAGAACGTGAAGTCTTTCCATCGGATGTTGTACCCACCAAATGTCGAATAACCCAAATTTAGCTAGGAAGTCCTGGAACCAAATATATCGCTTTTCATGGGGATAGTTCAATTGTTTAAAATCTTTGGATATTCTGTCCAGTTTTGGATTTTGGATAGTATTCCAATACCCCCCAATTAACAAAATACCTTTTTTAATTTTCCAGAGGTTTCCAAAAAGTTTCCTCTCAAATGCTTGAGAAAATACATTACGAGCATACAAATTAACCAAAGTATAAGTTTTATCATATGTTTACATATGAGAATTAAAAATCTGCCTAGTGGGTCTTTTTCCAAGTAAATCTGTTCAAATTTAAGTTTAGAGGAACAGATAATAGCAACTCCTCTTTTTTTTTTTTCTATCTAACATTAGCGTACATAATATATGGAAATTTAGAGTAATTTTTGAGGATTTTTTCCCTATCTTTCCAGTGAGTTTCTTGAACATAACACACATCGCTCTTGTCTTGTATAAACATTGTATACAAAAGGCCTTTTTACTGGAGAATTCAAACCCTGTGCATTTATGGATGCAATTTTAATTGACATAGTTACTCGTATTCATGACTTCCCTTCCGAAAGTTGGCTCTAAAATTCCTGATAGATCTCGTCCTTCCCCATTCCCGATAGCCAATCCTTTCGCATACAAGACAATCAATTAAGTTATTACAATACAAAACTTCAAACAATATAATGCAAAAACAATATACCACCATAATTAGATAAAATATATCATATAGGTGATTATCCTGAGAGAAAGTAAACATACTGACATAAAAGACTCAGGGGAGAGGGAAAGAAGAAGAAGAGAAGAAAAAAAAAAAATCAGTGGTGGTCTTTTATGGCCAGGTAATTAGTGATGGAACACTCACTCATAGAATCATAAAACCTTGTGGATTGACACCTTAACTTAGGTTTAGGATCCAAGAGGATATGAAGCGAAAGATATGGAGGGGGAACAAAATTCAATAATCAGGTGGGAACTATACATTGAAAGTCAAAAGAGGACAAGGACAAATCATGTCAGAAAATACTGAGATAATTATCAAGGGTATATACACACACACATATACACACTAAATATAGCGTACTATGAATTAAGTGATATTATTTAATATAAATGTATGTAAATTTCAGTGTTAAATAGTGTATAAACAACCTGCTTAGATTTACTCTTAAAATTGCACTTCTATGAAAATTACTTTTTTAAATTATTGTTTTACCCTTCCTTCTTTATCCCCCCACCCTCCCAATTCCCTATGTGTAAATAACAATTTGTGCTCTCATTTATTGCTAAGGAAAAATCATTATCTATGAGATTAGTAAAATAATTTTATGTATGGTTTCCCCTTAGTAGCCCACTATTATATTATTTCTCCTTCTATTCAAATGTAATATATGTGCAAATATATAGTTTTTCACTATGTGAATTAAATTCTCTAATGAATAATATAGT
The DNA here is from genome assembly GCA_933207985.1 of Pelobates cultripes. Classification (NCBI taxonomy): domain Eukaryota; kingdom Metazoa; phylum Chordata; class Amphibia; order Anura; family Pelobatidae; genus Pelobates; species Pelobates cultripes. The sequence goes on along the minus strand of OW240920.1, from coordinate 113,072,857 downwards.
CTAAAAAATATATATAAAAAAACAGCATATTTCAATGTATAGTAATATTCTCTTATTTTTCCTCTTTTTTTTTTCCCATTCCCTTCCCTCTCAGGAATTCTCCATTATTACTATTTTGTTCCTCTCGTGTAAATTTTTATTCCCTTCCTTATTTAGATGAAATTAGTGAATTTAATCTATTATTCCTAGGTTTCTTAATTTAGGGATTTCTTCGGTCCGATCTTTAATAGATATACTTGCATTATTATGGAAAATTATCAGTTTAGTAGGGAAGCCCCACTTATAGCTAACATGTTTGGATCTCAGCTGTGACGTTAGATCTTTAAATCTTCTTCTGTTTACTATTGTTGACACAGAAAGATCAGGAAATACCAATAAGTTTCTAAACTTCATTATTTAAGTCTGTATAAAATCTAAGTTGCTTCAACATTTCATCTTTCACTGAGGAAATCAAAAATCTTACAATCACATCTCTAGGGTTAGAATGCTCTGTAGCTCTAGATCTAAAGATTTTATGGCATCTCTCTATTGGAGAGGACGTTGCAGGTGAGAAGTTGATGAATTGAGAAATAAATTCATTAACATAGCCAATTAAACTTTGTCTAATTTCTTCTGGTATACCCTTAATTCTAATATTTTTTCTGCGAGATCTATCTTCAAACTCAGTTAGTCAGTTGTCCATATCTTTTATTTGATTTTTAAGAGCTACGTTATATGATTTCAATAGTGCAAACTCATTTTTTAAATTTCTCGACTTTTTTACATTAAGAGTAGAAATCTCTTTAATCACATCAGAGATGTTTTGGTTAATATCTCTTTTAAATTTTCTCGTATAAGTCATCCATCATTTTAATGAGGTTTTGATTTTAAATATTTTCTGAGGGGACAATAGGGTTTTCTGGAATTGTTGTTTTTTGAACCCAACTCTGCCATGGGAGGAGGAGATAAAGAACTCCTTTGGGATTTATTCGAATCTGATTTTGGGGAATAAAATGTACTAATAGGTTTGCGCTTTTCTATCTTATCTGCTGAAGGGGATTTTTTTGGAGGCATATTTATAACAGTATTAGTAGCAGTGTAGAACTAAAAGAAAAAATAAAATAAATACAAAATAAGCCCAATTTCCAAAATTATTAAGCAGCCAAATTATACAATTATAAAAGTAAATGACCCCCCCGCCCCCTTTTTTTTTTTGTCAGTTAGTCTAAGGGAATATCTTTTAGACAAGAAACAATTGTATCTACATCACTTTAACAGCCAAAGAACAGTAAGATACATGTAGCTTTGAAGCAGGAAATACTTTACACAGAAGTTATCTCCAATGCCAGAGTCTGTTTACTTGAAAGTTTTTATCAAAATTTGGTTTGAGTTGTACAGCACTTAGTCATCAAAATGTTTCAACTCTATTTATAGATCTGTATACCTTGGAGACTCAAAAGATCATGTTATTAATCTGGTTTCACTCACAGCAGAGAAATCTCAAAATGCACTCAATTAGTGATTTTGTTATTTTCGGCAGTTCAGTAACAAAGCGTACTCACGGTGACCAGGTACACCCACCGCACACTGCCTCATCCCAGTCAATCACCCGGTTTGCCTAACTCTGCAGCAGGTCTCAGCAAAGGATCTGCCGCCACATTTTATGTCTAGTAATTAGACATGTCTAGCTATGCAGCCTGCATAGATTGAGCCCTGAAGCCCCTATATGACACAATGCTATGGCCTGCTTGTGGAGTTGGATAATTCTTGTTAGGTGGAGTCTAGGCTTACCCATCTCATTTACTCTAAAAGCATTACAGTTATATGCAATACATTTATGTGCTCCATTTTGGTTTAGTAATATGCTTTATTTCTCCTACGACCCAGTGGTCCAATTAAGTATTCTAGCTCTGTGGTATATCTAAAAATCAGAAAAAAATAAAAGTGTGCTGTGCCTTTTAATCGTGGCTTCAATTTTTGTGCAATCAATATACAATTAAAGTGCTTAAAACAGCAAATCGTGCTTTTGCCATACTGTGGAAACACATTAACCTCTTAAGGACGGAGCCAAATGTACACGTTGTGAACAAAACAAAATGTAAACAAAACCTGGCATTTGCGCTACATGTCTGTCCAACCGTAATTCACCTCTTTCATATTAAATACACCCACCCTTATTATATATCTTTTTATTCAGGGGAAACAGGGCTTTCATTTAATATCAAATATTTAGCTATGAAAAAAATGGGAGAAAAGAAGATTTTTTTTAATTTTTGTTCTACATGAAATTTTAACTGTCAATGTCATAATACTGTTTGCTTTTACTGCAATAAATACACATTTGTATTCAGCAAATTCTCCCGTGTATAACAGTACCCCCTATGTACAGGTTTCATGGCGTTTTGGGGAGTTACAGGGTCAAATATAGCACGTTACATTTGAAATTGAAATTCGCCAGATTGGTTACATTGCCTTTGGGACTTTATAGTAGCCCAGGAATGAAATTTACACCCATAATGGCATACCATTTGCAATAGTAGACAACCCAAGGTATTGCAAATGGGGTATATCCAGTCTTTTTTAGTAGCCATTTGGTCACAAACACTGGCCAAATTTAGCGTTAGTATTTGTTTGTGTGTGAAAAACGCAAAAAACAACAATTTTGGCCAGTGTTTGTGACTAAGTGGCTACTAAAAAAGACTGGACATACCCCATTTGCAATACCTTGGGTTGTCTACTATTGCAAATGGTATGCCATCATGGGGGTAATTTTCATTCCTGGGCTACCATAGGGTCTCAACGGCAACATAACCAATCTGGCAAATTTTAATGTGAATCAAATATAACAAGCCTTATATTTGACGCTGTAACTTTTGAAAACACCATAAAACCTGTACATAAGGGATACTGTTGTACTCGGGAGACTTCGCTGAACACAAATATTTGTGTTTCAAAACAGTAAAAAGTATCGCAGCAATAATATCGTCCGTATAAGTGCTGTTTGTGCATGAAAAATGCAAAAAAAATTCACTTTTACTGGCGATATCATCATTGTAATACATTTTACTATTTTGAAACCCTAATATTTGTGTTCAGCGAAGTCTCCTGAGTAGAACAGTACTCCCCATGTACAGGTTTTATGGTGTCTTGGAAAGTTATAGGGTTAAATATAGTGCTAACAAATTAAATTCCCTTTACTTTCGGCATGGGTTGTCAGGCAGGTCCCGCTAATTGTAATTAATTAATATACCTAATTATGTAAAAATATTACATAATATATATATATATATATATAGAGAGAGAGAGATATATTATTTCCTTCTACGTGTATTTTGAGATCTATTGTAATATATATATATATATATATATATATATATATATATATATATATATATTAGAACGAAATAACACACATCTATATATTTTTAAATTATTTTTTAATTTTATTTTTGAACGTATTTACATATTTAATTTTTTTATATTATATATAAATATATATATAACAGTAATTATATATATATTTAATCAGTATCAGTCTACGTGTAATTTGAGATAAGTATATATATATATATATATATATATATATATATATATATATATATATATATATATATATATATTTTTTTTTTTTTTAAATTTATTTTACACTTATTTAATTTTTATTAATTTAATTTATTTCCAGCCAGCAGGGGAACCACCTGTCATTACTGGCAATGCAGCAGGCAGCTATCCCAGCCATGTGATTGTGAGTCCCCCCACAACCGCGATCGTTGGCGTGGGACCGCCGGCGACCGGGTAAGTAAAGACAGACCGGAGGGTGTACTATTATTCCCGGCGGCGTTTGAGCCGCCTAAAATAGGCGTAATAGTACGCCCTCCGGTCTTAAGGGGTTAATGTTTAAATTAAGTGCAAAAACTATTTTTAAAAAAAAGTGTTTATGGTGTCAGTGCACTCCAAATATCAAACAAACAAAGAAGACAAATATACTTGCAATATGCAGAGTACAACATGAAAGAGAAAAAACATGGCATAATATCGTCTGGATAATATTATTTTAGAACCAGATATGTTTTAAACACCAACAAACATGGATCAGGTACAAGACTGCTCAGGCTATATACGTTCTCAATATTTGTAATCGGGGCAACATAGTCATATACAGAAATCTAGCTTATAATAATCATAACATCAATGAGTTGGAACCAGTCGGTTGTGGTGTGCCGGAACCGACAAAGCAGTAGGCCTGTAATAAAAGTGGGTCCACCTTAGAGGGTGTTTATGAATAGATGGAGTGGTGGGAGGGGTGACTCGCCAGACCAGCAACAGTAAGGTGGGAGTGGATTGGCAGCCCTTTTAAAGGGAATTCAAGCACCTCCCACAACTACAGGCCAAGCCTTCAAATTTGAAGTCGGGGCAACAGTCATATACAAAAATCTAGCTTATAATAATCATAACATAAATGATTTGGAACCAGTCGGTTGTGGTGTGCTGGAACCGACAAAGCAGTAGGCCTGTAATAAAAGTGGGCAAAAAGAAAATACCATTAGACGTAATACGGTTAACCAACTTATATTTATTTAGATAAGTCACAGAACGCTGGTCTTAATTCTTTAACAGGATTAGGTGTGTAGAGGGTGTAGGCTGAGGACTTCCAGCATCCCATTGCCTTGATAATGTGAGTGGGTATGTGATTAGCAGATGCTGCCCCAATTCGGAAAGAATGACCTGAGAAAATGATTGGGGTTTTGGCTGAACCTAGTCAACAGTAGACGTACATAGAGCATACATTTTGTTGTAGTCAGAATCTTTCCATGTAGTTCGAACAAAGTTTGTAGAGGTTGTTTGTGGAGTGAAAGTAAATAAGCGTCAAAAACTTGTACGGGTCACCATTTGTTATGAGAAGGATACAAGGGGATTTCAATAGTATGACCTACGGTGCTGGTTTTAGATTGTTTTAAAATTAGTAAGTAATGGTCGTTATGTTTTTGCAAGTCCATAGTTCTTAGGTAGTCGGACGTTGTAATGGTCCTAATCGTGAATTTGTTGGGTCGGAGGAACCCATAAAAAGCTAAATATATAGCGGTCTTTATTACGGTATTGGTTATGGGTTCGAAAGGAGAATGCTGACCGGCCTTTATTGACAATATGGCATGTAGCCATATTATCCGAGTAGCACCTAACAGTGTGACCGGATCAATGTAGTCCCCAGGCAATGGTCGCTGCCACAATTGGGTACAGCTCAAATAAAGTTGAGGTCTCAGTGAATTTGGGCAGTGATTTGACTTTGGTCAGCCATGGTCCCCAAAGCCATTGATCTTCCCAGATGGCTGCAAAACCTGTGCTTGCTGCGGCATCTGTCCACAGTGTAGGTGAAGCGTCAGAGTGGGGTGGTATAAACATGGCTTGCCCATTCCAAGAAGTGAGAAAAAAAACATACATCCGTAAATCAGAGGTTGCGTCTAATGTGATACGTGTAGTGTCTGAGATGAATTGTGGAAATAGGGATAGTAGATGTAAAATGAAAGTTGAGCGAACCCAGCAGTGATTGCAGTTCTTTCCGGGTGCAACACCCATGCAGTAGTGTTCGATGCTTGCCAGGGTACGCTCCATTTTGTCCTGAGGGAGGCTAGCCTGCATGTGTACAGTGTCTAGTTGTATCCCCAAAAATTGCATGTTGGTGTCGGGGCACCAACATCTTGTGCGGGGAGACTGGGATAGTGAGAGATTCAAACAAAGCCAACATGTGTTTCAAACTACTTGGGGGGAGTGTTGTTCTCAGTCGTGAGGAAATTATCCAGATAATGAATGACCAAAAGGACATTTGCACACATTAAGTAATAACCAACACAATGCTTCTGCAAATGTGTCAGAAATACGTGGGCTACATTTGGAGCCAAAAGTGAGACGGGTGAAGAAATAATATGACCCTTGCCATTTAATGCCGTGAAGGTGCCAAAGGGAAAGGTGCATGGGAAGTAACTTGAAGGCATTCACTACATCCATTTTACTTAACCATGCCCCTGTGCCTGCTTTAATGATGGCCTCTATGGCAAGGTCGATAGTGGCGTAATGTAGTGAAAATTCTTCAGAAGGTATGAGAGAGTTTAGGTTCGGGCTGTGGAGGAATGTGGTGCTGATAAATCAATGATCAGTCTAGGTTTGAGTGAGTTTTTCCCCGTAACAACCCCAATGGGGTTGGTTCTCCAAGATGTTAAAGGTGGTGAAAAGAATGGGCCCAACAAAAACCCTTGGTTTACCTCGGTCATGATAAGTTTGTGTACCAACTGTGGGTCATCTAATGTGGATAGTAGGTTGTCACATTCCAGCGTGCCTGTAGGTAAATGTATCAACCTGGTATGAAATCCCTCAGTCAGTCCTATTATAAGGTAGTTACTGAAATGGCGTGATGGGTGTAGATGTAACAAAGTGGTGAGTTATCTGAGGTTCATGCACGTAAGATATGTTTTAAGTAATGCTTTACTTGGGCACATTGTCTTGGAATAGGCCCTGAAATAGTGTTAACATACATGCATAAACTTGCAAGAGCTGAAACCACAATTACCCGCATTAAAATTATTGCAAACTTGGGATTTGCCTAAAAATACAAAATCCCTGCCCAGTTTGTCTTTTAATCCTCTAGTAGGTCTTTGAAAGTCAGAAGCCGGTTGGTTTTGTTCAATTTCTACCGAATTTGGGCAGAAATTGTTGCTATGCGTTGCTGATGTACACACTGCACAAGCTGGGGGTCTGAGGCCTGCAAAGTGCCTGCAGAATAGCTCCGTGTCCAACTTGTTCCAATTTATGCGTAAATTGAGCTGAGCCAGAGCAGCACCAACCTTTGCAGAGAAGGAACAGTGGTAATCGTAAAAAATGGTACCACCGTATTTGTGCCCCAGATCCACCATCTTGTGCATGTATGCATCCAACTCTGCTCTTCTCTCAGGGTAAACTGAGCAGTAGACATCTCTATTAGTGATGTCCCGGACTGTTCGCCGAATGGTTCGTGAACGGTTCGCCACAGACGCATCATTGAGTAAATTTTGACCCTGTACCTCCCAGTCAGCAGACACATTCCAGCCAATCAGCAGCAGACCCTCCCTCCCAGATCCTCCCACCTCCTGGACAGCTCACTAAGAATGCAGCTTCACAATGGATGCTGTCCAGGAGGTGGGAGGATCTGGAAGGGAGGGTCTGCTGCTGATTGGCTGGAATGTGTCTGCTGACTGTGAGGTACAGGGTCAAAGTTTACTCAATGATGAGTCCGCAAACAGTTCGGGACATCACTAATCTCTATAAATCCCAAACCCCAGCACGAATTAAGGGATTGACAATTTCTTATTCAGCCGGGGGTCTCTAGCCCTTAGTATAACAGAAATATCCACGTATGCAAAGGTCCTGTTCTCTAGGACATCCTGGGAGGCAATGAGACCAGGTTAACATCTTTGCCTTCCAGAATGTCCTTTTTAAAGGTGAGATGGGACCATACGCGAGGGATTAATTGATTCTATAGCCGCCATAGATTCAAAGGAATTACCGGGCATAGCATTAGAAAGAGGATGACTGGTGACACAGTATTGGTAGTGGACTGATTAGCCCCAGCCTCCAATTTATCCAGCCTGTCACTTATTGTGCCAATGGATGCCATTAGAGATGTCATCATGGCATGAAAAGCAGGTAATGGAGTCCCACTAGGGGCTTTCCCCGCCTCGGAGTTGTCGGTGGTAGTGTTCAGTAATCTAAACAACTCCGCCTTCCTAGCAGTAACTGGGAAAGGGATGCAGCGTCTTCGGAGTTCAGCTGTGAGACGTGGGATGGTCCATGATTTAAGGGATGAAGGGCTATTCATATCTGCACCAGGCACAGGGGTACCAGGCCTAGCAGGTGTGCTGGGTAGTGAAAGTTCCTCAGGGATATCAGGAGTTTGTGACATAACTGAAAAAAATAAAATTTGTTTTATCAGTCATATATTATGAATTTGGGTGGGTACTGGTGGGGCTAGCTAAATATCAAGCGGTGAAACAATTATGCTTTGTGAGCGTGACAGATGAGTCCCTGCTAGTTGCCAAGCAGCCTAAGAGGCACTAGGCGTGGGCCCGAGGTGAAATTGAGGCCACCGAACATTGTGGCGGGGTACTGGCCTCTTGGTGTCAATTAAAGCATAAGAAATAACGGGAATGACAGGTGAGGCCCTCTCTTTGCAACAGCGCGAGGCAGCTAGCTATGATTTGGCACGAGGGGCGTAGTACCTCCAAGTATGAGGTTGGGGATGTTGGCCTCGCGGGACCACTAGCCTATGGATTAAGACCAGAAAATTTTTAATACCTAATTGGGTCACGCAACCTAGGACCAGTACCACTCAGAACATAGAAAGTAATGGGTTCTGGCGTAGTACCTGATATGTGAGTCAGGCTGAGCTGTCAGTGTAGAGGTAAACAGCAACTGTAATAGTATCGAGATGTTGACTTGTGGACATGAGATTTGATATATAAATGTCTGACTGTAAGGTTGTAGTTTTTGCCAGATCGTGGGCCCTAAAACCAGAACATACCCAATGCTCTGCAGAGGGTAGATTTAAATGAAAAGAAGATGACGGCTTCCATGCTTGTAAAAGCTACAGTCCAACATATAATGATCTAAAAGAGTAAATTACACACTTAACTATTTTAATCTGTATCATTTGCCTTCAAAATTGAATGCCTAATTAAATTCAAACCAACCTAGAAGTAAATATAATTGATACAAGTGTCAGAAATCACAATTCTTAGTACGGACCCCTGGTATGAACCTGTGGAAAAAAGTCAGGAAATTCAGGACACATCATCCAGGTTTTTTTTTAAACTTGAAGTTTATTTGTGTTTTTGTTTTTGTTAATTCACATATCACAAAACAGTGTGGGTGGGGTGGGGGGGTGGGAGGTACAGAAGAGAAAGGGTGGGGTTCAGGGTACAGGTTACATTGGTTGATTTTGTAACTTTATTACATATTTGTAATTGTTCTGGTTGCAACATTCTTGTTCTGGTTGTCAGTTTTACACCTTGTTTTGATTTATCATATTTGCGTGTACCAGAGTGTGTTTGGGGGAGAGTGCTTTGTTGCTTACATGATCAGAATACTTATTTGCCTTGTCTCCTGGTGGTGCGTGTACCTCTTTATTTGGTTACGGTTATACCCACATTTTTTTTTCCTCCTCTCTCTCTCCGGTGATTATAGGTTGGTGCTCGATACTCCTCTATGTATCATTTGTTGTGTGGTGCGTTCATTCGTTCTCCGGGCGGAGGGGGGGGGGAAGAGATTGGGGCTGTGTCTTGTTGCATATTAGTGGGTTTCGTGATTTTTTCCCATGTCTTGTGGGCTTCTCGTACACTTGGACAGGCACTGAATTGTGTAGCTGCCATTAATTCGTATGACCAGTTTTGGTCTATTTGCCTCATCAGCTCGGCTATTGATGGTGGTGTGGTTTTTTTCCATAGCCTGGATATCAGCAAGTTTGCCGATACTAAGGTGTGGTATATAATGATTCTAATATGTTTTGGGGTGCTAACTGGTAACATGAATAGTAGACACTCCTGTGGCTTATCCACCCTTATGCTACGTGTTCTTTTTTGAAGCAGTTTGGTCACCGCTTCCCAAAATGGGCTTATTTTGTCACAGGACCACCAGATGTGGAGCATCGTGCCAACCTCCCTTCCGCACATCCAGCACAAGTTGCTTGTTTGGGGCCATATTTTGTGTAGCTTTGCTGGTACCAAGTACCATCGGTACATCATTTTACGCTGCAGTTCTAGGTGTGAGGCGCACGGTGTGAGCCCTCGGTGAATCGAATATGACCTCTCCCATTCTTCCTTTGAGAATGTCTGACCTATTTCCCCGTGCCAGTCCTTCTTGATCTGTTCTAGTGTGTGTGTTTGTGTGGAGACTAGCTTATGGTATCCCCATGACATTGCTTTCTTTAGTTCCTACACATTGTCGTTAGAAGATCGTCATGGCTGTTTCGTCTTCTATTCCCGGTTGTTTTTTTAATTTGCCTGCCACATATGATTTGAGCTGCAGGTAGGAAAATGTGGTTGAGGTGTGCAGTGTATAGTCTGCTTGCATGTCTGGTAGTGTTTTCACTGGTATATGTGGTGTTTTCCCCCTCTTTTCCAGGTGTCTCCTTGAAATGTGGGTATTTCCATGCCTATTGTTTGTATTAGTGTGGCCATGGGCAATTTGGGGTTGGACAATAATTTGTTCCTCATTGTGTTCCACACCCTCAACATCTGTGTGCTAGGTAAAAGTCTCTCGTATGGGTTTTGGGCATTTCTGTAGCCATAATACCGCTCGGAGGTCGTGTTGTGGGGCTTGGGCTGGGAGATTAATTTGGGCTATGTTGGGCTTGGGCTGGGAGATTAATTTGGGCTATGTTGTGTAGGTACGCTGCCCTACAGTATGCTGTTAGATTTGGCAGACCCGGGATGGGTCTGCCAAATCTAACAGCATACTGTAGGGCAGCGTACCTACACAACATAGCCCAAATTAATAGACACTCCTGTGGCTTATCCACCCTTATGCTACGTGTTCTTTTTTGAAGCAGTTTGGTCACCGCTTCCCAAAATGGGCTTATTTTGTCACAGGACCACCAGATGTGGAGCATCGTGCCAACCTCCCTTCCGCACATCCAGCACAAGTTGCTTGTTTGGGGCCATATTTTGTGTAGCTTTGCTGGTACCAAGTACCATCGGTACATCGTGCCAATGTTGCTACAAGCCATCCAGACACCGTTTGGTGTAGTGTTCCTGCTGCTACTCGTACCTTTTTTCCTTCCCATATGAATGTGTTGCATGTTTTTTAAGAACCGTTTCGGGATGGGTATTTGTAGTGTGCAAAAGAGATATTGGATTTTAGGTATGAGTGTCATCTTTACTGCTGCTATACGGCCTGTCCATGATAGAAATTTTCCTCTCCACTTTTGTATGGTGTCTATGATTTCTGTTTGTATGCGCTCGCAGTTTAGTTTAAAGAGATGTGCCGGGTTTTTGGGGAGCGTAAGTCCCAGAAACGTCAAGTAGTTGTTTCTCCAATCCAGTGTGAATGCCGTCTGCAACCTGCCCATCAAATCCGTGCTCAGTCCCATCCCCAGGGCTTGTGTCTTAGCTTATAGTATGAGACTTCCCCATATTCACGCCATTAGGTTTGGCAGTGATGTGAGGGGTTGTGTGGTCGTCACTAGGATATCGTCTGCAAAGAGGTTGAGTTTGTACTCTTTGTCTCCCAAGGTTATTCCCTTTATGGAGCGATTTGCTCTTATTGCTGCTGCCAGCGGCTCCAGCGCTAGTGTGTACAGTAGCGGGGATAGGGGACAGCCCTGTCGCGATCCATTGGTTATTTTAATTTGTTTAGATATAAAACCTGTGTTGAGCACTCTTGCTGTGGGGTGGGAATACAATGCCTTCACTGCACTCAAGAACCTCTGGGGAAATTTGTATTTTTGGAGCACAGCTTCCAGGAATGGCCAGTTTAGACGGTCAAATGCTTTTTCAGCATCCAGGGAGAGGAGGACCCCCCCCCCCCGGCTACAAAGTAAGCTTTGCATTAGGTCCACTACCTTCCTTGTATTATCAGACCCTTGTCGCCCAGTGGTGAAGCCCACTTGGTCGTCGTGTATCAGTGTGGGGATGATGTGGATCAGCCTAGTGGTTTGGATTTTTGCATATAGTTTAGTGTCAGTGTTGAGCAGTGAAATTGGTCTAAAGTTTTGGCTACAGGTGGGCGTTTTTCCCGGTTTAGGTAGCGTGACTATGTGGGCTCCTAGCATGTCTGCAGGCGCCTCTCCTTTTTGTGTTGCTGCATTAAACAGATTTGTTAGATGTGGGGCTAGTATTCCCGCATATTTCTTATAATAGGTGTTCGTGAGACCGTCTGGGCCAGGTGCCTTCCCAGAAGGTAGGCGTGTGATGGCTTGCAGAACATCTGTTGTGGTAATGGGGGCTTGCAGGGATTCTATTTATTCCTCCGATAGGGAGGGTAGGGTTATGTTGTCCAGGTAGCGCTCTATGTTCCCAGGAGTTGGTTGTGTCGTGCTTGGGTCCTGCCCTAGGTTGTACAGTGTCATGTAATAATCAGCAAAGATGTCACTGATTTCTTTTGGTGTCACTTTTTTTTCCCCGTTTGAGTTTAGCAGGTATGGGATCTTGGCCTTTACGCTTTGTTGTGTTAGTCGTCTGGCTAGGAGTTTGCTCACCCTGTTCCCCTGTGTGTATTACGTTGCTTTGAGTTTCCTAAGGCTAAATCCCATTTTTGCTAGGTCGTGTTCCCTGATTTCTTCTAACTTCTCTTTTATTTGTGTTTTTAAAAGTGGTGTTGGGGTCAATTGGTTTTGTTTGTTAAGGCGGTAGAGGACTTTCAAGTATCCCTTAATTTTTGCTTGTGATTTCTGTTTCAATGCACTGGTGTTCCCTATGATCAGTCCTCTGATTACTGGCTTGTGTGCTTGCCATAGGGTTTCAAGGGAGATGTCTGGGTGTGCGTTTGTCGTGAAGTATTGCTTAATGTCTTCGGCTAGGTGTTCGCCAAAAAAGCTCATTGTGTAGTATTGATTCGTTGAGCCGCCAGGGGCTGCGATGCTTATAGTCATAGGCATCTTGTAGTTCTAAGGTTATAGGGGCATGGTCTGACCATGTGATGGTGCCTATGGAGCAGTCCTTTAGTTGATTTAGGGATGTGCCTTTTATGTAGAACCCATCTATGCGTGAGTAGGTGTTGTGCACTTGGGAGAAGAAAGTGAAGTCTCTCTCCTCCGGGTGCAGCACCCTCCATGATTCGTATAAGTCTAGCTCACTTAGCAGCCACGTTAGTGGCTTGCATTCCCGTGTTAGTGTTGCTGATCTGGGTGTGTGGGGGGGACCGACGTGTCCCATCTTGGGTCCAGAATGTGGTTCATATCCCCGCATATGATAATGATTCCTCTCTGCAGTGGTGTGAGTTGTGCGAGTAGTTTGTGTAAGAAGTTTCTCTGGTTTGTGTTTGGAGAGTATGTTAATTATTGTGTTCCACGTTGTTGATTTCGCACACTAGTATTATGTATCTCCCTTGCGTATCTACGGATTCATATATCAGCTTGAAGGACACATCTCTACTGATTAAGACCGACATTCCCCTTGTTTTGGACATGTAGGTGCTATGATACTGCATGGGGAAATGTGCCTGCGCTATGGTTGTCGTCTGTTTAAGGTGGGTTTCTTGTAAGCATACGACATCTGGGTGTACAGATCCCTGACTAAGCAATGTCTTTTGACTGCGATGTTTAACCCTTTTACGTTATGGCAATATATTTTCATGTTCTGTTGAGTTTATTGCTGGTTGGTAATGTGGTTCTTTAGTTGGCGGGGTCTTTCTGTTAGCCCTTCTTACACCTCTGTTATCTCTGTTTCTACACTTTTGCGCTATATCTCTTTTCCTTGTGGTCCAATCGGCCGACTGGGTTCCCTGTGGTTTCCCCTGCGTGGATGTATTCCCTCCCTGTCTATTGCATTCCCTGTCTTTATGCATTTTCCTGGGTTCTAGTACCAGTCTGGTGGGTATGGGGTGGGTGGGGAGGGTTGGGTGTCAACACTAATGCAATAGGTATTCATAACATACCAATAAAGCATTACATCAGTCAACATATATACAGTAACATTTGTGTACATTTCCCAATGTAGGGTGAGGCACCAACTGGGTAGTGCCGAGTGTGGACGTGGTTATTGTGTGTGTTTCTGAGATTTAAAGGTTAGTGGGTGAGCTTGCTGAGCCCGATATTTGCTGTCGTGTTTCTCAAGGCAGCTGTGTTTTGGCTGCCCAAAGTTAGGAGTTGGTGATGTCTAAATTATGTTTTGTATCGTGACACCATTGTACTTCCCCTTTTGTGATCCCTCGTTGTGATATCATGTGTATTATACTTGCGACTCATTGGCTGCCCATCTGTGGCTGGGACTGCGTTTGGTTCTGCATCACAGTCTTTATGGTGTCTTGTCAGTTCATTTTTTGGTTCTTTTCCATTCTGGGGACAGTCTGGTTTTTGTGGCTGTGTTCTTCCCCTCTGGGTTTATTGGGATGTTCCAGGTGCGCAGGAGTTTCCGTCCCTCTTCAGGTGTGTTGGCTGTTGTCACCGTACCATTTCTCCTTATCAGCAGATGGATCGGGTAGCCCCATCTATACTGGACATTATTCTGGCGCAGTGCCTCCGTGATGACTTTAAATTCTTTTCTTTTTTGCAGCGTGGCTGCAGACAGGTCTGTGAAGATTTTGAGGTGTCTGTATTTCTGCGACAGGTCACGTCCCCCTCTCGTGGCTTGGAGTAGTGCCTCTTTCACATGAAAGTAGTGCAAGTGTGTGAGCACATCTCTAGGGGTGTCTTGTGGTAGAAACGTTGGCTTTTGCACTCTGTGATACCTGTCTAGTAGCAGTACCTCTGCAGGTAGGTCTGGCGCCAGTTCTTTAAAGTACCCTATCAGGAATGCATGAAGGTCTTGATGCTTCACCTCTTCTGAGATGCCCCGGAGCCGCAAGTTTTGACGTCTAGAGTGGTCCTCCAGGTCCATAACCTTGCGCTGTGTGTATTCCAATTGCTGCTGCATGTGTTGCACTTGTTCAGCCATGTCATTATGTGCAGTGGCTTGATCTTCCATCTTTTGTTCCACATGTGCCATCCTGTCTCCCAGCTCCTGCACGTCTCTGCGGAGCTCTCTCAGAGTGCTCTGTATCGATGCCAGGATTTTTCTGGACATATCCTCCAGGCAGCTTTGTAGGAAATCCTGCGTGACTGGTAGGTTTTGCGGCCCAGGGGAAGACTGCAGTGGTATTGTGTCGTTCCCGCCGTCGCCATCTTGGTCTCGGTCTGTGAGGCCTGCACTTTAGGCGTCGATGCTCTGGTCATAAAGAAGCCGGATCGGTCCGTTTTTTTGGTCTGCTTTTTCTGTTTTGTGTTAGCCATGCTGCCAAGTGTCGGGTGAGTCTTGTGGGAGCTGGTTTATGCTTTTTTCTTGGCTTTTTCGGGCCAGCGTTGTGTGGAGCTCAGATCAGAGCGACCATCCGCGTTGCTCGCTAGGCCACGCCCCCTACATCATCCAGGTTTAAACATTTATATTTACTTTAGTAGAATTTTATAAGTGACTGTAATAACCTTTGTAACCAGTAGGTGCAAAATCCCCATGGAGTACCGTCTGCTTATTCGTGAGTTTATTGTAATTACTGAAAGAACTAGGTAGAGTGTACAAACATACGAATAGATACATCCTAAGTGGCATTAGAAAACCGAACAGAAAGAAGTTATATGTATATAACCGAATGATAGCTTTCGTTAGATTAGGAAAAAGTGAAACATGTAGATGAGGGAATTAGCCGAATGGCATAGTGTATAAAAAGGAAAAGAACCGAACGCTGGTTTCAAACGAACGGGGCTCCGCCGTGTAAAGCAAGGAAGTTTGCAGTGGTTGCTTTACGGCGGGCCTGACTTACGGTTTTCCGCGGCGGCAGAGTAACGAGTGGGATGTGCGGACGCCGGCAACGGGAAGGAGAGCCAGGGAAGCACCGGACCAGGAGACCACAAGGAAACAGGTAAGAAAATCCAAGATGGTGATCTGAACCAGAAGTAAAACGTTTCAGACTCGCCAGGCCAACAACGGTAAGGTGGGAGTGGATTGGCAGCCCTTTTAATGGGAATTGAAGCCCCTCTCACAACTACAGGCCAAGCCTTCAAATATCTCGTCCCTTGTTTGTAGGGAAAGTCGAGATCAAAATGTAAACAGTATTGTCATAAAAGCAGAGACACACGTCTCATCGGTCCCGTAAGGAGCTTTACACAGTCCCGCTAGTCTCAGTTGCCGGCCCCCCTGGATTCCAGGGCTATAAAGTTTGTATCGGTGGGCGGAGTATGATTACATCCTCCGTGTAACGTAACGCTCAGCATAATGATGCGTTTGCCACTCCTGGCTTCCTCAGATCACTTCTCTCGACTAAATCCATCAGTATTTAAATGAGTCTTGTGGGCGTTTAAGTCTGAAGTCCGGTATTCCAAGCTCTCAATTGGCTATAACCATTCAAGACCATTTTGTGCATATTTATGCATAACAGTCCATATCAATTAAAAAATAGATAAAAAACAATCCCCAAAATGCAAACAGACATCTATCCTAATTGTTCACAGTATATACATATTTTTCAACTTAAAGGGACACTATAGTCACCTGAACAACTTTAGCTTAATGAAGCAGTGTTCGTGTATAGAACATGCCCCTGCAGCATCACTGCTCAATCCTCTGCCATTTAGGAGTTATATCCCTTTGTTTATGAACCCTAGTCACACCTTCCTGCATGTGACTTGCACAGCCTTCCATAAACACTTCCTGTAAAGAGAGCCCTATTTAGGCTTTTATTGCAAGTTCTGTTTAATTAAGATTTCCTTATCCCCTGCTATGTTAATAGCTTGCTAGACCATGCAAGAGCCTCCTGTATGTGATTCAAGTTCAATTTAAAGATTGAGATACAATTATTTAAGGTAAATTAGATCTGTTTGAAAGTGAAACCAGTTTTTTTTCATGCAGGCTCTGTCAATCATAGCCAGGGGAGGTGTGGCTAGGGCTGGCCCGTTTTAACACTTGTAGGGCTTGTGTTAAACTATAATTTTTCCTCTCACTTACTGTTCCCATACAAAATCTATATTGTTTTTTCAGAAGGGCTTTCTTTACATACCATTATTTGTATCATGCCATAATTTACAAAAAAAATAAATAAATAAAATAAAAAACCCCACTTGTTTGACTTTTACTTGAAAAATATTTTCCTTACCTATAAAAAGGTAATGAAAAAGACTGCTAACTAGATTCAAAATGTTGTCCTGAGTTTAAAAACACTCAGTGTTTACATGCTTTTTTTTTTTAAGTTATAGGGCTATAAATAAAAGTAGGAGATTACAGTTTCAAAATATATATTTTTAAAATTCATCAATAGTGACATTGTCACACCTCAAATGTACAATTTTTTTTTATTAGACAACCCAGGGTATTCAATATGGGGATGTCCAGTCTTTTTTAGTAGCCACGTAGTCAAACACTGGCAAAAGTTAGCATTTATATTGGTTTGTGTTAAAAATGCAAAAAAACTGTTATGAATGCAACTTTTGCCAGTGTTTGTGACCAAGTGGCTACTAAAAAAATACTAAACATACCTCATTTGCAAAACCTTGGGTTGTCTTTTGCAAATGCTTTGCCATCATGGGGGTAATTCTCATCCCTGGGCTACCATACGCTCTCAAAGGCTACATAACCAATCTGGCAATTTTCAAATTGACCCTTATATTTGACCCTGTAGCTTTCAAACACTATAAAATCTGTACATGGGGGGTACTGTTATAATCCGTAGACTTCGCTGAAACACAGTCACTTTCACTTACAATATCACTGACATGTTTTACGGTTTTGAAAGACTAATATTTGTGCTCAGCTTAACCAAGAGTAAAACATTAACCCCCCACCCCCTATGTACAGGTTTTAGGGTGTCCCAGAAAGTTACTGTCAGGCACCCGATCAGGTAGGAGACGATTACCAGAGTTAACTAAAATGGAAAATTTGCTTCATACTTACCGTAATTTTCTTTTTCTGATCATTATTCATGGCAGCATTTACTCATTGGTTAGCTCCTCCCCTCACAGCAGAAAGGACAGGAAATAGAACTCTGAAACTGGTATAAATAGATACTCCCCCTTCCCATCAGGCAGTCTTAGTAACTAGCTTCACAATTCCTATAGTATATGGGAACGTAATGCTGCCATGAATAATGATCAGAAAAAGAAAATTACGGTAAGTATGAAGCAAATTTAAAATTTTTCCTGACATTCATGGCAGCATTTACTCATGGCAGCATATATATATATATATATATACACACACACACACAGAGTTTAAAAAACAGCTAATAAAACCATTATAGAGCGGCATAAACCTTAGAAGACATCAATAGGATGTTGTCATACATTCTGTCAGACAAGTTAATTAAAGAAATAAAGAAAGAAGGGAGAGCACCTAAGTGCCGAATCCCAACTAGAGTGTGTATGCAGGACTTAATAGGGGGGTAACCTTTGTATATATACACAATAATGCTAGAAAAATATGTGATCCCGAGCTACAATAGCAACAGGAGCACTTGGAGAAAAGTTCTGCAGGAAATATGCTTGTCTAAAATAATATCCTTAAAAATAGCTTTATTGGGGGTATCTACTAAAAAGTATGATCCCAAATAAGAAAAGTAATGTAAAATGAAACTTAATACACCATCACCACTAAAAGAGTGATTATATACTACGGTGGATCAAAATGAGAAATGTAATTGGCCATTTTTGGCCATTACTAACACAAGATCCCCACCTTAAAGGTATAATTTCAACAAAAGTATCCATCACAGCCAGAAGAAGCAGGAACATGAAAGAAATACTTGGACCTAGCCATCTTTCTGGCCCTAAAAAAATCAAACAATACCTGGATGAATATATATGGCACATATCAATGTGGGCGATGTGTCGCATGTACGTACATTGCCAAAGGATCTAAAACCCTCACTAATTCTACCGATTCTGACACAATCAGTATAAGACAGTTCTTTAACTGCAATACTCTGGGAATGGTCTACTTATTGACATGCAAATGCGGTTTTAAATATGTAGGCAAAACCATACGCCCATTTAAGAAACGCATTATGGAACATGTCCATTCTGTAACCTCAAATAGGGACACACCAGTTGCCAGACATATCAGAATGCAGCATCCGGATACCAACTGTATTAAGTTTGCAGGAGTCGAAAAGGTACTATTAGGAAAAAGAAGGGGAGATCTAGACCAGACCCTCAAAAGGAGAGAATGCTATTGGATATATAGGCTAGATACACTAGCCCCCAAAGGACTGAATGAGGACTTCACCTTTACCTCATTCATTGAGTCATGATGAACTGTGTTTATGTATATAGAGATGTGGTTTTGCTGTAATTTATATTTTGCCTATTTAATAGCTTTTTTGTTATTACTTGTGACTTTCTTTACTTTTTTGATTTTTCGATACAATTTTACCTGCCTAGATATACTCCACCTGGGATTAGTCCTCCCCCCCTACCTAACTCTCACTCAGGAAAGACCAGGGGTTAACACTTTTATTTTTTACCCCTGGACTTTTCTAACCCTCTTACAAATGTAAAGAGGTTTCCATGTGGGTCTTCTTCTATGAATTAGAGTTATCATATAAAGATCAACAGGATAGCTCAACTATATATATCCAAAAGAGCAACCGGTACAGTTTATATGGGTATTTTCTTTTTCATAGCCATACTATATTTTTTACCCCTTTGGAGTCCATACATTGTCCTTTGGAGTTTTTGGGACTATAATGTATGTATTAGCTCTTTTACACTTATGTTCTAGATGTAGTTATGGGGGACTTTTCCGTGCGACTAGATGCGCTGTCCTGTATTATACATAAGGACACAAGCGCTCGGCATATTGTGGGAGGTTTTGTTTTTGTTTTGTTTCTATGCCAACAAGCTTTGTTCAACGCTAAGCACGATACAGCTGGTAACATCCTCCCCCGTTCACACCCACGGGGCGTTACTAAGGATGATTGACATCTTCACGCCGTCGGCACGTCTGGCGCGAACTGACTCAACACGGCCCATGATCTGATTGGCTGGAGTAATAATAGGTGGGACATTTAAACCTAGCTAGAAGCAGTATCGAGTTTACCTTTGATAAAGGCGTTTTAGGAGCGCAGAAACGTGCGTTAGGTCCTACCTTTTTTATTTTAATATTTTACCACTTAGATGTGACCACAGGACAGGGGTTATGGATTATATATGTAGACTGTTTCTATTAACTGATAGTTGCTCCAGATGGATAGCAGCAGATAGAGAGCGTAGAATCTGTTTTTCTTTCACAGGAACAACTGGGAGTGCATTATACTACCGTGTTTCCCTGAAAATAAGACCTACCCCGAAAATAAGCCCTAGCTGGATTATCGGGGTGGGCTGCAATATAAGCCCTACCCCGAAAATAAGACCTAGGCAGGGCCGGTACCTGCCGAGCCCTTAAAATGCCTCAGCCGCCTGAGCGCTCTATAGAGAGCACTCAGACGGCTGCCACAGTGCCTCACCTCCCCTTCCCTGTAGCGTGGCCGAGCTCCTCTCCGGTCCGCGACCCGCCCGGACTGACAGGAAGTGCACACTAGGTGTGCACTTCCTGTCAGTCCGACCGGGTCTCGGACCGGAGAGGAGCTCGGCCACACTACAGGGGAGGTGAGGAGAAGATTGGAGGGGGGGGGAGAGTATTACAGGGAGGGAGGGGGAGAGTATTACAGGGAGGGAGAGTATTACAGGGAGGGAGGGGGGAGAGTATTACAGGGAGGGAGGGAGGGGAGAATATTACAGGGAGGGGGAGGTGAGGGTCTCTGGGGGGGTTACACAGAGCGGACACCGGCTGACAGACTGGCTCTAAGCCCTACCCTGAAAATAAGCCCTAGTGTGTTTTTTGTGACTAAAATTAATATAAGACCCGGTCTTATTTTCGGAGAAACACGGTAATAGTGACAGCAAACAGCATTTTAGGTTTCCAATAGAAAGCCTGGCTCTTTGCAGGCAGTAGCTGTGCTTATTGCAATCAATAGCTTGGTTTCAGGCAGAGGAGATACTTTGTCTCTGTTTCCCCTCTGATGTTATCAATTCATTGATACTGTTTCAGTATCTGAGCTCCCAGTTGGCAATTTAGACAGATACAGACATATTCTGCATTTTAGTCCTTTTGACCACAAGGATAAGAGTTCACAGCCCTCCTTAATTTATATTTGATCTTACAGGTCACCACTATCTGTCTCCATTTAGGACAGTTTTCCAACTAAGGCTGCCCTGAATAGACATCTAGACTATTTCCAGATTTTGATATTGAGTCTATCACTATTTTAGTGGTGATGGTGTATTAAGTTTCATTTTACATTACTTTTCTTATTTGGGATCATACTTTTTAGTAGATACCCCCAATAAAGCTATTTTTAAGGATATTATTTTAGACAAGCATATTTCCTGCAGAACTTTTCTCCAAGTGCTCCTGTTGCTATTGTAGCTCGGGATCACATATTTTTCTAGACAAGTTAATTAACCTAGAGGCTGCAAGGTCAGCAACCTCCTGGCATTCAATATCTAAAAATATCCTGAATAATTATAAAGTCTAGAGAAATAATAATGCCATTTTGATATAAAATTTAAAACCAAATTGATGACCTCATCAGATCAGAACCTTGACAAAAGGCATAACAGAATGTTGGATGAGAAAAGACACACCATGCTATTAAACACGGGGAGAATTACACTGAGAATCCTGCTACTCTCTGGATGTAATTATTAATGACGATTCACACTGCTTCCTCTTGCTTGTGAACTACTTTCCTGGATACAGGAAACAAATCAATACCTGCCTGTCAGAAAGAGGCAAAGCCTAGTAAAGAAATGAGTGTTATTAAAACACTGCAATAATGGGGGGCATGGCCTGGCAGCGAGACTGAGCGGTCGCATGCACTGAGCACACCACTCCGATAGAGCCCACTGAGGAGAAATTGGCACTGATACCTCGACGGTCAAGGGGCAGTATACCACCATACCCACCATGTCCCAAGCCAAAAACAAAAGACTGGCGGAAAAAGCAGAAAAAACGCATTTTTTACCTCCCAGGTGCCGCAAGGGAAGCACGCTGTACTCCAGGAAAATGCACAAGATGGCGCCGAAGATCTGGAGGACAGACACAGCCAGCGCCAGGATAGTGAAGCCCCCCTCACGAAAGACATGCTACAAGAAATGCTGGAAGGTATGTCAGCACGCATTGAGAACAGCCTTAAGGCTGCCATCGGTGCACTGCATAAAGAAGTTAAAGAACTAGAAGTGAGGACGGGGGGAAATGAAGCAAAAATGGCGGAACTAGCAGGGGCCCAAAGAGGTATGGGGGAAGAGATCGCAGAGCTCCATAACAGGCTGCATGACCATGAAATAAAACTTGCAGACATGGAAGACAGGGCCCGCCGCAACAACTTGTGCATCCGGGGTGTAAGGGAGGAAATATGGCCTGCGGAGCTAGCTGCCCATTTATATGGCCTACTTAAGGTTCTGGCGCCAGACATTCCACAGGATCAACTACTGATGGACCGCTATCATAGAATGGCACGGCCTAGATTTTTACCACAAGACACCCCTAGAGACGTGCTTATAAAAATGCACTATTACCATGTGAAAGAGGCAGTACTACAAACAAGCCGCACAAAGAAAATGCTCCCAGAACCGTATGAAGGCGTGTTAGTATATGCAGACATCTCGACGTACACATTAAAAAGAAGGCGAGAATTCAAAGCAGTAATGGAACTGCTACGGACACATAAAATTCCATACCGCTGGGGATTTCCGGTGAAAGTATTGATAACCAGAGGAGGCAAAGTGACGACCATCAACTCGCCAGAAGATGGCACCAGCCTAGTACAGAGATGGGGACTAACCGAGCAAGACCGCCGCCGTAGTCCAAACAGACCGACCAACGCCCGTGGAAGAGCGCATACATAGGCAGCTTATAGGAAGCCTGATACACAAGAGACTGCTTCTTAACAACTATAAGGACTGCTCCACAAGTTGGCTGTCAGGAAGACCGGAGGACCCGGCCTCAGGGCACTCATCGAGGGTATCGTATATACCTCGCAAGAATTTTTGGTTAATGTATGCTTATATGATACACCCCTTAATATATTAACTACACTGTGCAAAAAAAAAAATAAAAAAAAAAATGTAATGCATGGTTTAGGTATCTTGTATGTATACACACATATATATACACATATTATATACATATATACACATATATATATATATATATATACATACATATACACACACATATACACACACACATATACACACACACACATATACACACACACATATATACACACACACATATATACACACACACATATATACACACACACATATATACACACACACATATATACACACACACATATATACACACACACACACACACACACACACTACACATTATAGCAGGGACCGACCTGCCGCTAAATGCCAAGACCATGAATAACATGCTTAGAGTGGGCTCACTCGGAAGCACAACCCGCCAGGAGGAAGCTACAGCTTCCACCCCCACAGGTACCGAGTAGTACCTTAGCCGAGCAAGGCACACCAAATGTATATAAATATGTTTATATTGTTTACCTGGTTTTATATGTTACCCATGTTTTTTACCTGTTACCCGACCCCCTTAGGTCTTGATGGGACAGTCCAAAACAAAACACACCCTAAGAGCACACACGGAGTCCCTAAGATATCTGGGAAAGTAGCGTTCTCCCTGACTTCTACAGAGGTAGATGAAAACGGGAGGTATATAACTGTAAAATGTACTATCAACAGCATGAAATACACACTAACGAGTATTTACTCCCCTAACACGAAACAAAGCCAGTTCCTGAGGCATGTACTCCAAAAACTCCAACCTCTACAAGAGGGGATATCCATTATCTGTGGAGACTTCAACCATGTTTGGGATCCGAAACTAAATAGTAACATCTCACGACATAGCCCGAGATACAGAATATTGAATAGGCAATGCAAACAGATACAAAAACTCCTTAGTATACACCACTACTATGATACGTGGAGGATATTAAATACTACAGAGAAGGCATACACACACTTTTCACAGATCCATAACACATACTCGAGGATAGACGGAATCCTCATTCAGGGCCAGGGACTGAACCAAATAATAAGATGTGACATAGGACAGATTACATGGACAGATCACGCCCCGGTTATACTGACAATTAAGGACCAATGCGACTATAAACAGCGGAGCCCTTGGAGGCTGAATGCTTCCTTGATCACGGACACCACTTTTAAAAGAGAGGTAGAGGAGGCATTAAATAAATACTTTAAGGAAAATACCACCGAAGGGATGTCCCAGAGCATAATATGGGCTGCACACAAAGCAGTGATTAGGGGGATATTTATAAAACGAGCGGCATACCTGCGCAAGCGGGCCATGGCCCAAACCACCCAATGGAGAAAAGAACTCCACCTGTTGAACACCCGTAACCAAATAACACCGACCTCTGAATTAAAAAGGCAAATTTCCAATATCACTCACAAGCTACATCAACAAGCATTAGAACAAACAGCCTACATGCTCCAGAGATTAAAGGTGAGACAATACACACAGGGGAACAAGGCTAGCAAACTTTTGGCTAAGAGGCTGCAGGAACAAAGGGCGAACCAAAAAATAGCCTACCTTATGTCCCCATCAGGGGAGAAAAAAAAAAAATGATCCCTAGGGACATATGCAACGAATTTGCTACATACTACGCCACCTTGTACAATCTGAACACAGACAAAGACACATTTCAACCTACACAAGAACATATTAACGCGTATTTAGATAATATAGACCTACCGATACTCACACCCCAACAAGCCGACGACCTCATTAAAACCATAACCAATGAGGAACTCCAAACAATAATAAATAACTTGCCGAGGGGCAAAGCACCAGGCCCGGATGGGCTGGACAACACCTACTACAAACAATTCCAACACATCCTGGCACCCCACCTTGCACTCACATACACGGAAGCGACAAGGGCGCAGGCACTACCACGAGATACCCTACTAGCTCATATCATCACAATTCTGAAACCAGGGAAACCACCCACAAAACTTCAGACCCATATCCCTGCTCAATACAGACGCGAAGATATTCGCCAAAGTATTCGCAACCAGACTGAGCACCATTCTCCCGAAGTTAATTCATACCGACCAGGTCGGGTTTGTATCAGGGAGACAAGGAGCGGAAAACACACGTAAAGTACTAGACATACTGCATAGCTTGCCCAAACTACACAAAGGGGGGGGACTGATTGTGGCCCTAGACGCAGAGAAAGCCTTTGACCGTCTGCACTGGACATTCCTAGAAATGGTCATGATCAAATTTGGCATGCCGGAAGGGTTCAGGTCAGCGGTCAAGGCAATGTATAGCGATCCAACCGCCCAGGTCCTCAACGCG
Source organism: Pelobates cultripes (assembly GCA_933207985.1). Taxonomy (NCBI): domain Eukaryota; kingdom Metazoa; phylum Chordata; class Amphibia; order Anura; family Pelobatidae; genus Pelobates; species Pelobates cultripes. The sequence goes on along the minus strand of OW240920.1, from coordinate 113,047,778 downwards.
GGCTTCCTATCTGAGCCTTTCCACATCTCTAATGGGACCAGACAGGTGTGCCCACTGTCACCCCTGCTGTACATCATGGGATTGGAACCCCTAGCAGCCAGGATCAGACAACACGAATCTATTCACGGGGTGAGAATAGGAAAGAGAGAATATAAGGCTAACTTGTTCGCAGACGATGTGCTGCTGACCTTGACCCAACCACTGATCTCCATGCCGAAACCTTCTAAAGGTGATAAAAGAATACGGGGACAGCTTGTACTACAAACTGAACGCGTCAAAAACCCAGGCCCTAGGAATAGGGATCCCCAATACCATAATGCAAGTGCTGCAGGGACAGTTTGAGCTGGATTGGAGGACAGACTATGTCATATTTTTGGGAATTAAATTGACGAAGTCAATGGGCACCCTGTTTAAGACAAACTATGAGACCCTATGGTGGGGAGACAAATATCTCTCATGGCTGGGGAGGATGGCGGCGGTTAAAATGTCTCTCCTCCCCAGACTACAATATCTCTTTCGGACATTGCAGATAGACGTACCGAATTCCTACCTACACAAGACTCAGACACTGCTCTCACACTTCATATGGGCCAACAAAAGAGTGAGAGTAGTGGCAAAATTCCTCTATAGGCCAACCCAAGAAGGGGGTCTGTCGCTCCCGAATATTAGGTCCTACTACCAGGCGACAATACTGGCGCCAGTGGTGGAAATGCAAACAAGGGACTCCTTACCGCAGTGGTTAGATATAGAGGACTATTGGATACAGGGAACCACACTCAGACAGCTACTTTGTGTGCCCATACAGCTGAGACCAAAACAACCTGACATGTTACAAACCACGAAAACCATGCTGAGAACATGGGACAAGACTAGAGGGGTACTGACATCACTGACCCCATGGTCGCCAGCAGCACCGCTGTCTAGCCTATCAGTAATCAACGACACCTTAGCACATAAGGAATGGTCTCAGAGGGGCTGCACACACATAAAACACCTAGTAGAAGTGCATAATATACTGCCATTCCCTGCGCTACAAGACAAGTTTCACCTGCCCCCTAAACTCATATTCCCATACCTACAACTTAAGTCCATGCTTGGAACCCAGTCAGCCACTAAAGGAGACCCGAGCACACTCACAAAGTTTGAGCACACATGTCTGAATCCCAGACATAAGAAAGGTACAATCTCAATATGTTACTCACTCCTACTGGAAAACACTACGGCCCAACCGGATAGGTTCAGAGTAGCCTGGCAGGCAGACCTGGGGAAAGAGTTTGACGCAAAACAATGGGCACAAGCGCTCACAGCATACAGAGGGAGGTCTACCTGCACATCGCATTTAGAACTGATGAGGAAGGTGTACTATAGGTGGTATATGGTGCCAACCAGGCTAGCAAAAATATACCCGGGAACATCTACCCAATGCTGGCGCTGTGGGGAGGAGGTGGGAACAATGTACCATATATGGTGGACATGCAAGGAGATTAGAACTTACTGGGACGAGGTGGGAAACATCAAAACGACAGTAGACAATAGCACCACGATAACCCCAGAACTATGTCTCCTATTCATGAACATGGGACGCAGACGTAACAGTGAGTCAACCCTAACATACCACATCCTCATAGCAGCACTGACACTCCTAGCTAGGGAATGGAAGTCAGCAACAGCCCTGACAATACCCACCCTGAAGAGACAAATCAATACTAACTTGCGGTACGAGGCGGTGACCAGACAAACACAAGGCAGCAACCAGAGATTCAGGGACGCTGTAACTAGATGGGAAACTTACCATACTGAGGAGCTGTAGAGTGGATGCCCCAAGCACACATCTCAAGATAGGTCCGAACCACACAACAGAAGAGGGCCACAGGAAGAACACAGGGGTAAGACATCCATGGGAAGGATAGGGGACCCAGACTCATGGGATGCAACTGGCCAACAATTGGGGATTTCTCCCGGTAGAATACAGACGTGCATCCACACGGAAATATCAAATGTAGCAAAACCTTGACCGGCAGATGGACAGGACATGGAAAACTTGCTTTCTCCCCCCCCTCCCTCCAACCTCCAAGTTTGCGGAAAAATAAAAGGATACTAAAGTTAAGACCAGGAGAGAAACAAGCCAATATGAACAGCTTTTAAATTAGGTAATGGCTTCAGAGTTACCTACTTATGAGAACGATTAATAGCCCAATTTGTGCTCCTGCAACCAGCATGATCTACTAAGCTGTGCATCAGTAACAGCATATATCTGAAGCTAAAACACTGCCACCATAATTGAAGAAAAAAAAAAAAACATTCCCTATCTTGATAAGAGAGGATACCTGGCAATAGAAAAAAACTTTTGAGAAATGGTCTCATGTATAAATACAAAGGAGTGCACACAAAAAGGCCTTAATTTTGTTAAACAGTACCATGCTCCATTTTGGAAAAAACAGGTATCCTTCTCTCCTGGGAGAGGCACTCAGACAGGTTCAGTAACACCTGCAATCTATCTGAAGTGGTAAAATGTGTTAATTGCTTATCCTGAAACACCTGTGGAAGAAGGAATCTAATACAAAGCCAAAAGCAGTATGTTTCCTTATCTACTTCATTTAAAAAAAACTGAAATAAAAAATCCACAGTAGGCAATAATTACTTACCCAGTACAACAGTGCATTTGCTAAAATTGGGCAGTATTACATTTCAGCGCAAAACCGACCTTAGATCATTTGTATATATTAAATCTACCAATGCAGTGTATAAATTGGGGTTATATAGTACCACCAACCTGCATACAGATTATATGAATCACATACATTGTGGATGTTTCTAACAGCACCTTATACACAGATATATCAGTTACATATACTGAGTGTTTAAACGGTAATCATACATAGCCTACATATGCTATATACAGTGACACTATGCCTGTACACATATTAAGATTATATGAGTGAGATAAATTGAGGCTGTTTTCAACAGAACTTCATGCACATATTACACCACTCATATATACTGAGGTTGTGACTAATAACCCATACAAAAAAACCTGTATTAGATTGGACTCAGAGGATGTGTCATATCATTCACATATGTTGTGTTTCCACTAATACATCAAGCATATAGTGAACAGATCCACTGAAGCAATGTCCACACCAACTTACATATACAGCATGTAGAGGCAGGGCCGGTGCAAGGATTTTTGCCGCCCTAGGCAAAAGTAAAGTTTGCCGCCGCCCCCCCCCCCATGTGACATCACAATGCTCCACCCATATGATCTGCCATGTTAACTAACGCCAGTGCTGCAGTGCCGCCGTGTTTACATTATAAGGCATACAGGGACAGGCTATAGACACCAGAACAACTACATTAAGCTGCAGTGGTTCTGGGGACTATAGTGTTTCTTTAATGTGAGGTAAATTAGAGATTAGTGCCACGAATAATATACTAGATTGCCTACTTACAACGAGATGAGGATGATGATGGGCTCTAGCTGCAGTCTGGCTCCACTGGTCTGGTGTAGAACAGGCTCTCTGGAGGCTGTTTGTAACCGTGGTCACAAAAATCAATGTTCTGGAAGAACGGTAAGCAGCTCCATTTTTTGGGGGCCCTTTACACAGCTCAAGGTCTGGGTCCCAGGGTCCACCTTCATGTTCCACCAATGAGTTTGTTCACAGGGGGTGGAGTGTGTAAGGGATGTCCTGATATGTGTGTAAGGAATGCATTGTGTGAATCTGAGTTTGTATGTGTAAGGGCTGCAAGGTGTGTTTCTGTGTATGTACAGGATGCAGTGTGTGCGTGTGTAAGGGGTGCATTGAGTGTGTGTAAGGGATGCATTGTTTGTAAGGGTTGCATTGTTTGTGTGTGTGTCTGTGTGTAATGCATTGTGTGTTTTTCTGTGTGCAAGGGGTGCATTGCATGTGTGTGTGATGGATGTCAATCTCTCCCCCCTCCCTTGTCACTCTTCTCCCCTCCCCCTTCCCACTCTCATTGCCCCTCCCTCCCCTGTCACTCTCACCCCATCAATTTCTTCTCCCCCCACCAATTTCTTCTTCTCCCCCCTCCCTTACCAATTTCTTCTTCTCCCCCTCCCCTCCCAATTTCTTCTCCCCCCACCCTCCCTGACAATCTCTCCCCCCTCCCTTGTCACTCTCTTCTCCCCCCTCTCCCTTGTCACTCTCTTCTCCCCTCCCCCTCCCCTGCCAATTTCTTCTCCCCCTCCCCTCCCAATTTCTTCTCCCCCTCCCCTGCCAATTTCTTCTTCTCCCCTGCCAATTTCTTCTCCCCCCTCCC
>OW240920.1:112944549-113043400 GCA_933207985.1 Pelobates cultripes | reverse complement strand
GATACCTGGCAATAGAAAAAAACTTTTGAGAAATGGTCTCATGTATAAATACAAAGGAGTGCACACAAAAAGGCCTTAATTTTGTTAAACAGTACCATGCTCCATTTTGGAAAAAACAGGTATCCTTCTCTCCTGGGAGAGGCACTCAGACAGGTTCAGTAACACCTGCAATCTATCTGAAGTGGTAAAATGTGTTAATTGCTTATCCTGAAACACCTGTGGAAGAAGGAATCTAATACAAAGCCAAAAGCAGTATGTTTCCTTATCTACTTCATTTAAAAAAAACTGAAATAAAAAATCCACAGTAGGCAATAATTACTTACCCAGTACAACAGTGCATTTGCTAAAATTGGGCAGTATTACATTTCAGCGCAAAACCGACCTTAGATCATTTGTATATATTAAATCTACCAATGCAGTGTATAAATTGGGGTTATATAGTACCACCAACCTGCATACAGATTATATGAATCACATACATTGTGGATGTTTCTAACAGCACCTTATACACAGATATATCAGTTACATATACTGAGTGTTTAAACGGTAATCATACATAGCCTACATATGCTATATACAGTGACACTATGCCTGTACACATATTAAGATTATATGAGTGAGATAAATTGAGGCTGTTTTCAACAGAACTTCATGCACATATTACACCACTCATATATACTGAGGTTGTGACTAATAACCCATACAAAAAAACCTGTATTAGATTGGACTCAGAGGATGTGTCATATCATTCACATATGTTGTGTTTCCACTAATACATCAAGCATATAGTGAACAGATCCACTGAAGCAATGTCCACACCAACTTACATATACAGCATGTAGAGGCAGGGCCGGTGCAAGGATTTTTGCCGCCCTAGGCAAAAGTAAAGTTTGCCGCCGCCCCCCCCCCCATGTGACATCACAATGCTCCACCCATATGATCTGCCATGTTAACTAACGCCAGTGCTGCAGTGCCGCCGTGTTTACATTATAAGGCATACAGGGACAGGCTATAGACACCAGAACAACTACATTAAGCTGCAGTGATTCTGGGGACTATAGTGTTTCTTTAATGTGAGGTAAATTAGAGATTAGTGCCACGAATAATATACTAGATTGCCTACTTACAACGAGATGAGGATGATGATGGGCTCTAGCTGCAGTCTGGCTCCACTGGTCTGGTGTAGAACAGGCTCTCTGGAGGCTGTTTGTAACCGTGGTCACAAAAATCAATGTTCTGGAAGAACGGTAAGCAGCTCCATTTTTTGGGGGCCCTTTACACAGCTCAAGGTCTGGGTCCCAGGGTCCACCTTCATGTTCCACCAATGAGTTTGTTCACAGGGGGTGGAGTGTGTAAGGGATGTCCTGATATGTGTGTAAGGAATGCATTGTGTGAATCTGAGTTTGTATGTGTAAGGGCTGCAAGGTGTGTTTCTGTGTATGTACAGGATGCAGTGTGTGCGTGTGTAAGGGGTGCATTGAGTGTGTGTAAGGGATGCATTGTTTGTAAGGGTTGCATTGTTTGTGTGTGTGTCTGTGTGTAATGCATTGTGTGTTTTTCTGTGTGCAAGGGGTGCATTGCATGTGTGTGTGATGGATGTCAATCTCTCCCTCCTCCCTTGTCACTCTCTTCTCCCCCCTCTCCCTCCCTTGTCACTCTCTTCTCCCCCCTCTCCCTCCTCTTTTCCCTTGTCACTCTCTTCTCCCCACCACTTCTTTTCTTTCTCCCCTCCCTACCTCAATTTCTTCTTTCTCCCTCCCTCCCAATTCTCCCCCCACCCCTCCTGACACTTTTCTCCCCCCACCTCCCCTGACAATTTCTTTCTCCCCCCACCTCCCCCTGACAATTTCTTCTCCCCCACTCCTCCCTGACAATTTCTCCCTCCCACTTTTCTCCCCTCCCTAACAATTCTCCCCACCTCCTGACAATTTCTTTTCTCCCCTCCCAATTTCTCCCCCCTCCCCTGACAGCCTCTCCCCCTCCCCTTCTGACAATTCTCCCCTTTCCCCCCCCTCCCTCCCTTGTTCTTTTCCCTCCTACCTCTCTGTAGCGTGGCCGAGCCCAGTATAGTCGGCGGGTACAGAGAGCATCTGTCTCCTGTAGCCGGCCGGACTAACAGGAAGTGCGCACAATGTGTGCACTTCCTGTTAGTCCGGCCGGGTACAGGAGACAGATGCTCCCTGTACCCGCCGACTATACAGGGCTCAGCCACGCTACATAGAGGGAGTGACAGGAGGGAGCGCTGAGCGCTTCCCTCCTGTCAGCCCCTCTCCTCAGGCTGCGCCCGGGCGGTGCGGTCCGCCCTCATGGACGCACCGCCCGGGCAAAGCTGCAGCCGCCTGAGGCTCTTTACAGAGCGCTCGGGCGGCTGCAGGATGAGCGGGGCCGGCGCTCCTGGCGGCGCCCCCTCCCAAGGGGCGCCCTAGGCGGCTGCCTAGTCCGCCTTACAGGTAGCACCGGCCCTGTGTAGAGGACATATACTGAGGCTATGTTTTCAGAGCAAATAAAGAACACAAACTGAGCCGAGACTTCCGATCAACTCATACATAAACAATATAGTGGATACATATACTGAGGCTGTGTCCCCATAGTAACTCATACACAGAGCCTATAGTGTGTACATATACTGAGGCTGTGTCCTCATAGTAACTCATACACAGAGCATAAAGCGCATACATAAACTGAGGCTGTGTCTCCATAGTAACTCATACATATGGTCTATAGTGGACACATATACTGAGGCCGTGTCCTCATAGTAATTCATACCCAGAGCATATAGTGCATACATAAACTGAGGCTGTGTCTCCATAGTAACTCATACATATATCCTATAGTGGATACCTATACTGAGGCTGTGTCCTCACAGTAACTCACACAGAGCATATAGTGCATACATAAACTGAGGCAGCGTCCTCATTGTAACTCATACATAGAGCCTATAATGGATACATATACTGAGGCTGTCCCCATAGAAACTCACACAGAGCATATAGTGGACACATATACTGGTGCTGTGTCTCAATAGAAAAACACACACACACATATATATTATATATATATATATATATATATATATATATATATCTCATATATAGGATACTTATGCTGAGGCAGTGTACTCACAGTAACTCTTATATAGACCATATAGCGGATACATATACTGAGGCCGTATCCTCCTTGTAACTCCTACATAGAGCATATAGTGGATACATATACGGAGGCCGTGTCCTTATAGTAACTCATACCTAGAGCATATACTGGACACACTCTGTTCATATGTTAGAGCATAAAGTGAAAACACACCGATGCTGTACCACCACCAGATTATGTATGGATACTGAGCCCCCGTGGTCTCATATGTAGTATATTCTTCCACTCTCTGGAAAAGCCTGCTTATTTGAGATAATGCACCGATAACAGCAATCAATGCCACATATCTTGATAGGAACAAGTGTGTGTGTGGACTTTAAAATCATATACATGTGAGTACTTCAGTCACCCAGGAAAGTTCTCTTACCTTGGATATTTCTTCAGGACTGTGAAATTCCAGCAGACTTTATACAGCCAGGATATCCATTATTAGCACTCTTTTTCACAAGGTCTCATTGCATCATAAGAACTCTTTTGCACAATGCCTCCTTGCATTATCAGCACTCTTTTGCACCAAGCATCCTTTCATGTATAAACTTACCTAAATGCTCACCACACAAACCTCCTAAATGTGACCTATTTGTTAGAAGGAAGCCTAATGTAAGCAGCTGGGAGGGACTGAAAGAACAGAGACCCAGGTGCCTATACTAGTTTTAATCTAAATTACTAATGCACTTACCTGAACAGCTGCAGGCCTGTGTTTCAACGGCAAAATGGGGATTTGAACAACTGACAGCCTAAACTATAGGCTTCCATCTGTACCCCATATGCTGTCCATCATCACTAGTGGGAGGAGGTTTAACCAACCCCATACAAGGTGGAACACATAGAAAAGGAATACCCAGGTAGTCACCTTATGGAAGTGCTGTTTGCTGGGTCTTCAAGGATAACGGCTTAGACTCGGCTGGGCCTCATGTATGCAGTGTCATCCCCTCAGGGAGAGAGATAGGTCAGACTCCTGATTGCTGAACGAGGTACCCAGGCTGGCAACTGTTACAGATGTGCTGTTTGCTGGGTCTTCAGGGATAAGAGGCTGAACCCTGGCCTGGTATTATGTAGGCAGTATATCACATTCATCCCCTGAGTGGGTACCCAAGCTGGCCTGTTGCTGGGTCTTCAGGGATAAGAGGCTGAACCCAGGCCTGGCTTCCTGTAGGCAGTATATCACATTCATCCCCTGAAGGGGTACCCAAGCTGGACTGTTGCTGGGTCTTCAGGGATAAGAGGCTGAACCCTGGCATGCAGTGGACCATTTTCATCCCTTAAGGCAGTGGCGGATCCAGAGCCTGATCTCGGGAGGGGCACTTGTAGATTATTTAAAGAAATAATCCAGACACAATAACCACTACAGCTCAGTGTAGTGGTTATGGTATCAATAGGGCCGGGACCCCCTCCTAGAGTAAGTAGTCAAACCCTTTAAGAACAGTTTTACAACTTACCTGAGGTCTGCTGGGAAATGGGGCTGTAGTAGGGCATAGGAGCAGTGGTGTGTGTGAGTGGTGCAATGTGTAAGGGTTGCAGTGTTTGTGTGTGAGGGGGACAGTGTGTGAGCAGTGGTTTGTGTGTGACGGTTGTAGTGTGTGAGTAGGGGGGGCAGTGTATGTCAGGGATGCAGTGTATGTGTGTGACAGTATGTGTGTGTAGGCAATGTTTGTGTATGGGGCGGCAGTGTATGGGGCAGTGTGTGTGTTTTTGGGGTAGTGTGTGTATGGGGGGCAGTATGTGTGTATGAGGGGGCAGTATGGGGGCAATGTGTGTGTATATGGGGGGCAGTGTGTGTGTATGGGGGGCAGTGTGTGTGCATGGGGGCAGTGTGTGTGCATGGGGGGGCAGTATGGGGCAATGTATATGTGTGTGTATGGGGGGGCAGTATGTGTGTATGGGGGGCAGCATGGGGGCAATGTATAGGTGTGTGTATGGGCGGGCAGTGTGTGTGTGTGTTAAGGGTAGGGGGGCTTTTTTTAATATATATTTTTTAATATTTAATTTTAAAAAAATATATCCTATGTCCCCCCCTCCCTTCTTACCTTTTTTGAGGAGGAGGGGGGACATATTTCGATCCCTGGTGGTCCCAGTGGGAATCCCTGGTGGTCCAGTGTGGAGAGTGAACTCTAACCCACGCTCCCGGGCTAGAGTTCACTCTCGCGAGATTTGGAGCGTTGCCGCGGTAACCGCCGCAACGCTTCAAATCTCGCGAGAGGAGGACCCGGAGGAGCTGCAGACTGAGCTCCGGGTCCTCTCTCTCACTCCCTCTCCCTCCCCTGCCGGCTGTCAGCAATGTGCCTGCAGACCGGGGAGGAAGATCGCTGATCTCCCCTCCGGTCCGCAGGCACATCGCAGGGCTGGCGCCTGCATGTGCTGGCAGGGGAGGGAGAGGGAGACCGGCGGATTTCTCGGGGGGGGGCAATTGCCCCCCGTTGCCCCCCCCCTGGATCCGCCAGTGCCCCCCGGTCACTAAAGGGGTACCCAGGTTTGCAGTATTAACAATAGTGCGTTGCTAGGTCTTCAGGGCTTAGAGGCTGTACCCCGGCATGGCTACAAAAATATTGCCTGGTGAGCATAAAAGAAAATCTAGGCCTGCATAAGCAGACTCCTTCCAAACTGCTGTGAAGGACAGGAAAAAAGACTGCCTGATGCCTATTTATACCAGTTTCAGAGTTCTATTTCCTGTCCTTTCTGCTGTGAGGGGAGGAGCTAACCCATGAGTAAATGCTGCCATGAATAATGTCAGAAAAATAGCCATTATTTGCAGCAGTATAACTTGTAGAATACAATAATGAGAAGGAAAGGTAGAAATAAACATTAAGGCAATATGCCCTAGATAGAAAATAAACAAGTCTGCAAATAAGAAAGCTAGATAAAAGTATAGGAAGAATAATAAGACAGGTATACGGACCAATAAGGATTCAGGGAAAGAAAATAACACCTTGTAAATAAGCGTGTGCAGCAATGTCCAGATAGTGGTTATGCAGGGTTGTATAAATCAGGTAGGCAGGATAATCCAGGTTGGTATGGAGCAGGGTTTTAAGTAGACCAGGTTGGCAGTATATAGCAGAGAAGAGATGGAAGTAATCCAAGTTGGTAAAGAACAGGGGTGGTAGCAAATCAGGTTGGAAGCCAGATCTGAAATCTTTTCAGTATGAACATCAATTTCAATGTAAAGGCAACTTGGCTTGTCGGGTGTGGCCTTTTATAGCAGAACTGATTTCATGTTATACAGGTGAGAGTCTGAGGTGACTAGTGGCTAGGGAGGCCACTAGAGGTGAGAAACAGGTACTGGATTTAAAGGAACGGTATCAAACAAAACAAGTCTTGCTAGTCAAGATAGAAACCTGACAGTTACATGGTTAAATACAGTGCTAGCAAATTAAATTCTCTGGACTTTTGACCTGGGTTGTCAGGCAGGTCCCTCAAATTGCTATAAATAAAATTACTTAATTTACTTAATGTAAAAATATTACATAATATGCACGTAGAATTTAAATATATACATATTTATATATTTGAAGTCTACGTGTATATTTATGAAATTATTCATGTAATTTTGTATATGGATATATATATATATATATATATATATATATATATATATATTTTGTATTATTTTTATTAAAGGGCTACTATAGGCACCCAGACCACTTCAGCTTAATGAAGTGGTCTGGGTGCCAGGTCCAGCTAGGTTTAACCCTTTTTTCTATAAACATAGCGGTTTCAGAGAAACCGCTATGTTTATAAATGGGTTAATCCAGCCTCTAGTGGCTGTCTCCTTGACAGCCGCTAGAGGGCTTCAGCGCTTCTCACTGTGATTTTCACAGTGAGAAGACGCCAGCATCCATAGGAAAGCATTGTGAATGCTTTCCTATGGACTGGCAGAATGCGCGCGCGGCTCCTGCCGTGCATGTGCATTCAGCTCAAGAGGAGGAGAGCAGGCGGAGAGGAGGAGGAGGAGAGCTCCCCATCCAGCCCGACAGGAGGGGGTCCTTGAGGGTGGGGGCACCCTCAGGGCACTATAGTGCCAGGAAAACAAGTATGTTTTCCTGGCACTATAGTGGTCCTTTAAGGTTACACTTAAACAACACAATGTAACTCCAAGTCATTCACACTTCTGTGAAATCAAACTGTCCACTTAGGAAGCAACACTGAGTGACAATGAATTTCACATGCTGTTGTGCAAATGGGACAGACAACAGATGGAAATTATAGGCAATTAGCAAGACACCCCCAATAAAGGAGTGGTTCTGCAGGTTGTGACCACAGACCACTTCTCAGTTCCTATGCTTCCTAGCTGATGTTTTGGTCACTTTTGAATGCTGGCTGTGCTTTCACTCTAGTGGTAGCATGAGACGGAGTCTACAACCCACACAAATGGCTCAGGTAGTGCAGCTCATCCAGCATGGCACATCAATGCGAGCTGTGGCAAGAAGGTTTGCTGTGTCTGTCAGCGTAGTTTCCAGAGCATGGAGGTGCTACCAGGAGACAGGCCAGTATGTCAGGAGACGTGGATGAGACAGTAGGAGGACAACAACCCAGCAGCAGGACCGCTACCTCTGCCTTTGTGCAAGGAAGAACAGGAGGAGCACTGCCAGAGCCCTGCAAAATGACCTCAAAATGTGCATGTGTCTGCTCAAATGGTCACAAACATGAGGGTGGTGTGAGGGCCCAACGTCCACAGGTGGGGGTTGTGCTTACAGCCCAACACCGTGCAGGATGTTTGGCATTTGCCAGAGAACACCAAGATTGGCAAATTCGCCACTGACGCCCTGTGCTCTTCACAGATGAAAGCAGGTTCACACTGAGCACATGTGACAGACGTGACAGAGTATGGAGATGCCGTGGAGAACGTTCTGCTGCCTGCAACATCCTCCAGCATGATCGGTTTGGCAGTGGGTCAGTAATGGTGTGGGGTGGCATTTCTTTGGGGGGCTGCACAGCCCTCCATGTGCTCGCCAGAGGTTGCCTGACTGCCATTAGGTACCGAGATGAGATCCTCAGACCCCTTGTGAGACCATATGCTGGTACGGTTGGCCCTGGGTTCCTCCTAATGCAAGACATTGCTAGACCTCATGTGGCTGAAGTGTGTCAGCAGTTCCTGCAAGATTAAGGCATTGATGCTGTGGACTGGCCCACCCATTCCCCAGTCCTGAATCCAATTGAGCATATCTGGGACATCATGTCTCACTCCATCCACCAACATCACGTTGCACCAGAGACTGCCCAGGAGTTGGCAGATGCTTTAGTCCAGGTCTGAGAGGAGATCCCTCAGGAGACCATCTGCCACCTCATCAGGAGCATGCACAGGCGTTGTAGGGAGGTCATAAAGGCACGTGGAGGACACACAAGCACTACTGAGCCACATTTTGACTTGTTTTAAGGTTATTACATCAAAGCTGGATCAGCCTGTAGTGTGTTTTTCCACTTTAATTTTGAGTGTGACTCCAAATCCAGACCTCCATGGGTTGAAAAATTTGGGTGAGGGTGAGGCATGGGAGGTGCGGGCGGACAGGAAGATGAGCCTCGCCGCCACATTCATTATGGACTGTAACGGCACAAGTTGGGAGCACGTAAGACCACTGAGAAGCGGATTACAGTAGTCAAGGCGAGAAAGGACAGTGGAACGGACCAACACCTTAGTCGCAACTGCATAGAAATGATATTGGAAGCCAAAGGAGCTAATGAGTTTACCAAGGGAGGCAATAATACACCCAACATAAATCTTGGGGTATGATAGCTCATAAACCTGTCATAAAAAATGTGCAAATTAAAAGGGCCTTATTTAAAAAATAAAAATAAAAACAGATTAATAATGTCAATATATTCAAACTCTATTAATTAAGTTCTGATGGAACAAAACAAAACCAAGAGTTACATGGAACGTGCTTACCAAGCTGGTTTGTGTTGGGAGGGGGGCCTTGGAATCCCTAGCATTAAAGAATATTACCAAGCCATTCATCTAGCAAATGTTAATATGTGTCATTCTACAGGGTATATACCCCAGGTTAGATTCAATTAGTTTCTTACTCCAAACTTAGCCATTATATGGCTTCCCAAGCAACACAGAGATATTCCACCGACTACACTTACCACTACTCGATTATTACTTTCTATGGTACAGCGCTACGGAATTTGCTGGCATTATATAAATAATAAAATAATAATAATATATAAGACTTAACAAGACACAATATGTTAAAACATGCCATGGTCCTTAGTAACACTGTCCCACTCCATTCACAACATGAAATAAGGGGTTTGGAAGATGAACTCCGTCACCTACCCATTTAGTGGAGCTGTGAAAAAATTGATTCACTTACCCCTACAGAGGCAGTAAGATATGAAGAAATCAGTGCTAAATATAGGGAAAGAAAAGAACATAAAGTTCAGTATATCCAATAAATATGGATGACCCCTTATTTCAGGTTGTATATAGATTTTGGTGGGAAGGAGAGATACTCGAATCAGTGTTGCAGCAATTGTGATATTGACATTTTTTATTAATAGTTTAAGTGCCTCTTCTGCACAATAATACTTTTACATAAAACATTGGATAGAATGTGGAATAACTAACTTACACCAAGTCTATGTTGATGAGAAACTCAAAAACACAAATGGGCGAAATGGAAGGAAACAGCTTAACAATCTTTGAAAACACCTGCCTTGTTCTACTTTTACTCCTGAAAACACTATCACTCTGTTATTCACAGCTTATTTCAGGAGAGCCAGAACAGTATTGGGGATTTAAACAGGCATGGGAAAAAGTCTTAGGAGTGACAGTACTCCCTGAAACTTGGAAAAAAGTATTCACGCACACATGGGCTGTCCTTATGCACCTTAAGCTTATGCTTAAACTTCTATATCGATGGTACCTCATACCGAATAGATTCATTCATATACACCCCACTGTAAGTAATATTTGTTGGAGGAGTAACACGGTGATAGGGATGATAATCAACATTTGGTGGACCTGCCGTCTGGTAATAACATACTACGAAACCATGGCAGGAGTGATAAAAGACAGTAGCATCTCCCTATGCTTAATTCAGTTAAAGTGTTTTTACTATATGTCTTCCCTGGGGCTCTTTAACCCCTTAAGGACATATGACATGTGTGACATGTCATGATTCCCTTTTATTCCAGAAGTTTGGTCCTTAAGGGCTTAAAAACCAGAATGCCAATCACTATATTAAATTCTAACAGTGGCTGCCTTGTTATAAGTCGAATGTTGGCTAAGCAGTTCATTAATATACAGGATGGTAGGTGCTTTTCATTTTCTGGCTAACATTGCTTACGAACAAATGGCGTTGACTTAAATTCAGGAAGGAAAAGTGACCAGAGAGTCAGGACATCTATGGGTGGACTATACTTATAACAATATAAGTGAATCCATAAAAAAACATATAAAAAAAATAATAATAATGTGTGTGTGTATGTATGTGTGTGTGTATATATATATATATATATATATATATATATATATATATATATATATATATATATATATATATATATCCTATCCCTATGAAACAGAAGAAAATCTGGAAATTAGAATTGAATCCACTTTGCTGATAATACCCTTTACTAAGGGATCTGCCGTGTCCATGGCTGACCTTTTCTCGTTCATGTTACTTTCTATGTTTTTACTATTCCTATATAATATATGTACACTTGTTTTTGCTACTCTTATTTTCACAGACATTCTAGGGTCTAGTAAAAGTTTTTTCAAAGGGGTGATACAATTACTCACATCACTTGAAAGCAGACTCCATTAAGTAGACTCTTTCAAGTAGGAGTTAGAAAACCAGGAGTTGCTTGGAGTGGTTTGTATACTGTGGAGAGTAATTTGTATTTTATTTTTGTTTAATCTGTAAAATTGGTAAAGTAAAAAAAAAAAAGTTTTGTTTTTTAAATTTGTTATTTTTTTTTATGTGTTCTGGTTTTTCCCCCTCTTTTGTGCTGCTGCTTGATTGATTGGGGGAGTGTTCATTAATTGCACCGGCATGGGATTTGTATCCCCATAAAGGCACACCCCTAACTCACTGACCTTGCTCACATTACTTGAAAGCAAACAAGTAGACTCTTTCAAGTAAGAGTTAGCAAACCAGGAGTTGAAACAAGCAAGGGGTTTAAACTATCAAGGTATTTGTTTTATTGTTCTGTATCTGAGGAAATGAGTGTTAGCAAGATTGCTGGTTTGACTCAATGCACATCTTGTTGCATGTATGGATGCCTGGATGTAACCGTCCAGGGTCCATACCTCTGTGATGGTTGTGTGCGAGGCTTCTCTGGAGGCTCAGATTGGAGCTCTTGAGAGGCAAATCGCAACTTTGAGGGAGATTGACAATCTTGAGAGGAGTCTGCTGCTCACTGAGCAGAGTTTAGTGGGGACAGGTAGTGGAGAGGGAGGAGATAATACAGATGGGGAACAGGCATGTAGCTGGGTGACAGTGGGGCGAGGAAGCAGGGGGGAGGGAAGAGGAAAGGGCTAGCTAGTCCTGATTTGGTGCAACCTAGCAGACTTGCCCATTTGAGGGAAGATGTTGGGAGCATCAGCTCAGGAGTAGCTGTTTTAGAGGAAGCTGTTACTTCTAACAGCCCCCCTAGTATGGGTGGGGATCAAAATGTAAGGAAGGCAAGACAGGTTGTGGTGGTAGGGGACTCTATGATTAGGAGAGCAGATAGGGCAATCTGCCACTCTGATCGGCTCAACCGGACAGTTTGTTGTCTCCTGGGTGCTCGGGTCCGGCATGTTGCTGACAGAGTGGATGGATTATTGGGAGGGGCTGGGGATGATCCAGCGGTCATGGTCCATGTTGGTACCAATGACAAAGTAAGAGGAAGATGGAAGGTCCTAAAGAATGATTTCAGGGAATTAGGTAGCAAACTTAAGAAAAGGACCTCCAAGGTGGTATTCTCTGAGATATTACCTGTGCCACGTGCTATAGTGGAAAGGCAGCGGGAGATTAGAGAGGTCAATGCGTGGCTTAAGTCTTGGTGCAGGAAGGCGGGTTTTGGGTTTTTAGAGCACTGGGCCGACTTTGCGATTGGGTAATACCTTTATAGTAGTGATGGGTTGCACCTAAACGGGAGAGGGTCTGCAGTGCTGGGGGATAGAATGGCTAGAAGGTTGGAGGAGATTTTAAACTAGTAGTGGGGGGGAGGGTCATAGCAATCTACAAAATGGAGGTAGGACAGAAAGGAGATGGGCTTTATCACAGTATAAGGGGGTGGAGACGGGTGGAAGGGCATGTAATGTTGATAATACACAAAATATACAAGTGACGCATGATATAAAAAAATGCATGCTTACGAATGCAAGGAGCCTAAATAACAACATGGGGGAACTAGAGGCATTAGCATACACTAAACAATATGATATAATAGGCATAACTGAAACATGGTGGGATGAGACACATGACTGGGCAGTTAACTTAAATGGGTACATGTTATTTAGGAAGGATAGGAAAATCAAGAAGGGTGGTGGGATATGTTTGTATGTCAACCATGATTTAAAGCCAAATCTTAAGCAAATGGAATGCGATGAGGAAAATGTGGAAGCTTTATGGGTAAATATCTACTTGGGGGAAAAGAAAGGAAACCAACTATTGGTTGGGATATGTTATAAACCACCTCATGTTAATATTGACGAGGAACAACAGCTGTTTGAGCAAATTGAGAAAGCTGCAAATCTGGGTAACACTTTAATTATTGAAGATTTTAATTACCGGGACATAAATTGGGAGAGGGACTAATAGCTCAGCAAAGGGAATTAGGTTTTTAAACTTGTTAAATGACACCTTTATGTCACAACTTGTACAAGCACAAACTAGAATGGATGCTTGTCTGGACCTGGTTTTAACAAACAACGTTGATCTTTTGACCAACGTTCAAGTAGGTGAGCACTTGGGAAATAGTTATCACAATATAGTGTCCTTTGAAATAAACTCAAAAAAACAAAAGCACATGGGGTATACTAAAACATATAATTTTAAAAAGGCCAATTTCAATAAGTTAAGGGAAGCTTTCCAATATATTGACTGGCATAAGATATTTAGTGAAAAGAACACTGAGGGTAAATGAATCATCTTCCAACAAATATTAGAAAGGTACATTTCTCAGTATGTACATTGGGAAATAAATATAAAAGAAGCAAATTAAAACCAATGTGGCTTAGTAGAGAAGTAAAACAAGAGATTAAAAATAAGAAAAGGGCCTTTAAAGCATTTAAATCGGACAAATCAAATGCATCTTATAAAAGATATAAGGTAGCAAATAATGCGTGCGACTTGCTAAACTTCAAAATTAAAAAATAATAGCTAAAGAGAGCAAAACCAACCCCAAAGCATTTTTTAAGTACATAAATTCTGAAAAACCCAAAAATGAAAGTGTAGGTACACTAAAAACTGAAACGGGGGTGTTAGTTAATGAAGACCAGGAAAAGGCAGGAATTTTAAATAACTATTTCTCCTCCGTATATATTAAGGAAGAACCCATGGCAATAGATGTGCAAATGATTGCTACTAACAACTTGCAGAATAATTGTAATTGGTTAACTCAAGACAAGGTGCTGCAGCAACTAAAGAAAGTTAATATAAACAAAGCTCCAGGGCCTGACGGTATCCATCCACGTGTACTTAAGGAACTAAGTGTAGAAATAAGTGAACCTCTGTTTTTAATCTTTCAAGATTCTTTTATTTCAGGAAGTGTTCCGGAGGATTGGAGGAAAGCAGATGTGGTTCCTATATTCAAAAAGGGTTCAAAATCCTTGCCTTGAAATTATAGACCTGTGAGCTTATCTTCTGTGGCTGGTAAAATATTTGAAAGGTTATTAAGGGATAATATTCAAGAATTCCTTGAGAAGAACATGGTTATCAGCAAAAATCAGCACGGTTTTATGAAGCACAGGTCATGTCAAACTAACTTGATTGCGTTCTACGAAGAAGTAAGTAGAAGTATAGATCAGGGTGTTGCAGTGGATGTGATCTATTTGGATTTTGCCAAGGCATTTAATACAGTTCCACACAACAGATTAGTGTTCAAACTCAAGGAAATCGGTCTAGATTAAAATGCTTGTTCTTGGGTAGAACATTGGCTTAAAAACAGAGTACAAAGAGTTGTCATTAATGGTAGACTTTCAAGCTGGACAGAGGTGGCAAGTGGTGTCCCTCAGGGGTCTGTTCTGGGACCCCTTCTATTTAACATATTTATAAATGATCTTGAAGCATTGAAAGTCATGTTTCAGTGTTTGCAGATGACACAAACCTTTGTAAAATAATACATTGTGAGCAAGATATTACTTTGCTGCAGAGGGATTTAGATATACTGGGGGACTGGGCACTCAAATGGCAGATTAAATTTAATGTTGAAAAATGCAAGGTTATGCACTTCGGCATAAAGAATACACAAGCAACTTATACCCTTAATGGAAGCGAATTAGGGATAACAACACACGAAAAGGACTTGGGAATTGTTATAGACAACAAACTATGCAACAATGTGCAATGTCAATCAGCAGTGGCCAAGGCCAGTAAGGTATTGTCATGCATGAAAAAAGGCATTCATTCTCGGGACGAGAATATCATTTTGACTGTTTATCACTGTTAAGACAACATATTGAATATGCTGTGCAAATTTTGGCACCTCTTCTAAAGAAGGATATTATGGCACTAGAAAAAGTGCAGAGGCGGGCTACAAAATTAATAAAAGGAATGGAACATATCAGCTATGAAGAAAGGTTAACAAATTTAAACCTATTTAGTTTAGAAAAACGTCGCCTGAGAGGGGATATGATAACATTATACAAATATATTCGGGGCCAATACAAACCATTGTGTGGAAATCTATTCACAAACCGGACTTTACATAGGACACAAGGCCATGCGTTTAGACTGGAAGAAAGAAGATTTCATCTAAGGCAAAGGAAAGTTTTTTTTACTGTAAGAACAATCAGGATGTGGGGATGTGGAATTCTCTGCCTGAAGAAGTGGTTTTATCAGAGTCCATACAGATGTTTAAACAGCTACTAGATGCATACTTGCAAAATCAGATTATTCAAGGATATAATCTTTCAATGCAGTGTAATAACTGCTTGATCCAAGGATAAATCTGACTGCCATTCTGGGGTCAAGAAGGAATTTTTTTCCTAGCTTGTTGCAAAATTGTGCTTCAAACTGGGTTTTTTTGCCTTTTTTTTTGGATCAACAGCAAAAAACAAATGTGAGGAAGGCTGAACTTGATGGACACAGGTCTCTTTTTAGCTATGTAACTATGTAACTATGTAACAATATTGGACTATAGACTGCACTGCCAACCCAAGCCTTGAAAGAAAGACACCACACTCTATGCACTTTAATGCAGTATTTACTTATTGTATTAGATATACTTTACAAAAAGCCATCAGTTGTACAGTTGTGCTCAAAAGTTTGCATACCCTTAGAGAATTGGTAATATATGTACCTTTTTTAAAGAAAACATGAGTGAGCAGCAAAACACATTTATTTTATTTATTCTGGGATTCATATTCAACTGTATGTTATAACAGACTGGCACAATCATAAAACAGAACATGGCAACAAAGAAACAAAGACAAACATATGAAATGTCCACTGTTCAAAAGTCTGCCTACTCTTAGTACTTAGAACTCTTAGTTCTTAATACCCCCTTTAGCATCAATTACAGTGTGCAGCCATTTGTAATAGTTGTCTACGAGGCTCCTAATTCTTGCAGGTTGTATAGCTGCCCATTCGTCTTGGCAAAATGCTTCCAGGTCATGCAAAGTCTTTAGTCGTCTTGCACAAACCGCACATTTAAGATCTCCTCAGAGTGGAGATTTTCACCTTTTTCTGCTGTAACTACTGGAGGGTCAACTTCACCTTGTGCTTAGGTTTATTGTCATGCTGGAAAGTCCAAGAGCATACAATGCACAGCCTTTGTGCAGAAGAATGCAAATTGTTTGCCAGTATTTTCTGATAACATGCTGCATTCATCTTACCATCAATTTTCACAAGATTCCCCGTGCCTTTAGAGCTCACACCATCCCCAAAACATCAGTGAGCCACCACACTTCACAGTGGGGATGGTATTCTGTTTATTATAGGCCTGTTTTATAGGCCTTTCCAAACATAGCATTTATAGTTGTGACCATAAAGCTCTACTTTAGTCTTGTCACTCCAAATTACAGTGTGCCCAAAGCTGTAAGGCGTGTCAAAGTGTTGTTCGGCATATTGTAACTGGGCTCTTTTGGCGCAGTAAATACTTTTTTTCTGGCAACTCGACCATGCAGCTCATTTATGTTCAAGTATCATCATATTGTGCTTCTTGAAACAACCACATTGGCTTTTTCCAGAGCAGCCTGTATTTCTCCTGAGGTTACCTGTGGGTTTTTCTTTGTAGCCTGAACAATTCTTCTGGTAGTTGTGGCTGACATCATTCTTGGTCTACCTGATCTTGAAGATCCTGAACTTTCCACTTCTTAATAAGTGATTGAAACACCTATGCGGCTGCGGCCTCCTGCAGCCCACCAGCGGGCTTCTACTGCTTCCCAACAGACGGCATCGGTTGACAGACACTCTCTATATCAGGCCTCCTGAACTTTCAATGCTAGGTCAATAACCAATCATTTTATAACACTTATCCAGCATGACCGGGACTGTTAAATTTAGGAAGCAGAATGTTTTTTCACATAGAGCTCCAGACCACAGTGACCTTAACTCTCAGTGTAGCCGGTTCTGACCCATGATAGGCTGTTTATACTCTTATCACTGAATGTTGTTTTTATCTACAACCCCCACACGGCGACCCCACTACACGTCAGTTAATATGACCTGAGGCTATAACTCAACTACTTCTCGACTAACATATTACTCATCCTGTTTCATGCATGTTAAGTTATACTATACAGTTGACAGGGCAGTTCTGTTTATGCTTCTATGCCTACGCTAGCTAATGTAAACCCGTTAATATGACAGAACATACACACATAGCTTCATGTTTGTAATATTATTGTAAAAAATGCAGTTCCTCAGATGTTATATGAGCTATGACTTAAAACGCATTTTGTATACTCATGTAATAATGTCTATGAAAGTTTATCTGTCAAACATACACTACCAAAAAAAAAGAAAAAAAAAAGTGATTGAACAGTACTGACTGGCATTTTCAAGGCTTTGCATATGTTTTTATATCGTTTTCTATCTTTATAAAGTTCCTTTTATCTCTTAATAATTTTCAATAATGATCAGAGTTTCAAAATCAATGCCAAAACTTCACAATTTCTGCCAGGGTATGCAAACTTGAGCACAACTGTATAATTAGGGCAGTCTTCCTATTCAAGAACTTACCAAGTGTAGTCAGAAACATTTGGTAAAGGTTTAAACCATAACATTAGATGAGATATCATGTAGTTTGTTAATATCTGGGAACAAAATTCCTCTCTTAGAATAACTTTTTTTATATTTTGGTAGATCCTAGTCTGTTTACCAGCCCACATAAATTTAGATATAGATCTCTGGAACTGATTAAGAACATCCAATTGCTTATTTGTTTCTGAAATGTTTTAAATAATTTGTCATAATGACACTGAATTTGAATAAATCAAAAGAAATCACAATTGTCAGAGATTCAACATAACTCCAATTCCAATCAAAATGGTAGTGAATTTTAGTTTAATGCGGCACTGTCATGCCAAACTTACCTTCCCCCAATTGCTTCCTCTTCTCTCCCTCTCTCTGGATCTGTATATTTCTTTCTATCTGATCTAGTTTTCTTTAAAACATAAGACAAAGTAGGGACTACTTTGTCTTATGTATTATTCCTACTCTTGAAAGGAATTTTCCCACAATACTCACCCTTTCCTCCATGATCTTGCTTCCTGTCAGTATTCCCGATCGTACTGTCATATAGACAGGACGCCGGTGAAACTACCAAATTTCGTCCTAGCAGAATGAGAACAGTTTGTTATTTCGTGTTAGGATGACTATTGGTACTTTTAGTTTGGTTCAAAATTTAATTTGTGCGGTGCCCTTGTTAGGTGAAGATAGATTATTTTTTTTTAGCATCAGCATTTTGTTTTTATTTGGCGCACTGGTCTTTTTTTATTTTATAAGTTAGACAGGCTTTATGGATTTTAATTTGGCCTGTTTTAGGGATGAAAAAGAAGGTTATAGAAAAAAGAAGACATCAAATGGTATTTTTTTTTATTTACAGTTATTTAGTTTTATTGTCCCCCCTCATAATGTTTATGGTGAGGGCAGTAGGTAGGGCTTTATTTTTTTTTTTTTTGTGTGAGTGGGTGAACCACATGGGAACCTGGGGGGTAGGTGAACTGCTTGGGAACCTGGGGGAGCAATAGGTCCTCCCCATTGTCATTTAAGCCACCCACCTGCCGCTCATGGGTATGTCCCCATTAAATTAAAAAGCCCTATGTCCCCCCCGCTAGTTAATAGATGCCCCAACAAGGGGCCATTTATTGGAAGGTTTTTGGTTTTTTTAACAGAGATTTCAATTTCCCTTATGTTAATATCCCCCTCATATTGATCCCCATAAAGTGAAGGAGGACATGGAGGGGCTTAGTAAGTGGCAGGGAATATTGCTCCCTGCCGCTTCTATTTTTACACATTACAAGGAGGGAGCTTCAAGCCGGTAGCTCCTTCCTTGTAAGAAACAGAGTGAATGAATAAACACTGACATTCAGTGTTTGTTTGTTAGTCTGATATTTCAGACAATAGAAAATGCCAAGTATTTAACTGGGCATGCGTGGAAATTTTACAGCGCTATCTAATGTGGGCAGATGACTTGTCCCACAGGACTGGTGGCACCCAGGACCTAGGTCCGGGCATAAAATTAAGATGAAAAAATAGGTAATATGGGGGGCTTAGGGGCATTTGGGGTGACTATGAGGGCAATTAGCTGTTGTGTAGTTGGAGGTTAGGATTAAAAAAAAATGGATGCGGCCATGCTTTAAGATTATTCTTAATTTTTAGGACAAAGTCAAGAAATCTTTAACTGACTCTGTCAAAAGTTTTTTCAGTGTCCAAGGACAGAATGGTAGAACCACATTTATGAAAATTGATGTTTTGAATTAGATTAAAAATGTTTATCTATAGTGCCTCTCCCCCTGATGAAATTCAATTGGTCAGCATTAATCAAATCGCAAATAACCATTTTTAAACGTTCTGACAATATCGGTGGAAAAAAAAGTTAACGTTTACATTTATGAGAGAGACTGGTCTCTAGTTAGTGAGAAAGGATAGATCTTTATCTGGTTTGGCAATAGGAATTATCAAAGCAATCCACATTTCTTAGAAACATAGAATTTGACTGCAGATAAGAACCATTCGGCCTATCTAGTCTGCCCAATTTTCTAAATACTTTAATTAGTTACTGGCCTTATCTTATAGCTAGGATAGCCTTATGCCTATCCCACGCATGCTTAAACTCCTTCACTTTGTTAACCTCTACCACTTCATTCCATGCATCCACTTCCACATACTTCCTGATATTATTTTTAAACTTTTGCCCCTCTAATTTAAGACTATGTCTTCTTGTTGTGGTAGGGTTTCGTCTTTTAAATATAGTCTCCTCCTTTACTTTGTTGATTTGTTGTCTTGTCTTTCCTCCATGCTATACATGTTAAGATCCTTTAACCTTTCCTTGTAATTTTTATCCTGCAATCCATTAACTAGTTTAGTAGCCCTTCTCTGAACTCTCTCCAAAGTATTAATATCCTTCTGGAGATACGGTCTCCAGTACTGCGTACAATACTCCAAGTGAGGTCTCACCAGTGTTCTGTACAGTGGCATGAGCACTTCCCTCTGTCTACTGCCAATACCTCTCCCTATACAACCAAGCATGCTGCTAGTATTTCCTGCTGCTCTATTACATTGTCTGCCTACCTCTAATTACCCCCAAATCCCTTTCTACTGCTAATACTTCTCCATATCCAACCAAGAATGCTGCTAGCATTTCCTGCTGCTCTATTACATTGTCTGCCTACCTCTAAGTCATCTGAAATAATTACCCCCAAATCCCTTTCCTCAGATGTTGGGGTTAGGACTCTATCAAATATTCTGTACTCTGCCCTTGGGTTTTTACGTCCAAGATGCATTATCTTGTGTGGCGAAACCGACCTCGCCACGTGTCCTTGGAGGGGGCTGCTTGCCCGCCTCTTGCCTTTGGACTATGGACCAGACTTTATGTGAATGTGTTAACCCAGATAGCTATGCCATGGAGCCCATTCGTGTAGTTAAAGACTTCGGCTCCATGGCAATTGAACTGTGTGAATAGGATCTGAGCGCTATTCGGTAGTTTTGTGCGCTCAGATCCCAGCTATCTGGGGATATGTGAAATGTCTGTGTGTTATGTATAAAATGTGACTTTGTGTATTTTAGAATATTTTAATGCTTTGTGCTCACCATGTGCATAATGGAGTCTTGTGTCTGTCCTGGGAGATAATTGAATTACTTCTCAATTCAATCTCCAGGATAGAAGACTCTGAAACTGGTTTGGGCCGGAAAGCCATGCTTCATTTAGTCACAAAGGACTTTCCCTTAACTTTTGAACCCCTGGTCTGATTCGTGCCATTTTTTAATATGTTGTTCCCCTGAATGGATTGATTATGAAAATGTATGTTTTATGTTTGTGACATGTATATTTTAGAAGTTATAAATATTGTGTAAAAACTGTATTCCTCTGCCGGTGATAATGAGATTACCCATTGTGTTCAGTAATCATATCACATGCAGAGGGGAGGATTTTGTGTGGGAGTGTCTGGGTGTATTGTACGGATTGATTGGTTGTTTTGTAACGCCCTGTGGGCTGTACTATGTTTGTGGATTGGGAATAAAAGAGACTGTATGTGACAGTACAGGGAGTTCCTGTTTCAACCCTCAAAGTGAAGTGTCGTCTCATTATTGGGAGAAGGATTTATTGTATGCTGTTCCAGTTTGACTGCTAGGAGAGTAAACCTATTTCCTATTCAACTGTCTACGGCATTCATATGCTTGGGAGAATTTATTTGTTTCTCCGGTTCGGTGATTGTGGTGTCTGACAGAGTGCTTGGAGTCCTCAGGAAGTGCTAGGAGCATCCTTCAACGGAGGTACCCAGTCGGGGTGCCAGGCGATCCGTTACATCTTGCACTTATCCCCATTAAATGTCAGTTGCCACAACTCTGACCATTTTTCTAGCTTACCTAAATCATTTGCCATTTGGCTTATCCCTCCTGGAACATCAACCCTGTTACATATCTTAGTATCATCAGCAAAAAGACATATATTTTTGCTGATCGAATAAAAGGCATTTCTTTAAAATTGCCTTTTATTTGATATATCAGAAAACAAACACTTTTGAAACAGAGCAGCAATGATGTTAACAAATTTCTTATAAAAGATACAGAATGCACTCTATAATAGCTACTATTTATAGTACAAATCATTTATTTGAACAACTAAAATAATCAATACATAAAAATAAAAAGCAACAAAAAAGGCAAGCAGTAAACCTTGCAGTAATTACCTAATTTTCATAAGCCTCAAGACAGAGACATGAGCCACCAATCCACCCATTTTTTCGGCACCCAGTTGTGCATTTTAGGGAGTGCCTGTGTAGTTTGCACTTAGCTGTAATGAAACAGATTTTGTTTCTCCATGCATTTTATGTCATTGAACAAATTTCTTATAAAATATGGCAGTAAAGCCATGTGGACTTGGGGCTTTATGCGGTATAATTGCTTCAGAGATTTTGAATATTGTGAAACAAGCATTCACATTGTTCAGTTTCTCTTGAGACCTTTGGGGTAATTGCAGACAGTCTCGAAAATGAGTTATCTCATCTTTATTACAATTAAAAAAAAAACAATGCTTGCATCAATCATGTTTTTTTAAATAGTTTTATATTTGAAATCATTTTTAATAATATTTGAAAGGATCTTAAAAACTCTGTTATTATTGTAATTTGTTTATTAAAAAAAAAAAAAACAACAACCATACTTATTAATATTAGCATAGGTTTTATCTCTAAAGCTTCTTTTAATCTGTCTATTTATATAACTATATCATTATAAACCTGTTTTTTAAAATCTTTCTTTTATAGCAAAATTAACCAAAAGATTTGAGAGGTTTTTTTTGTTTTGTTTTTATAAGAAAGGAGTGAGTCCCAAACCCAGCAAGAGTGAGGGATTCCAGACTGGTAAATCAAATAAATAAGTAAATGGTAAAAAAAGATAACCAATGCATCTACAATAACTTGGTAGGATGAACAACCACCAATCCCCCAGGGAACTAATTAAGAACAATGTATCCAAATATGAGAATAAACTTTATTTTAAATACTCACCCACCTTTTAATTATTAATGTTTTTTGAAGACAGTATCTGGATAATTTTAGTAACAAGATATTTTTCAACATATTGTAACTTGCAGCACGAATAAGCCGACTGCCTGCAGCTTACATAAATTGGCCAAAGATTCTGTATAATCATAACTCCAGTCATCATATTTCATACTCATTTATATAATAACCTCTGAATTAGAAGGATATGCATGAGCCTAATACAATGTAATGGAATTGTAATATGTTATCTGCACACCATAGTTGGAAGCTTTGTTTACCATTACACTCTGATCCTATAATCTTAAAAATCTATTATGTATAATCCACAACTAACATAGTCATTATACACTGAAGTGCGGTGATTACAATGAAGTCATTATGGTCATTACCACTAGGAGTACTTGGCAGTAGTTCATCATTGAATTTTTAATATACAAGAAGGACGCTCAAGCTCTTTTTTCTTCTCATGGCTGCATTGGCATAATGTCCACATCGAGATCAATGGACATGATGAAAAAGAGGTAATACTATGAATGAAGAGTGGATAATGCTTCCACTCTAGTATATGATTTGGAATTTAACCCCAATAAATCTTAACCAGGCAAGCATGGTGCTTAGAATTTCCATGTGATCCCCGCTCCCTTGCCCGGCGAGTAGGTAGATACATTGGAAGAAGTTAATAAAAGTTACACCCCCTTCCCTGCCTACCGCAACTGAGGTCCTCCCTATTGATATGTGAATATGATAGAAAATGACAGTATACATAGGAACACAGTGCCCATTTGATTTACCAGCCAATGGGAGTGAGTTGGAGGTGGATGGCACACTGAGTATGAATGACACGTCATAGTCCTGCCCATACAATTTACCGGATGAGGATTTTCACTCTAATGAGCGTATGTGAATCAGAAAGGGTGGAAGAAATTCTGATTGGTTTCTAGCCCTTTATTTGTTGAAAAATCTCCAAATATAAGGTTAGTCCCTGACGAAGGTGCCGTTGTTAGCACTGAAACACGCAGAATTATTTTTCTTTGTCTTCCCACTTTGAGCATTTGTAGCACTATGCACTTCTAAGCACTTAAGTTTAAGGTTTGAGCATTTTAGTCTTGGTAGGAATTGGGGGGTGGGGGTGACGGATTTAAAATGTGGTTTAGCTTTCTAGCTTAGAACACCGACGAAAGTGTTGTTTAGGAGCTGCAGACTATTCTACTATCAATAGATAGATATGAGCTGTATTTAGACTACTGTAGCTTTATTATTTAGGAACAGTGGCGTACATACTGGGGTCTGGCCCACCCGGTATGTATGCCACTGTGGCAAGCCTCTTCCCCTGGGTGGCCCAGGAGCCAGCCACCTCAGGGCCCCCCGAGGCTGGCCCTGGTGTCACCTGGCGGGCCGGCGTGCGAGGGAGCACTCTCCCCTGAGTGCTTCCTGTTCAGCTCCCTTGCGCACTGCACTGATACCGGAGCCGGAAGATGACGGTTTTGTTTATATTTGAGAATGAGATAGATAAGAATTGTTATCCGTACAGTAGCAGTAACTACCTGTCATCTATCTCTTTCAGACTTCTTTTAAAATCTACTCCATATCTATCCTATTCCTATTTTTATCTGTCCTCTACCTCCTTTCTGTGCAGTTTTCCTCTCAGTGGATGATATAGTGCACTGCTTAGTGGATTAGTCCCCTGCAATATTTTGTTCCTGGCTAGGCAGCAACAATTGGTTGCATTGAAAAGTATCCATAGGATAAGCACTGGTCAGGATAGCAACTAGGGGCCTTTTATCCACATACTTAGAGGCAATTTCTTACCACTCCCCAGTTGGAAATCTTAGAACTATTGTATCAAGTTTTATTTTTAGTGACTACAATAAAGTTTATTCTCATATTTGGATACATTGTTCTTTATTCGTTCCCTGGAGGAATTGTGGTTGTTCATCCTACCAAGTTATTGTAGATACATTGGTTATCTTTTTTTAACATTGACTTATTTATTTGATTTACCAGTGTGGAATCCCTCACTTTTGCTGGGTTTGGGATTCACTCCTTTCGTATATATTGCATTTAAAGGGTTTAAGCCCAGGTTGGACCTGGTACCACCCATACTGACCTCACTGTTCTAAGTCCAAGTTTATCCTGACAGTGACAGTTCTTCCTATTTAGGGTTTCTTTTTTTTCGCTTTAACTCAGAACCCAATTTTATTAGAAAATCTCTTGCATAACACTTTAGTGTGCACCAAACTGTAGGATTTGAAACTTCCCCATCATCGTTTGTCATTAAAAACTTCCCTAAATCAAACTAAATAGGTTTTAATTGTATATACTGTATTTTTTATATTTAATGCTTTTGTCAATTAGTATTATTGACTCCCATATCTAGATTGTCATACCTTAGATTACCTATTTTACTAACTTCTTAAAAAAAAAAAGATTGAAAAGTAGTTAGCGTACATATAAACAAAGGTGAAGAACGCACACACACAAAAAAGGAAAAAAAGACAATTAATTAAAATATCACTCATTTGTAGACTTGTATCAGTGGTAAAAAAAAACCAATAATTTTATGTGCGGCCAAAAATGATACCTTTAGCATTTTAACAAAATAAATATGATTATATTATAATTCAGTGAAAACATTTTTAATAAATGCTTCATTGGATTAGTGCCATAATAGTTTAAAGATTTATACATGATTCTTATATTACATCTCCTTAGCAAAGCTTTTTCAAGACATAATAATAATGATAATAATAAAGTAGTCATTCTGTGACCATACATTATAAATTCATAATAAATTTTGAATTTTAACATAATATGGCCAAAACTAATTATCCCTAAATCTACATTCTAAAACTAAAATGATTAATAATTAATAAATATCCATTGATAAATGCTTAATTGTATTAGTGTCATAAAAAATGTATCCATGATACTTATATTGCAACCCCTCATCAAGACCTTACCATGAATCCATTTAAATATAATATAGTATAACCTAGTTTATAAAACAATATATATATATATACATATATATATATATATATATATATATTTGTGCTCGGAATTTAATACGTAATGGATAGTATCTGAAAGGGCAAAGTTGGTTGTGGTGTGCCGAAACCAACGTACGAGTGGGCCTGTAAATAAAAGAGGGCCCACTAAGGAGAATGTAATGATAACAGGGTGGGGACAATCAACTGGAATGGCAGAGGTGAGTAGGGGCTGGGAGTTTAAGTAGGGGACTTACTCCTCCCACAAATTCAGGCCTAATGGCCTTTCTACTTGTGCTCGGAATTTAATATGTAATGGATAGTATCTGAAAGGGCAAAGTTGGTTGTGGTGTGCCGAAACCAACGTATGAGTGGACCTGTAAATAAAAGAGGGCAAAAGAGAAGTTTGAGAAAATACACACTTTATTGCCTTATTTTACATAACCAAGTTCCTGAAAGCTTGACAAAGCTCTTTTTCTGGTCATAGTATATATGTATGGTATATGGAGGATTTCCAACAACCCAGTCTCTTGATGATGTGGACCGGGGTGTTTGTGCTAGAGGCTGATGAAGCGGCTCCTATGCGGAAGGAGTGCCCGGAGAATGGCGCCGGATTGTAACCCAGTTTGGATAGTAGTGTTCTGACGTGTGCCGTGAATTTAGCCGTGGTAAGCGGGTGCCCTTATAGGGATAAGAGCGGAGAGTCTGGTAAGTGCGCGTGATGGGTTTACCGTAGGTGGTCTAGCGCCTTGACCGGACACCAGGCCTTATAGGTAGGGAAGAAAGGAATTATGGTGGGGTGTTGTGAGTGATTAGTTTTAGTTGATGGGATCGTAAGTAGGTAGTGATCCTCCACCTTTGTGAGGTATGATGTTTTAAGGCTGTGCATGATATCTCCTTGACAAACAACGGTGAACTCTCTGGGTCTGAGAAAACCGTAGAAAGCAAGATAAATAGCAGATTTGATCACCAGGTTTGTGTTGGGATCGAACGGGGATTCGTCAAGGAGATTGCTAAGTGATCTAAAGACAGGCCCATCTATAGGTAGTCTTGTGGTGGTGAGTGGAGCCGAAACCTTTATTATACCTTTCAAGACCTTTTTAATGGGATATGATGACAAGAAGGGGGTGTTAGGAAAATTGGTGAGGCTATGGTGCTGAACCCCGGTGAGGAGAAGTTTAATTGTGTTGTGAGAAAGTTTAAGATGTAAGTGTCAGAAAGAGGCAAAAGCCACCATGGTTTGAGTAGAAAAGTTGCCTTGTAAACCGAATTCTGCAGTGAATTTGTTAAAAATGGTAAGTGCCCTATTGTATGAGATAGCTGTGTTAGGCGATAGTGCTTGGTGAGTGAGAGTCCTAGTGAGGTGCATTAGTGTGCTCAATCCAGGATTAGCTCGTGAAATCGTGGTGTCCTGGATGGCTGGTGGTGAGCCGTAGGGAGTGCCTGGAAGAATACCTGGAATTGAGAGCGAGAAAGAGCATCAGCGGCCGTGTTGTGGATACCCAGGATGTGAAAACAAACTAAGTGAAACTGGACGGTTGCTGCCAGCCTGGTCAGCTTGCAAATCAGCCCATTGATGGTAAGGGGCGAGGAGCGCCCCTTGTTTATGATTTCGCAAGCCGACAAGCTATCAGAATAGCATTTGCCAGACCAGAGATGACCCCAGGTGTGTGCGGCCGCCACAATGGGATACATTTCGAATAGGGCTGAGGTCTCCCTGAATCCTTGCAAGGCATCCGTCTCAGCAGGCCAGTGACCCCTGAACCAGTGGTTCCCGAAGATGGCTGCGAAACCAGTGTTGGCTGCAACGTCTCTGTCAATGATGGGTGAAGAAATGGAGAGAGGGGGGATAAACATGAAGATACCATTCCAATCTGCCAAAAACTTCCCCCACATAGCTAAGTCAGCCTGCAGGATGATGCGCATGGCGAAGTTAAGGGATCCCAGAAGGGACTGAAGTTCCCTTCTGGTGCAAACATCATTCCGCAGGAACATGTCTATCTCCCCTCTCAAGCGGATCAGTTTGTCGTGGGGAAGGCTAGCTCAGAGGGTAACCGAGTCTAGCTCTATCCCCAAAAAGGATAATTTAGTTGTGGGGCTGATTGTTTTTGATGGAGATAATGGTACACCAAGTGTGGAAAAAAGTGCTGTAGTACTGCTGATAGCGGTGGGTGTTTGTGCCCCTGGCTCTATCAGTAAGAAGTCGTCTAAGTAATGAATAACAGAGTGACACCTGAGGACGTTCAGAAGCAGCCAGCATAGCATCTCAGCAAAGATATCGAACAGTTTGGGGCTGCTTCGAGAACCGAAAGTGAGTCGTGTGGAGAAGTAGTACTTTTCTCGCCATTTGACAACGTGCAAGTGCCAGAGTGAGGGGTGCATGGGTAGTAATTTAAAAGCATTTGTGATGTCCATTTTGCTGAACCAGGGGCGACTACCAGATGAGATAATGGATTGTATGGCGTCGTCAATTGTTACATACTGAAGTGAGAATTTGTCTGCGGGTATGAGTGCGTTTATGCTGGGAACAAAAGAGAAGTGTGGTGCCAATAAATCAATAATTAGACGTTTTTTATTAGAATATTTGTGTACTGCGATACCAATGGGGTTAGTGCGCCAGGAGGAAAACGGTGAGGAGGTGAAGGGGCCGATCATGAAACCGGTGAAAATTTCAGAGGACAGGAGAGTGTCTGTGGAAACTGGATCTTGGCATGCTGACAATAGATTGGGACATTCCAGTGTGTCCGTGAGGATGGCTACAATACCCGTGAAAAAACCCTGTGTGAACCCAGTGGTCAGATATTCCACCAAATGCCGGCTAGGGTGTGTCCTTAGGTAAAAACCAGGTTGTCGACATTGATGTCAGTTAGTCCTTTATTAGGGGACAACCTGGCCAGGCACATGGTCTTGGTATGTGCCCTAAAGCAGATGGAGTAGATGTGCAACAATCTACAGGCGCTGAAACTGCAGGAGCCTGCGTTGAAATTATTGCACACCTGAGCCTTACCTAGAAAGGAGATGGGCCTACCTAGCTTATCACGTAGACCACCTGCTGATTTGCTTTGAGGGGTGAAAGTGGGATGAGGGGTGGGAGTGGAGGTGGTAGGATAGGCTTCGGAAGGACATAAGTCTGCCGTATGAGATGTAGAGTTACATACGGCGCAAGACGGGGGCCTGAGACCAGCGAAGTGGCGACAGAATAGTTCTGTGTCCATCTGACACCAGTTAATTCTGACATTGAACTGTTTCAGATGGGTCGCTGCCTTCGCTGATACCGACTTATGATAGTCGTAAAAAGAGGAGCCCCCGTACTTGATGCCTAAATCCACCACCTTGTGGAGGTAGAGGTCTAGCGGTATATCACGGTATATCCCGAAGGCAATCACGAACTGAGGTATGGATAGTTTTTTATTGAGTCTGGGATCTCTAGTCTTAAGCACCACTGATATGTCCCCGTAATTGTATGCCCTGTTCTCCAGTATGTCTTGCGATGCTATAAGCAGAGAAACCAGACACACGTCCTTCCCATCTAGCATTTCTTTCCTGATGGAGTCTGGGACGGAGTGAGCTGGTGACTTGAAAGGAGTTATAGCTGTGGCTGGTGCTGGAGAGGGGAGGGTGGGGGGCATGGTGGTGCAGCGGGGACTGCTGGGGTGGAGACTGGGAGGCCCGGGGTATTACCTGGGGAGGCGATGGCGCTCTCCACCTTAGCCTGTTATTCAAAGTCTGTAAGTTGGCCAAGATTGCTGCTAGGGTATCCTGGGTGGCCGTGTCAGCGCTTGGTGGCTGTCCTTGAGAGCTAGTGCCTGGCCTTGGCTCCGGGGCTTGGTAGGTGAGCAGTTTGTAGAGTTCCGCTTTTCTAGCCGTAGCTGGAAAGGGGATTCCCCTGAGCCTAAGTTTGGCCGTAATTTTAGGAATAGTCCATGCTCTCAAGGACGTGGGAGTTGAGGGCATGGAGACTCTGGTCTGATGGGCGTAAACGGGATCTCTTCGGGCAACTCTACAATGGGGGCTGGTTCTTGCGAAAATGATTTAGTGAATGAGATATTAGAAGGGGAGTAGGGGGACTGGGAAGGATATGAGGGGGGTGAACTGGACTGTAATACTAGTGCCGAAGCGAAAAACTTAACTGTGAATTGGTGATAGGTGAGGCCCTGCTAATGCCAAGTGGCGGTGAGAGGCTCCACCTATGATTTGGCTTAGGGAAAACGTGGCCACAGACGTGGTGGCGGGGTGTTGGCCTCTCGGTGACTGTAAAGAGATTCAAAATGTGTAGCCGTGACAGGTGAGGCCCTGACTACAGCCCTGTAGTATGGCGGGTGAGGCGTATAACTATGATTTGGGCGTGGGGCCGTACCTCCGTGTTGAGGTGGGAGATGGCCTCGCGGGACCGGATTTTTTTTCTAGGGTGAGCTAGGGCGGTAGCCTAGACCCTGTAAGCCAGTTCACTTGTATACTTAAGGTTGAATGGTAATTCTGGTGTAATGTGTGGATACTAACCTTGAAGAGGTTATAATCGAGAACTGGATCCTTTGAGTGTTTTAATGTAGCGAGTCTTGGCTGCTGCTGTCCTCGTAGAAGAAGCCTAAGGATTAAGACAGATGATGTATTTATGCGTAACGTGATGGCGTATGATTTGTAGTAAGGGTTGGCTGGTAGGAGGGCAACGTGAGATCCTGAAATGAGGGATCTGAATGGTTAGTCTAAGACTGGGATGAGTTTGCGTTATAGAGAGAGGCTGATTGAGGCCTTGGGGGTAGTGAATGCCGTAAACGAGTAAGGACGTAGGTACCTGGTATTGTGGCTGAGTACCGGGTTAGGTAGGTTGGTCAGTTTCTTGCCTGATGGCGGTATGACCGTTTGCCTGAGTAGAAAAATGTAGAGAATTTAACACACCAAGGGCGTAGGACCATGAGTTAGTTGTAATGAATCGAGACTGCATTAGGTCTTGTATGAAAAGGTCCTGTAATGAATAGAGAACTATACCTTGATTTGTTACACAGGTACTTGGATGAGCATATCTGTTTTATTTGCATAGAAACCGGTGGAGGGCTAGAATAATTCTGGAGCTATGGATTAAACCCATTAAATATTTAATAATTAGCCAAGGCTGTAACAGTATGTTATAAATAACCAATTTATACTGCGACAAGTTTAGCGTGCATGAAGTATAGAAGCATAGACATCGTTGAAAGCATGGTGAGTAAATACTATACCTGGGTTCGTAAATACGAAAACTTGAATTTGCTAACTTTAAGCAGAAATACAAGAAACCGAGGCAATCTGTGGAGCCAAAGAAATGTAATGGAGGTAGGATTAATGACTGCGTAACTTTAAGGAGAAAACGTAGTAAATTAAAATAAAAAATGTGGGGTTTCACCAATATTACCCTAGGAGTTAATAATTAATATATATACGTAGTGTTTGTACAGGGTTGGCGTGGGGTTAAAGAATTCTGCCCTTTTAGTTTGGTGTCAGGAGGAATTTATTTTAATTGATTAATGAACGTTAAACATAGTTTACTAACCACTTAGGTGTCGAAAAAGAACCGATTACTAAGATACAGTGGCTGGGGTTTTAATATTATGAACGTAGTTAACTGGAAAACACAGTTTTGATGGTAAATTGTTGTAGTTTTAAACAAATTTATTAACTTCTACTGATAGGTTAGTACAAACAGTTAAATAACCTAACAGAAAGGAATTGTTATTATATGAATTTGTGTGCACGAAATGCTTGAATTATTTTGAACGGGGATCGGTAGTTTTAGTCGAACGAGGGACCTGCTTAGGTTAAGTATATTGTGCGTTCGTTTAATTCTGCATGAATGGCAATAGCATGAATCAGGTAAGTATGCGAGGGGTGAACAGGATTTTACACGTATCGCTTAAAATTCCCGAACGGGTAAGTAAATAAGTATGTGGTTCGTGCGTATGACCGAGCGATAAAACTGAATTGTAATGAATTAGCACGTGTGTTATACCCGTACATAGTTCAGTAGTTTAGATTGTACGAAGGCCCCCATGATACGTAGGTATAGCAGGCGTTCGTCTAATTTAGTGGCGCGAACGTGGAAATGCACGAACAGGTAAGTATACGTGCAGTGGTAATGTGAGAGAAAAAAGGGAGCCTACCCCTACATTTTTAGGCCCGAACGGAGGGAAATAACCGAACGCTATTTCCCTCACTAGTTTACGTGAGCGTGCCGGTCTTGTGACTGGAAGCCAAGTACCGCGACCGAGAAGAAGACGGGTGGCAGGGCTGCAGAACGGACGGAGGATTCCACTGGACACCTCTTACTGCAGGAGACTGGATCTGTTTGGCGGGAAACTCGGACCGGAAGTGCTGGTTGCTATGGAGATAGACATTCAACTGGAACGAAAAGGAAAGAAAAGGTTAGCGCTAATAATAACTATATACAAAAATGAAATAAAGGCAGCGGCCTTATAGAGGGTCACCCTCTAACCCTCTACAATAGGAATATATACAAAAACAGAAAATAAGGCTGCGCCAAGAGAAATAAAAATAAGTCCAATTAATAAAAATATTCAAATAAGAGAGTCCCAATGGTAGGTGGTGTATCAATTGGTATGGTGTCTTCCTTAGTAGTGGTCGTCCGTCTCACGATATGAAAGACACAATGGGAGAGAGCCAATTGTGCAGAGTGTATAAATAAGTGATATTTGAATAAAATATAAATTACACACTCACATTGCCATGAGCTAGGACCAGCTCAGGTATGATGGGCATACGGCGGATAACCCTCCGCTTGTAGGGGTACTTTTCCTCCTGGAGCGTCCTGGTGTCCAAATTCTCAGGGAAAGAAAATAAAAACAGCCAATAGTGCTCTCTGATAAGATGGTTTATAAAAAGGATAAAAAATAAATAAAATATACTCACAAGTAGAGTGCAGGTCAATCTGCACTCTGATATTCCCGTGGGTGGTATAATCCCCACCTTAGGATATGCCAGGAACAATAAATGAGGTTAAAAATATTATTAATTATAAAATTATTTATTAGTACAATATATTTAAAACCAATAACGCGTTTCACCGTGAAGGCTTTATCAAATTGGAATAGTAAAGATACCTGGCACATTAGGAGTATATATAGCTAATACAAAATTTAAAATTGGCGCCAAAAAATTGATCAACCAATTAGAATAATACAAAATATAAATAAGAAATATACATGCAAAAGATGAAAAGTAATATAAATTATAGACATCCATAAATATAGGATGATATGTGTATATAAATATGTAAAAAACGAGCATTGTATAATATATAAATGAGATGAGATTAAAACTTTCGATTTTGTGCGAATCACGTGACCCGCAATGCATCTTGGGGCATGTAGTGCCGGGTCACGTGATCGCCGATATACACATACCCAGTCCTTGCGGCCGCAATAGAAGAGAACGGCACGCACAGGACTGGGGAAGAGGAGGGCGGGTTCAGACCTGGTCACGTGACCCGCGGCGTCATGAATCAATAATACCCGCGGGCCACGTGACCATAACCGCAAAGAACACTGGGGAGAGTAGTTTGGAACAGCAACTTAGGAAATATATAACAAACAGTGAAAATATAATAAGAACAGGCATATTAGTAAAGGATAACATATGGATTAATAAACATAGGAACAGACATATAAATAAAAGTAACATATGAATAGTGATGTACCGAACAGTTCGCCGGCGAACGGTTCCTGGCGAACATAGCATGTTCGCGTTCGCCACGGCGGGCGAACATATGCGCGGTTCGACCCGCCCCCTATTCGTCATCATTGAGTAAACTTTGACCCTGTACCTCACAGTCAGCAGACACATTCCAGCCAATTAGCAGCACAGCCTCCCTAGCAGACCCTCCCACCTACTGGACAGCATCCATTTTAGATTCATTCTCAAGCTGCATGCTTAGTAAGAGGAGGGAAAGTGTAGCTGCTGTTCATAAGATAGGGAAAAGCATAGCTAGGTTAGGGATAAGGGTATGCTTTTTTTATTTTTTTTTTCTATGTAATGTAAATGCACTTAGTTGTCTGCCACTGCTGCCAGCTTCTGTGTCAGGCTCACAGTGCCCATTTCCCCAGTCAGTGCCACCAATTACATCTGGTGTCACAATAGCTTGGATTTAAAAACAAAAAACTTTTTTCACTGTTATAGATTGAATAGCAGTCAGTTGTCTGCCACTGCTTGCCAGCTTCTGTGTCAGGCTCACAGTGCATACTGTGCCCATTTCCCCAGTCAGTGCCACCACTTACATCTGGTGTCACAATAGCTTGGATTTAAAAAAAAAAAACTTTTTTCACTGTTATAGATTGAATAGCAGTCAGTTGTCTGCCACTGCTGCCAGTTTCTGTGTCAGGCTCACAGTGCATACTGTGCCCATTTCCCCAGTCAGTGCCACCAATTACATCTGGTGTCACAATAGCTTGGATTTAAAAACAAAAAACTTTTTTACTGTTATAGATTGAATAGCAGTCAGTGTCCTTAAAGCGGGTGTGTTACGCCAACAGTGGATACGCTGACCAGTGCCACCAATTAGATCTGGTGACACAAAGCTTGGATTTAAAAAAACAAAACACTTTTTTCACTGTTATAGATTGAATAGCAGTCAGTGTCCTTAAAGCTGGTGTGTTACGCTAACAGTGGATACGCTGACAAGTGCCACTAATTAGATCTGGTGTCACAATAGTTTGATTTTAAAAAAAAAATAATCTTTTTTCACTGTTATAGATTGAATAGCAGTCAGTGTCCTTAAAGCGGGTGTGTTACGCTAACAGTGGATACGTTGACCAGTGCCACCACTTAGATCTGGTGACACAATAGCTTGGATTTAAAAACAAAAAACTTTTTTCACTGTTATAGATTGAATAGCAGTTAGTTATCTTCAAGCAGGTGTGCTACGCTAACAGTGGATACGGTGACCAGTGCCACCAATTAGATCTGGTGTCACAATAGCTTGGATTTAAAAACAAAACACTTTTCACTGTTATAGATTGAATAGCAGTCAGTGTCCTTAAAGCGGGTGTGTTACGCTAACAGTGGATACGGTGACCAGTGCCACCAATTAGATCTGGTGTCACAATAGCTTGGATTTAAAAACAAAACACTTTTTTCACTGTTATAGATTGAATAGCAGTCAGTGTCCTTAAAGCTGGTGTGTTACGCTAACAGTGGATACTGTGACCAGTGCCACCACTTAGATCTGGTGTCACAATAGCTTGGATTTAAAAAAAAAAACACTTTTTTCACTGTTATAGATTGAATAGCAGTCAGTGTCCTTAAAGCGGGTGTGTCAGCCCCACAGCGTGTACTCTGCCAGTTTACAGTGCCACTCATATCATACCACCAGAATGCCGTCATTGCAGAGCTCAGCAGTGTGGCATTTTTTTTGTGTGTCTGCCTCTGACAACAGCGATGCCATTTGCAACCTGTGCCAAAAGAAACTGAGTCGTGGGAAGTCCAACACCCACCTAGGTACAACTGCTTTGCGTAGGCACATGTTCTCACATCACAAACGCCTATGGGATCAACACATGAGTACAAGCAGCTCACCTACTCTAAGCCGCCAGCCTCCTCCTGGTCCAGCATCTTCAGCCACGTCAACCACTGCTGTCCTCCTTGTCCCTCTCAACCATCCGCCACTCCGCCTCCCGCCTTGAGCAGTTCACGCTCATCTTCCATACCCTCCTCGACTGAGTCCTGTTCTGCTGCTGCGTCTTGCTCCACATCAACGGATAGGGGGCGTAACAGTGATTAAACTGATAACAATAGTACTAAACACACCACTCACACACTGGTGTCACAATAGCTTGGATTTAAAAACAAAAAAATTTTTTCACTGTTATAGATTGAATAGCAGTTAGTTATCTTCAAGCAGGTGTGTCAGCCCTACAGCGTGTACTCTGCCAGTACGCTGCCACCTCCTCTACTCCATCCTCTTCCATAACCTCCTCGGCTTAGTCCTCTTCTGCTGCTGCGTCTTGCTCCACATCAACGGATAGGGGGCGTAACAGTGATTAAACTGATAACAATAGTACTAAACACACCACTCACTCACTGGTGTCACAATAGCTTCGATTTAAAAACAAAAAATTTTTTTCACTGTTATAGATTGAATAGCAGTTAGTTATCTTCAAGCAGGTGTGTCAGCCCTACAGCGTGTACTCTGCCAGTACGCTGCCACCTCCTCTACCCCTCCTACTCCATCCTCTTCCATAACCTCCTCGGCTTAGTCCTCTTCTGCTGCTGCGTCTTGCTCCACATCAACGGATAGGGGGCGTAACAGTGATTAAACTGATAACAATAGTACTAAACACACCACTCACTCACTGGTGGCACATTAGATTGCACGCGCAGTGCCCCAAATTTGTTGTGATCTGTGAGTAAGGTAAACAGTTGTCCATACAAGTAGGTTGCAGCTTTTTGAGGGCCCACACCACCGCTATGCACTCCTTTTCAATGGCATTGAATATACTTCGCTGTGCAAAAGTTTACGGCTTAGATAAGCCCCGGGTTGCTCGCCACCATCTGCTCCGACTTGGCTCAGTACTGCT
Source organism: Pelobates cultripes (assembly GCA_933207985.1). Classification (NCBI taxonomy): domain Eukaryota; kingdom Metazoa; phylum Chordata; class Amphibia; order Anura; family Pelobatidae; genus Pelobates; species Pelobates cultripes. The sequence continues at coordinate 113,007,380 of OW240920.1, read as the reverse complement.
CCCAATCCAAGCATAGAAGCATCTGTATGGACGAGAAAGTGTTTAGCTGGATCAGGAGAAGAAAGTACAGGTGATTTAATGAGTGCCGTCTTGAGCTGTTGGAAGGCCTGTTCACACTCTGGGGCCCATACTACTATCTTGGGGAGGTTTTTACACGTTCCTATATGGCACTTACTGGGCTTTAGGGTCAGTCCGGACTCCCTAATCCGGTCTATTACGGCTCCTATGTGGGTCAGGTGTTCGGCCAGGAGCTGCTAAAAATGTCTATACCATCCAAGTAGGTGTGTATCAGTGTGTATCAGGGATCCTTAGGACAGGTGTCAATCCATATCTGCCAAGTGACCCTATGTTGGGGTAACATTCCCTATTCTGATCTGTGTCAGTGTGTATCAGGGGCTCTGAGGACAGGTGTCAATCCATATCTGCCAAGTGACCCTATGTTGGGGTAACATTCCCTATTCTGATCTGTGTCAGTGTGTATCAGGGCTCTGAGGACAGGTGTCAATCCATATCTGCCATGTGACCCTATGTAGGAGGAACAGTCCCTATTCTGCTCTGTGTCAGTGTGTATCAGGGATCCCTAGGACAGGTGTCAATCCATATCTGCCAAGTGACCCTATGTAAAAAAGGCCTGATGAGATGAGCTGCCTTGGGCTAAAAATGGTCCACACGCTGCTGTATTTTAGCTCTGAATGCCTGTTGACTTGCGTGACTTATCCGCCACCAACTTGGGTTCAAGCCGCCAGTGTGTACTTTATAAATGGCTTTATAAAGCAGTGTGTACTTTATAAATGGCTCCACCTGCCACCCGTATAGCAACACAGTCTCCAGTTAGGAGGACCAACCAAGCATCTTCTTCCATCTGCCTGTTACATAAATTACTGCCGTGTACACGACCACTGATAGGAGACGCGGAAGGTATTAAACTGATAAAAATAGTACTAAACATACCACTCCTATCTGGTGTCACATTAGCTTGACCGCGCAGTGCCCCAAATTTGCAGTAAGAGGACCGACCAAGCCTCTTCTTCCATCTCCCTGTTACAAAAATCAATGCCGCGTACACGACCACTGATACGAGACCCGGAAGGTATTAAACTGATCAGAACAATACTAAACACACCACTCCTTTTTTTTGGTGAGGCTTTACAGGACAGAGTGCTTCTCCACGGGACATGTTAACTCACGGGCAGCTGGCTCATCAAGGAACCACAGCAGCTTCCATGTACAGGTAAGACACGTGCAGCCGGTAAGGGTTCAGGCTCTTCTTCCTGGAGGATACGCTGCAAGCCTGTTGAACGAGGTGACCTTGCTCGGGTCCCAGGTGTACGGTTCCTAAAATGGCTGCCACATACACGTCCACTGATAGGAGACGCGGAAGGTATTAAACTGATCAGAAAAATACTAAACACACCACTCCTATCTGGTGGCACATTAGCTTGACCGCGCAGTGCCCCAAATTTGAATTAAGAGGACCCACCAAGCATCTTCTTCCATCTCCCTGTTACAGAAATCACTGCCATATCCATACAAATTGTACAGAATGTCCAGGATAGTTTTCCAGGGACAAATGTTGTCGCCTGTTGAACGAGGTGACCTTGCTCGAGTCCCAGGTGTACGGTTCCTAAAATGGCTGCCATATACACGTCCACTGATAGGAGACGCGAAGGTATTAAACTGATCAGAACAATACTAAACACACCACAAATAAGGTTTCTCTCCTGTATGGCTCCTCAAATGATGCTTAAGATTAGAAGCGGCTGAAAAGCATTTCTCACACTCAGAACAAAAATATATTTTTTTAACATTCTCTCCACTTTGAACGAAATGACGTTTGGGAAGAGATTAACATAATTAAACACAGGCAGTAAAAATACAGTTTTAGCCATACCCTGTAACTTTAAAACTACACATCCCATCTTCATAATTACATATTTGGAATCAGCACACTTAAAACATAAACATAACCAAAAATCAGCCAAATCCATCCAGGGGTTAAAAAGTTAGCCGGAGGTCCCTTTATGACCGACTGCAAGCACATTTTCCTGCCCAAAACAGTTCCATAGATTTGGGCTGTGAGGTCGGTCTATTTCAGGCTGAAAAAACGACTAAGTCCCATCACGAATGGGACTTAGTCTCTGCAGCTGAAATAAGGCTGAAAAAACGGCTGAAAAAAAACGGCTGAAAAAAAGACTAAGTCCCATCGCCGAATGGGACTTAGCCCTGCAGCTGAAATAAGGCTGAAAAAAAACGTTGAAATACCTCAAGTCCCATCAATGGGACCTTAGTCTCGTAGCCAATTTCCCATTTACTGAACCAAGTGGAAAATAGCAAGGCAGGCACAAAGGGTTTGCACCAGGTCTGGGGACACAGGGGACACCGTCTTAAAGGGGCCGTGTCCCCAACAAGTCTGGGGACACAGCCTTAAAGGGGCAGTGTCCCAATCTTCCTGATGTCCCAAAAAAGGCGTTTAAAGGGCCAGCACCAGTCACATAAAGAGTCCATAAGCCCCAATATGCCCACCGACAGTCTTAAAGGGCCATACACACCAAATAAAAGTGCATACATTTTCACAATCTCCCAGGGGCCATAGTCATGCGGGAGGAGGCTGACAAATAGGCTTCTCCACAACCCAGGAAAGCAGGGCAATTTGCCATTTAAAGGGCCCGTTACAAATAGCAGTTTGTAACAAGGTGTCAATCCATATCTGCCAAGTGACCCGATGTAGGGGGATCAGTCCCTATTCTGCTCTGTGTCAGTGTGTACCAGGGAACCTTAGGACAGGTGTCAATCCATATCTGCCAAGTGACCCGATGTAGGGGGAACAGTCCCTATTCTGCTCTGTGTCAGTGTGTATCAGGGATCCTTAGGACAGGTGTCAATCCATATTTGCTAAGTGACCCTATGTAGGGGGACCAGTCTCTATTCTGCTCTGTGTCCGTGTGCATCAGGGGCTCTGAGGACAGGTGTCAATCCATATGTCAAGGTGTCAATATGTCATATGTCAGGTGTCAATCCATATTCATTGTGATTTAGGAATGTTAGGTGATTTCTGCCCTTTATGGATTAAAACCAGACTCTGTATCAACTGTGTAATTTTCCATGGGAGTTTTGCCATGCATCCCCCTCCGGCATGCCACAGTCCAGGTGTTAGTCCCCTTGAAAGTCCCTGTGTGTTTTAAAATTCGCCTCCCCATTGAAGTCAATGGCGTTTCGGCCGGTTCGCCGGTTCGCGAACATTTGCGGAAGTTCGCGTTCGCCGTTCGCGAACCGAAAATTTCGGGTTCGTGACATCACTACATATGAATAAATATAAAGCAGATCAGTAAGCATATTTAAATATATATAAAATAAAAAGTGGATGCAAATCAATTTGGAGGGGCATAAGATAATAAATCAATAATAGCAATGTAAATAAAGATAAAAATAAGATGAAATAAAAATATAAATATATTAAGCCACAAGATAAAATGGAAAATAGTAATTAAAAAGTAAAAAGTTATAAAAAATTAAATAAATCAAAGTCCACATTTAGACCTTGGGGAGTAAGAGTTTGTAAATTATATATCCATTCCATCTCTGATCTACCAAGAATGTTTTTAATATTGCCACCTCTCCAGGGTATTTGGCACTTCTGGATACCTAGGACTTTAAGAAATTTAGGATCTTGGTTATGATTAATAAAATGTTTAGATACTGAGTGGTTTAGGAATCCGTTTCTTATGTTCCTACAGTGTTCTACCAGTCGTATCTTAAGACACCTGGTGGTCATACCTACGTATTGGAGGCCGCAAGGGCACTCCAATAGGTAGATGACGTTGGTAGTGTTACAACCAATAAAATCTCTTATCTTATAACTTTTAGTTGTTTGGTTGGATTTAAAGTTAGTAATTTTAGATTTGGTTGTCTGATCGGTGTTTTTACATACAGTGCAGCGTTTACATTTGTAAAAACCTTTTGCCCCATCTAAAAACGTATTTTGAGTATTTTTGGTCACTTTGGTATAATTATTAGTTAGAATTGATCTAAAATTAGGTGCCCCTCTAAAAACAATTTTTGGCTGTGCAGGTAAAATTTCTTTAAGTAGATCATCCTGTCTTAAAAGATGCCAATGTTTTTTAATAGTTTTTTTAATAAAACCACTTTTATTATTATAATTAAAAATAATGGGAAGGGTGGGGGTTTCTGAGGTATTTTTATTTTTATACGTTAAAAGACTTTCTCTAGGTTTATTTCTGACTGTGTCTATAGTGCTATCAAGAAAAGTGCAAGAATAATTTTTTTCAATAAATTGTTTTTTTAAAACCAAAGATTGTTCATTAAAATCATTTATTTGGGAACAATTACGGCGTATTCTTAAAAATTGGCTTTTCGGAGCACTTTCAAGCCATGGTTTATAATGGCAACTTGTCTGATCAATTGCGGTATTAGTACATACTTTCTTAAAAAATGTTTTTGTATGTATTTTGCCATCTTGAATAAAAATATTTAGATCTAAAAAGTTAATTGAATTAGTACTATATTCACAAGTCAGAATAATACCTTTATTATTGGAATTAAGGTGTGATATAAAAGAATTCAAACAATCTTCTGAACCCTTCCATATAAAAAACAGATCATCAATATACCTAAAATAGGAGACTAGGTTTTGCTCCCAGGCATGCCGTCCCCAAATAGCGGATGTTTCCCAATCCGCCATAAAAAGGTTGGCATAGCTGGGAGCAAACCTAGTCCATCTTATTTTTATCTTTATTTACATTGCTATTATTGATTTATTATCTTATGCCCCTCCAAATTGATTTGCATCCACTTTTTATTTTATATATATTTAAATATGCTTACTGATCTGCTTTATATTTATTCATATGTTACTTTTATTTATATGTCTGTTCCTATGTTTATTAATCCATATGTTATCCTTTACTAATATGCCTGTTCTTATTATATTTTCACTGTTTGTTATATATTTCCTAAGTTGCTGTTCCAAACTACTCTCCCCAGTGTTCTTTGCGGTTATGGTCACGTGGCCCGCGGGTATTATTGATTCATGACGCCGCGGGTCACGTGACCAGGTCTGAACCCGCCCTCCTCTTCCCCAGTCCTGTGCGTGCCGTTCTCTTCTATTGCGGCCGCAAGGACTGGGTATGTGTATATCGGCGATCACGTGACCCGGCACTACATGCCCCAAGATGCATTGCGGGTCACGTGATTCGCACAAAATCGAAAGTTTTAATCTCATCTCATTTATATATTATACAATGCTCGTTTTTTACATATTTATATACACATATCATCCTATATTTATGGATGTCTATAATTTATATTACTTTTCATCTTTTGCATGTATATTTCTTATTTATATTTTGTACTATTCTAATTGGTTGATCAATTTTTTGGCGCCAATTTAAAATTTTGTATTAGCTATATATACTCCTAATGTGCCAGGTATCTTTACTATTCCAATTTGATAAAGCCTTCACGGTGAAACGCGTTATTGGTTTTAAATATATTGTACTAATAAATAATTTTATAATTAATAATGTTTTTAACCTCATTTATTGTTCCTGGCATATCCTAAGGTGGGGATTATACCACCCACGCGAATATCAGAGTGCAGATTGACCTGCACTCTACTTGTGAGTATATTTTATTTATTTTATTTATTTTTTATCCTTTTTATAAACCATCTTTTTTTTTGTTTGTGCAGATATTGAACATGTAGATTTCCACTGCCACAGCAGCTGGTGAGAACAGGTTTGCTGATGGCTGTTTTTATTTTATTTTCTTTCCCTGAGAATTTGGACACCAGGACGCTCCAGGAGGAAAAGTACCCCTACAAGCGGAGGGTTATCCGCCGTATGCCCATCATACCTGAGCTGGTCCTAGCTCATGGCAATGTGAGTGTGTAATTTATATTTTATTCACATATCACTTATTTATACACTCTGCACAATTGGCTCTCTCCCATTGTGTCTTTCATATCGTGAGACGGACGACCACTACTAAGGAAGACACCATACCAATTGATACACCACCTACCATTGGGACTCTCTTATTTGAATATTTTTATTAATTGGACTTATTTTTATTTCTCTTGGCGCAGCCTTATTTTCTGTTTTTGTATATATTCAACTGGAACGGCAGAGGTGAGTAGGGGCTGGGAGTTTAAGTAGGGGATTTACTCTTCCCACAAATTCAGGCCTAATGGCCTTTCTACATATATATATATATATATATATATATATATAATTATATATATATATATATATATATATATATATATATATATATAAACTCTTTTGCATATCAGTAATAAGAAAACAACAATTATTCTATGTGTCATACTTTATACCTTTCAATTTTTAACAAACTAAAAAAATGGATATTAATGATCCATACATAAGGAGCCATTAATACGTTCTTAATTGCAGGGATTCTTATATTGCAACCCCTCAACATATAAGCTATACATTTTTTTTTTGTTTGTGCAGATATTGAACATGTAGATTTCCACTGCCACAGCAGCTGGTGAGAACAGGTTTGCATTCACATGTATTCACATGGCATCAAAGACATTGCACTTTTTTATGTAGGAAAGTAAACAGGATTATATAGTAAGCTTCATCAAAACAAAGGGAAACATTAACATGGCTCACAGATTGGCATCACAACTTCAGTTAAAGTAGGAATATGGATCAGGCTAGGACATCACATTTTGATACTGAACTGAGCACACCTGGCTTAGTACCAGACTGCACATGGTTTTGTGAGTAATATAGTAGATCTGATCCAAGCTATTAGTATTAAACATGCTAAGATAGAGAAAATAAGAAGTAACTGACTTTATCATGAGTAAACAGAGAGTACATTAAATACAGAAGTCCACTTCTTGGTGAGCGAACCAGACATTTATTGGTGGGATTGCCTCCATGAGCTTTGTGCCCCTTCATCTGATTCCTGATTTACAAGGAAACTGCTGGACAGTAGGGGGTAGTTCCCCCATGGGGAGAAAAGTATTGCGTGAGTGTCCAGATGTAGAGCCTGGGAATATGTGCCCCCACAGCTCTCCGGTGCAATAGGTGCCATCTTGAGGGGATAGATTAATCAAAGTCCTTGATTTTCGTATGCTGGATAGGCCCCGATTGGCTGCAGGCTTTTCTTTTGGTCTTTTGGGTCCCGGGTGCTTGGTTGAGCCTTGTTCCCTCGGCATCCACCGTGCAGGGAGAGGGGTTCTCCAGGTATTCAGCTTTCCTGGAGGGCGATATGGCTGAGATGGCTTGCAGAAAAAAGCTTATTAAGGCTTGCATGCTTCCGCTCTGCCTGCCAGTCAGGCCCTATCCCCCCATACATTATTTATTTTAATGGACACAAGGTAGTGGGTTCAGCGCTTGGTGGTCAATAGAAAGGTGAAAATTAATGTAAAAAGGCAACCTAAAATTATGACGTTCCCTCACAAGTCGTCAAAAAGGGGATAAATCTAGAGAATAAAAATTATAGGTTTTAATCATTATTTATTTTAAGCTTTGAGTAGTATAGTCTAACTTTTCAAAAAAATCAGAGATAATAAAACAATAGTCATTTAATGTGACCCTACTTTATACCTGTAGAATTTTAACACAATATAGCCAAAATGACTAAGATGACATTATTAATAATTAATACATGAGCATTAACAAGTGCTTAATTGCATAAGTGTCATAGTATTATAAAAATGTATCCATGGTACTTATATTGCAACTCATCATGAAGACCGTACTATGATGAGAATATTAGATTTTCTCTTCCAGACGCAGTGCATTTATACCAGCTAAGATGGCATCAAAACTTTAAAGTTACAAGAAATCTCAGCTTTATATTTATAGTTAAAAAAAAAAAACTTTAAAACTAAATAAGCTAATTTAGCAAGACCAAGTGTTAGTAAGTTCAGTTTAGAATCCTCAGCAAAGTAAGGGGGACAAAAAGGCTGCTTAGATACATAACTTTACCACCCGGAATTAGACATTTAGATGGAACTCATATGGCACCTTCTGTCTTCCATCTGCCTGATCAAGTGATCCCCAAGTCAAGCCAATACACAATTCTGCTAAAAGGTCCATGAATAAACAATGTCAATAGGGCCCAAACTGGCCATCTAATTCAATGGGGAGAAAAGAACAAATAAGGGTGCGCCTAAGACAAGTAGAATAAATATATAAAAAATATATCAGAGAGTACGAGCAGCGATACCTAATAGTCCGAATATGAATAATCCACATATGCAGGAGGTAGTCCTAGTGGTACATAAAATGGTATGTAAAGTCCCAGATGTATATGCGCAACTTCAAAGTGGATATGTGAAGAAAACAGAAGACAAGGGAAACTCCAATGGTATAGTATGAATGGTAAATAATATTGTGTATATAATAGTAGAACTACTCACAGTATTCAGAGCTTAAATCCAGCTCTGGTATAAATGGCACAGAGTGGAATAATCCCCACTCAAGGATATATGGTGCTCCTCTTTTGTTCTTTAGCAGAGTACTTTGGTGGAGTAGTCCAGCTCGGTAAAAGGATAAAATATATAGTGCTCACTGTATAGTTGATAAAATGTTGAAACAAAATAAAATATACTCACGGTATATAGAGCTCGGTGGATGGCGTATGGGTGGTATAATTCCCACCTTAGGATTCTTGGTACTCCAATATGGACAAAAAAGGCAGTAGTAGTCAGGTCTGAATAAAATAAACTTGCAAACAATAAAATAATAAAATTTTACTAAAAGAAGGTAATATAATTCTAAGGTGGAAAGAGGAATGTGGCAACCAAATGTACAATAGCCAAATATTCCTTTATTAACACTTAGATTATATAAAAAGTTCCTATACGCGTTTCACCACAATAGGCTTCATCAAGTAGAAACGTATAAAAAGAGAAAACAGACCTAACATATAGCACTTATATAAGAAACATAAAATTGCATAGATAAATTGAAATTCCCGCCAGAATGACATCACCAGCGTGATGGAAGTGGAAACAATTCAATAGAAATGTAGAAAATATAAAAAATCAATATAAGAATGTTTAAGATATAATATATAAATGAGAAGCATTATTTGTATTAAAAATATTCAAAAACGAGGCTTTACAGTGTCAAAAAATATATAAATTATAACATCACGTGATGCGGAAGTAAACAAGAACGTGTCACGTGATGTTAGGTGAACCGCATGTGTCACCTAATGGAACGCACATGCGGTTAGATAGGAGCCTCTGCTGGGCACGTCACTTCGTGGGCAGAGTGTTATGATCAGAGTGGCAGGGCCAATATTCAGAAAAGTATAGAGATAAGTTATATGGTGCAAGTGCCCATCAGAGGTCACTAACATATTCCAACAAATAAACATAGGTGTAATGCCATTAGAACAGAATGTAAACATAGATACAACTGTAGTGTTAGTAAAATAGAATATATGTATACACAGAAATATAAATTATGTATGCAATAATATGAGACATCAAAAGGTAAGTATAAAAAGAAACATACTTAAAATAAGTTGATACAAATAAATACAGTGAATTGTATAATCAAATAATTTTAAAATTATAGTGGGAGGGTTGCATAAAGGATAAAAAAACTGCAAAAAAATTACTTTTGTTTAAAAAGATTACAAGAAATTAAAAAAGGTCAAATTCTATATTGAGGCCTAGTGGAGTGAGGGTCTTCAAGTTATAAGCCAATTCCATTTCTTTACTTCCTAAAATCTTTTTTATATTGCCTCCTCTCCATGGGATTTCACATATATCGATACCTGTACATTTAAGTAATTTGGGATTTCTATTATGCATTAAAAGGTGCTTTGATACTGAATGATTTTCATAACCTTTAGAGATGTTACGACAGTGTTCCGCTAGCCTAATTTTAAAATTTCTGGTTGTCATACCAACATACTGGAGCCCACATGGGCACTCCAGTAAGAAGTTCACATTTTTTGTGTTGCAATGGATAAAATTATTTATTTGATAAGTCTTCTGTGTGACGGATGACATAAAGGAAATGGTCTTTGATTTAATGGTCGTGTCAGTACGTTTACAGGTTATGCACTTATTACATTTAAAAAAAACCTTAGGTTTAGTAAACAGGGAGGGGGAACTTAAGTGGGAAGCAATGCTTTTTGCTTTAGGAAAGTTATTTGAGAGGATAGATTTGAAGCTGGGTGCTCCTCTAAATATAACATGAGGTTTATCGGGAATAATCCCAGCTAGAATATCATCCTGTTTTAATATATGCCAATATTTATTTATGATTTTTTTTTACAACATGACTTTTGTTGTTAAAATCGAAAATGATTGGCAATGATGGGACACCCTCAGTGGTTGTCTTATCTTTATATTCTGAGAGATCTGGTTTATTTTTTAATAGTATTTCTTGTTCTATTAAGGTCATTGATGGGATAGTTTTTTTGGGCAAATTTATTTAATAAAGCATTCGATTGGTCATCGTAATCCTGAATAAGGGAAGTGACTTTTTGGTATCCCATTGAGCCAGGGTTTGTGGTGACAGCTAGACAGGTCGATGGCATTATCAGTACATACTTTCTTAAAAAAAGTCCTTGTTTGCAATTGATTATTTTGGATAAAAATTTCTAAATCTAAAAAATGAATAAGGGATTGACTGTATTCCCAAGTTAGGATAATACCTTTGTCATTAGAATTTAAAAATTGTAAAAAATGGTTAAGAGAACTTTCAGAGCCCTCCCAAATAAAAAACAGATCATCGATGTATCTGAAATATTTAATCAGGTTTGCCTTCCAGTCATGCCCGCCTAATATAGAAGAAGATTGCCATTCTGCCATAAACAGGTTGGCATAACTGGGGGCAAACCTGGCCCCCATAGCAATCCCCTGCTTCTGTAAATAAAAAGAATCTAAAAACCAGAAATAATTATTGTTTAAAATAATGTTAATACCATCAATAATAAAACGTATCTGATTGTCTTTGATCTTATTTTCGGCTTTTAGAATCCCTTCTACAAACAACCGTCCACATGAGGGATAATGGTGTACAGAGACTGTACATCACAAGTGACTAAAAAAATATGTATCTTTCCATGTAAAATCATTTTAAAAACGAAGTAGGGTCATAGAGTCTTTTAGATAGGATTAAATCTAATTCAATACCCAAGACCACTGGTGCAATCATGACCTGGCAAACTAGCTATGATGTGGCGCTCAAGATGGGGGTAGGACCTCTTCTGTGAATATTTAGCATAGTCCTCACAGAATACCTGCAACTGGGCAGTTATAGAAACTAAGTTGCTATTATTAAACATTAAGGAGACATGTCCCCTGCCGCATGGTAGGTGAGGGTATAAGGAGGTACAATATCTCCATTAACAATGAATTTCATCAACAATGTCTGAATCTTGCAATCCAAATGGCACTGTATGCCATTCAGTTTTTATTGCTTTATTGTTGTATTGTATGTTATTCTTTGTATCTTGGCTGAAGGAATTGCATATAATGTAATCCAAATTATGACCCCAATTTGATATTTTTTATAAGCTTTTTAAATATTGTAATGTTTTTGTCTAAACTTTTAAATGGTTTTATATTTGAAAAAAAATTACATTATATTAATATTTTGATATATTGACATTTTATATATACACATTTTTGTTATGTTCATAATTGGGAAAATGGTTTCAAAAAGCTACCCTAAAATTTTAAATCAATTTTAAAATGTTTATCCAAACAATTACATTAAGGCTTTGTAAGCCTTTGTATCAAACAATACTGCCCATGATACAGTTAATATGTTTCCACCCCATCTAGTGATTGTTTGCTTTAATTGCAGCCAAGGTCAAATAGTCATGCGACAAAATCATACCTACAAACAATTAATTTTGGCTAAGCTTTACTGATTGATGAGGCCATGAGCGGTCGTTACCAGTGATGCACTACGTGTCATAAGTGGCACCCAGCCACCAGAATCATTTAAGGAGTGTTGCTGAAGTGTGTACTGTATGTTGTAAAAGCTTCTAATAATGTGCTTGCAATGTTCTGTCTGAGGACTGTTCCCTGGTGTCCTCAGATGTGGGACATCAGGGAAGTGAAGCAGGACAATGGGACAGGACCCCGAAGTTGGGACTGTCTCACCAAAAATGTGCTGTTAAGAGATATGCAAAAAGGAAGTGTGATGTTGTATCCCAAGCATGTCATACTTGCGGCCCACAGGTCGCATGCAGCCCACAATGGATATATTTGCACACCCCTTTGTGTTGTGGCTATGACTGTTTCAGATGATGTAAATAAAGATACTGAAAGCTATTAATGTATAGCAGCCATGTCTGAGGCGATACAGTAAGGAAGCAAAAACCCATCAGGAAACACGTGCAATAGAAAATAAACAATAGAGTTAGTTGCATGTAAACCATACATAACAGCCATAACAGCGACAGCCGCAAGACAGGAAAGATATTTCCTGTTTGATTCTTGTATTCCCAGCCATGACTGATCACATGAACCTTCCCTCCTGCTCGCAAAGCCAGAGCAGTATCTGGCCTTCTTGAGCAGAGAAGAGCAGGGCTTTTACTGGAGGATGGGCGGAAGGGGAAGAGGGGCTTGGGAGACCATCCTGAGTTGTGTGTTTAATTGGGGGGAAGGAGAGACATTGTATTAATTTAAGGTAGGGAGGGGCCAGTGTATTAAATTAGGGGAGGGAGAGGCACTGTATTAATTTGGGGGAGGGTGGAGGCCAGTGTATTAGAGTTGTGGGAGGGAGGGGCAAGGTATTAGAGTGGTGGGAAGAGGCAGTGTGTTACATTAGGGAAGGGAGGGGAGTGCTAGGAGGAGGGGCATTGTACTCAATTAGAGGGGAGGGAGGAGGGGCAGTGTATAAGATTAAGGGGCAGTGTATTAGATTGGGTGGAGGGGACAGTGTATTACATTTGGTGGAGAGGGGCAATGTATTGGATTTGTGGGCAGTGTATTAGAATAGGGGGAGCGGGCACTGAATTAGATTGGGTCTGCATGGAGGTGCTGAAAACGTCCCATGGAGATTCTGATTGGCCATTCAGCTTTTTGACACACATGCCCAATAGCATCCCAATGCTTTCCTATGGGAAAGCATTGGATTGGCTGAGATCATCAAGTTTGATGATCTCAGTCAAAGTGAAGAACAGACTTATAGGACTTCAAAATCATTTGTTTTTTTACAGATGTGCAACAGCATACATTCACTATTTCAGTCCCATTATCATACTTTTCTTAATATGTCAAGGCCTGAAACATTGCTTATATTCAAATGCATGTCTCCTGAAAATACATTTTTGAATACTTTGAAGTCCTACAAGTGTGAGGATGCCCTGTTAGGTACCCTTTTTTATACTGTACTTTTCGAAATAAACCTATGTTTCTATGGAAGCCTTTGAGTTTGACATGCTTGTTGTATCTTAAAGGAGAAAGTGTAGACCAGCCTGCAGCCTCCTTTTTGGTTGAGAAGTACAGTTCTTTAACCCTTGCTTTCTGGATACACACATACAGGTAAATTCGTGAATTTTTTGCTAAACATTAAATTTAAGCATATGTTTTAACTTTAGCGTTCTATGCCGTCCTTTTTTGGGCGGTCCTAAATGCCAGAGGGCAGCATAGAATGTCTCCTCCATCCACGGGACTTATCGGGTCCCAGCCGATCCCACGTCGGTGGTCGCGATCCGGGGGCTGCCTGTTTGCCCAGGCAGCTTGCTTCTGCATGATCCGGCCCTCCAGGGCCATGTGATCGCGGGGTCCTTGTGATCACATGGCCGGAATAGCCGGCTCATGCAGTGCCAGCAGGGGGAATGCCTGAGCTCTCAGACTGTCCCCCTGCTGCCTGTAAAAAGTTTTAAAAGTTAGTAAAAGTTAAAAAATTTTACTTAAAAAAGTTAAAGTAAATTAAAGTACTTAGATCATATATAGACACAGCTTACATTAAGGCTTTACAGTCTATTTCAGAGAAAAAGATCCATCATAATATCGGAGATCGATTTATTTTCCCTCAAGCCTATCATCCTAACTCCAATAAGCTACGTTCAAATATTTTGGAGAATTGGATGACTATTATTAAAGATTTAACTCTGCCCACACTGTTCCAAAAGCCACCTATCATGAGTTATAGGAAAGGGAAAATCTTGAAAGACTTTTTAGTGCATTCTGATCAATTTACTTTTTCACAATCTCTTACAATAGCCTCTAATGCTGGATGTTTTCGTTGCCTAAGCTGTTTGGCATGTAATTCTATGACACCAGGTAAGACATTTAGTCACCCCAGATCTGGAATAATGTACAAAATTAAATATCATATAACATGTACAACGACCCATGTAGTGTATAGAATTGTATGCCCATGTGGGCTGATATATGTGGGAAAAAACGTCCAATGACCTGAGGGAGTGAATGCGTGGACACCGATCCACTATCCGGACAGCTTTGACCAATGGAGTGGTAACCACACCTGTGTCACATCACTTTCTTGAGGCGGGCCATAATTTGGCGACTTTACATTTTATAGAGAGGGGGAGACAGAGACTTGGCATTACTTAAACGTGAAGCGTACTGGATCCACACTTTGGGAGCCTTATCGCCGAATGGTCTTAATGAGAAAAATGCACTCTACTGCTTCTTAAATAGAAGATAATATTGTTGCCTATGAGTTTGTTTTAGATAAATGATATTATGATTATACAATGTTATCTTTTGATACAATGTTTAGTAAGCTCTATACTTTGATACTTAGTTGTATAATACAATATTGAGACTGAGTTATAGAATGGTCCTGTAATTGGACAGATATATATTTATGCACTCCTACAATACATATGTTGGAGATTGGTTTCTAATATTTAATTACTGCTGGTCTACTGTAGAATTAGGAACTTCACCATATAGCAGGATTTCATGCCATAGTATATTTTCTAAGGTTTGTTTTTTATTTTTTATATAGTTTATGTATTTTTAATTACTATCACTTTATCTGACCCTGATAGGGTTAATACACACTTGCAAAGTCTTTCTTACCATGTCATCTTTGATGTCACCTGACCTCGTTTTCATTATCTTTCACCAATAAGAACTGTTTTGTTACGTATATAATCACTGGTTATTCACTATATGAATTGTCTTGAAAAAAGTCAGCATTGACTGAAACGTCGACATCTTTTGTATTCTACACAATAAAGCAGCATTTACTTTTTAAATTATAAGACTCCAGAGTGCTCTCTTCTTGGATACTATATACTGGTTGGAGATTGTTTGTACCGGAGCACGAAAAGACCGGGAACCTTGAGTTCTGGGATCTGGGATTATATATATATATATATATATATATGATCTAAGTACTTTTATATGCACATACACACACACACAAACTAATATTCTAAGTGTATTTTAATATATATATATATATATATATATATATATATATATATATATATACATATATTTTAAAAATAATCAATAAGAAAATTGAAAAAAATAAAATCAAAATAATTTTTTTTTTTTAATTATATACCTGTATACTTTTGCTCTAACTGTATTTTAATATTAATATACATATATATTTAAATCAAAATACATTTAGAATGATGTTATAAATACATATATGCATCTATATATAAATATATACTTAAAATAATAAGGTGCGCTGTGTCTTTAAGACCCAATTATACAAAGTGCAACAAGTGCAAACTATGTAATAAAGTGCAAAGTGATACAAAGTGCACTTAAAGTGTGTAATATTAATATAAAATATTATACATACATATGTCAAAAGTAGAGCAGAATAAGCCTGCTCTAACTTAAACAGCTTCTTCAAATATAGGACTGCACAGATGAAAATATTCCAAAATATTTATTGCCCAGCACAGCACAAATATGTCACCTTCCTCCACATTCAGTATTAGGTTTCAGAGTGTTCGGTTATATGCAGCATAAGGGTGTCGACTATTCCCTCTGTTTGTTCGCCGCCGTTATTACCATCTGTTTCCTCAAACTTCCGGGGGGAGGGACTTCCTCAGGTGCGTGACGTAAGGTGCGTAACTTGCGTAACTTGCGTGATGACGCGTTTCGCTGGTTAGTGGCCACTATACTCCTTGGCTTAACAACATTCCACTAACATGCACTTGCAAGACTTCTTGGGGGAAGCTCAGCTCCTTTACAAAAGCCCGCCTACCCCCATGTTTGTGACTAAATGGCTACTAAAAAAGACTGGACATACCTCGTTTGCAATACCTTGGGTTGTCTACTATTGCAAATGGTATGCCATCATAGGGGTAATTTTCATTCTTGGGCTACCATAGGGTCTCAAAGGCAACGTAACCAATCTGGCGAATTTTAATGTGAAAAAAATGAAACACAAGCCTTATATTTGACGCTGTAACTTTTGAAAACACCATAAAACTTGTACATGAGGGGTACTGTTCTACTTGGGAGACTTCGCTGAACACAAATATTTGTGTTTCAAAACAGTAAAAAGTACCGCAGCAATAATATCGTCTGTGTAAGTGCTGTTTGTGCGTGAAAAATGCAAAAAACGTCACTTTAATTATATATATATTTAATCAGTATCAATCTACGTGTAATTTGATATTAATATATATAATTATATATATATTAATAGTAAAATACACCCAGACAGTGTATGTGTGTGTATGTATATGTGTGTATGTGTCTATATATGATCTAAGTATATTATTTTATTTTTTTACACTTTATTAGCATTAATTTATTTTATTTCCAGCCAGCAGGGGGACTACCTGTCATTACAGGCAGTCCCCCTGTTGGCGATGCAGCAGCCAGCTAACCCGGCCATGTGATTGTGAGGTCCTCGCAATGCCGTGTGGGACTCCCTGGGACTCCCTGGGAGTCCAGGTAAGTAAAAAACCAGGTAAGTAAAAAATAAATAAACGGAGGTCGTACTATTACGCCCGGCGGCGTGTAGAGCCGCCTAAAATAGGGCGTAATAGTACGCCCTCCAGTCTGAAGGGGTTAAGGGGCTTATTAACCCCTTCAGGACGGGTGACGGACGAGGTCCGTCACAGAGGGGAGACCCTTAACGACGGGTGACGGACCTCGTCCGTCACGCGGTAAAATTAACCCCGGATCGCCGCTATCGCGGCGATCGCGGGGTTAATGGTGCTCCCGGTATGCCTCTGCATTAGAGGCATACTGGGAGCACCCGGTCAGGCTGCCCAGCACATGTGCTCGCTCTGACCGCAAGTCAGAGCGAGCACATGTGTTCTGTATACTCACCTACCGGCTCCCTGCACTTCCTGGTTCTGTGTGAAGTGCAGGGAGCCGGATCAGTGCTGATCCTGCCCCCTGCTGTTAAAAAAAATAAAGTTTATTTAAAGTCCCCCCCCCCCTTACCCATTTTAATAAAAAATTAACCCATTCCCTGCCAATTGATCACTGACTACAGTGATCAATTGGCAGGGATTACATTTTACTATGATCTGATTTTTTTTTAACCCCTGAGGGTTAATTCTTTTTTTTTTTTAACCCTCAGGGGTTAAATTAATTAAATTAATTAATTAAATTATTTTTACATTATATATTTAGATAGCTGGGGTGGGTGGAAGTTAGTGGGGAATTGGGGGATTTGGCGTTAGGCTAACTAGGGGTTAACGTTAAAAAAAGTTTTAAAAGAAACTTTAAAAAGTTAAAAATTAAGCTTAAAAAAATGTTTTAATAACATTTAAGTAAAAAAAACAAAAAAAACACACTTTACCTAGTCCAAATAAAAATTAACCCCTTCCCTGCCAGTCGATCACTGCCTACAGCGATCAAATAGAGATCACAGTATTATACTGTGATCTAATTTTTTTTAACCCCTGAGGATTAACTTTTATTTATTTTTTTAACCCTCAGGGGTTCAATTTATTTAATTAATTAATTTAAATATTTTATAACTATATATTTTGCTAGCTGGGGTGGGTGGGAGTTATGGGAAAATGGGGAATTTACTGTTAGTGCTGCGTACTGCTAGTTAGGGGTTAACGGTAAAAAAAAAAGCTTAGAAAAATGTTAAATCTGTAAAAAAGTTTTAAGAAAGTTTAGGAAAGTTTAAAAAAAATTTATAAGCAAAACAAAAGTTTAAAAACTAGTTTTTAAAAGTAAAAAAGTTATAAAAAGTAAAAAAATACATTTTAAAAACGCTCATTACCACTACACCTGGAACAAACTAGAGAAAAAATTATCCCACGCCAAGGTTCAAAATATGCCTTTTGAATTACCCCAGGGTGTATTCTTTAATAAATAGTATGTGTTTGTGGGGAAGTTTCAATAACCAACCGTCTAAACTACTCCAAATTGGAACATGGACACAGCGTAAAACTTCAAAGTTAGAAAAAAACTGAATGGCTGCGTCTCAAATGCGCCCCTTCAACATCCACATATACCTGGCAAAGGTACATACGGGGGTATTGCTGTACTCAGCCGACATAGCTGAGCAACATATGAAGTATTATACAGTCATAGCACACATAAGGTTTGCAAAATATGCTGCGCAAACTCACTTTGTATGTCAAAAAGGCAGAAAAAATGCTTATTACCACTACACTTGGTACAAGCTAGCGGAAAAATGATCCCACGCTAAGGTTCAAAATATGCCTTTTGAAATACCCTGGGATGTCTTCTTTAAGAAATGGTATGGCTTTATGGGGAATTTGGATTATATAGCCTGGTAAAATACTCTAAAATGGGACATAGGCACAGCATAAAAATTCAAAGTTTGAAAAAAACTGGAATGGCTGTGTCCCAAATGTGCCCCTCCGATGTCCACACATACCTGGCAAAGGTACATACGGGGGTATTGCTGTACTCAGCCGACATAGCTGAGCAACATATGAAGTATTATACAGTTGTAGCACACATAAGGTTTGCAAAATATACTGTGCAAACTCACTTTGTATGTCAAAAGGCAGAAAAAACGCTTATTACCACTACATCTGGTACAAGCTAGCGGAAAAATGATCCCACGCTAAGGTTCAAACTATACCTTTTGAAACACCCTGGGGTGTCTACTTTAAGAAATGGTAGGCCTTTGTGGGGTAGTTTGAATTTAAAACCTGCGAAGATGCTTGGAAATTGCACATAGGTCCAGCATCAAAATTCAAAGTTTGGTAAAAACGGATATGGCTTGGTCTCCTATATGGCACTGTAGCTTCACGAAATAGTGCCAAAGACATTCATATGGGGTGTCATTTTACTCAGAAGACTTAGCTGAGCATAATTTGTGGGGTTTGAACTTAGTGGCACATATGAAATATACAAAACGCCCAGCAAAAATGCAATCCGTAAGTAAAAAATGCACAAAATTATTTTTTACCACATACTTTGGCATATATTGGTGAAAAAATGGGGGCATGTTAAGGCACAATATGCACCTTATAAGATACCCTGGAGTGTCTACTTTTACAAATGGTAGGCCTTTGTGGGGGTTTTTTGAACAGTCAAACTGTTATAATACCCCAAATGGAAGCTAAGGCTCATTAAATCCATCTCTCAAAATTCTACTGTGAATACTGAAAAGGACAGGTATCCTGTATGGCACTGTAACTTCACGAAATAGTGCAAAAGACATACAATGGGGGTGTCATTTTACTCAGCAGATGTAACTGAACACAAAATAAAACTTTGTACAGGAATAGCACACACCAACTTTACAAAATATACACGAGAATTTCTCTGTTATAAGTTTGTGTGCCAAAAACCAAAAAGAACACAATTTTACTCCAATATTTAGCAGAGGTTGGCGGTGAAATGGCTACGTAGAAAGTGTCAAAACAACCTTAGGTAAATAGCCCGTGATGTCTACTTTATATAAATATATACTTTTGTGTGGCAATTTTGTTTTCTTTTATGGCTATTAAGCTTACAAGACAAACATACCAAATTCTAAAATCGCTCCACATTAAAAGTTTATTTTACTCCTTGTGCTTTGTGACCTGTAACTACCAAAAAAAACTTAAAATCCCAGACACATTATATATTCTGTAAATCAGAACAAATAAATAATTTATTTTTAATTACTTTCCTTAACCTGCACTAATTATGCACACATTATTATTGCAAAAACTGTAAAAAAAAACAATATTTTTCATTTTTTTTGCATTTTTCTGTATTTTTTTTATAATAAGTAAGCATATATATATATATATATATATATATATATATATATATGTTATATCAAATTAAAGCCCTTTCTGTCCTTTAAAAAACAGTATATAATATGTGTCGGTGCAATAAATGAGAGAGATGCAAATTGCAGTTGAACGCAAACAGCAAGAAAATGCAAAAATTGCTTGTGTCATTAAGCGTAAGTCAAGCTTCTGAAGCTGTGTCCTTAAGGGGTTAAAGATTTCCATTTGTGTATGTTTTGATAAGTTCTTCATGCAAAGTCTTTGTATATATTTACCAATGTATATATGCACATGGTAATGACAGTTTTGTTTTGTTTTTTTCTGTTGCAGTTTTTAACCACAGGAATTAACTCAACTATTTCTGTCTGCTTGATATCTAGTTGTCTAGCAAAATGGTAGTGAGGACCGCACAAATAATTTTGTGATAATTATTTTCACTTGAATGTGGAATATTTGCATATGAAGTAAAATAAAGTAAAATACGTACAGGTTTATTCAATAAATTGAGAATTACATGTGGATTAAAAGTAATGGAAAAATTATTTATGTCAACTAGGCTTTCAGTTTCATACTTAAGCCTTATATTTAAAATCCACTTTGAATTCACTTAGAATTCTTAATTTTGTGAATAGTAATTTTAGTATCAAAAATAAATAAAAAAAAGTTTTTCACATTTTTTAACAATTTAGTAGATGTATGACAACATGCATTTAATGATGTACTTTTACAATGAGGATATATATAAATAGCTTGCAAAAGCTGCACAACTCTTGTCTGCAGCCTTTGGAAGCCCTCCCCTTTCCACTTTCTGTGGCTGTTCAATCACAGACATCCCACTGCAGTTTAATAGGCAATCTTTGCAAGACAGGTGCTTTAAGCTATTAATTGCCTCTTGAGTTTAGCTCCACAGAGAATGCTTTAACACAGTTAATTTATTGAAGTGCCCATTTCTATTGAAAGATGCACTTTTTGTAAAATAAAACAAAAAAGAGGACACTCTTCACACATAAAGCAGTTCATAACGGTAAAGTTCTTAAGGTATGTAGACTATTCCTTTAAATAGTTATCCAAATAATTTTTTCCATCATACCTGTGGTCTCCATGCATTAACTCGTCCTTGTTGATGCAATCTTGCTAAATTCGGAAACCATGATGAAAACATAGACTTAAGATATGAGCTGGCAGAGAACTGTTGTGGAGTGACATCACCTCTTTGCAACCCAAGGGGCAGAGAACAACCTATGAATGGGTTAATATATAGAAGAATATATTTTCATTTACTGTATACAATATCATAATTTATGCATACAATGTAAACTATGTATGTTTTATATATACAATGTATTTTTTTTGTTATAAAATAAGGTACAATGAAGGGGATAGAGTACAGAAAGAAAAATGAAGTGATTAAAACAGGTACAAAATATACAAATAAGGCAAACAACCCACATAAAAATAAGATTCAAACAAACAATTATAGAAGTTATATAAAGACCATATAGATGAAATGCTTCAAGACAGAATATACATAATTACATTAGTTTTATAAGATGGACTTGACATGAGGGAAATTTATAAAATCCCTAAATATTTAAAGTGATTTTCACTTTGTGTTGTTTCCTGGCATCTGTGAACAACTAAAATGTGCATCCAAAATTTGGCTATCCCAAACATTCCACAGAGATCTTTTTGTTTGGGATACTATTGTAGAGGACCCGTCATAGGTTTGGCTTTTGTTCACTATGTCACTATTATTATTATCCAATAATAGAGTGTGACAGAACCATCTGTCTGTGACTTACTTTTATTTTCCCTTCGTCTGTTTGTTCGGCTATTTCCCTGTCCGTTCAGCCCCCACGTTTATTTCTTCATTTTACCGAACAACTGCCAAACGGCTGGCCACCCAGCATGGAAGTGTGCTGCTTGCTAACCTTTTGGCCTCATCAGAAGGTTGTGGTTAACCGCAGACACTTCCTAATTTTCGAATGCTGACTGGGTGGTCGTCGTTCATATGCCGACCATGAGGCGGCGGCCATCTTGGACGTGCGAATGCCCAGTGGTGTTCGTCGATGATTTCATGAAGCTAAAAATGGACACTATTTCTCACGAACAGCGCTGAAGCCGCTGACCTCCCTTCTTCTGTTCATCCAGCATACAAACTCCGGCCTGTTCAGTACTTTTCTGCACGAATGGACTTACCTCAGATAGCTATGCCATGGAGCCCATTCGTATAACGAAAGACTATGTGAAAGACTTATGGCTCGATGGCGATTGAACTGTGCGTATGGGATCTGAGCGCCATTCGGTATTAATGTGCGCTCAGATCTAAGCTATCTGGGGATGTGTTGAATGCCCATATTCTGTTCGGTAGTTTTTATATTATATATTTTTGTGTGTTTTCATCACCACGTGTAAAATGGAGTCTTAGCCTCTATCCTTGGAGATAATTGAGTTACTTCCCAATTATCTCCAGGATAGAGAGGAGGATTTACAATATGCCTGTGGGAGTTTTTATCTCTGCAATGCTCTGATTGGTTACTGTAATATTTTGTACCAGTTTTCCACCAGGTCCCCTAGGGGAGTGTCCACCTGGTGAAAGACCTGCATAAATACCGGGCAGGTAGCCCACATTAAACCAGATTCCTGCTGACCCTCAATACAGAGCTTTGTCTCATACTTGGGGGGATTTATTCATATGGTTTTCTCCTTTTTGGCTGTTTGGAGCATTCGTATGGTGTGGATGATTCGTATGATTTCTGTTTGGCTGTTTGAAGTGATTGGTAGCTACCTTTGCATTCAGAAAGGGAACACCTTACGTGGCTTTAACCCCTTCCCTACCTGAGGTGCCGTAACAGAGTCTTAAGAGTTTTCTACATAAGGACAATAGAGGTAAGCTGATAAGGTATGTGGCGAAAGTAATCTCGCCACTGGGTTTTGGAGAGGCTTGCTTGCCAGCCCATTTTCCTGTGACTATGGCCCCTGGGGTGTATTGCCTTTTTAAAAACACTTTTGTGCATATTGGGACTTAGCACAATGCCCCTTTTAAACATGTGGTGGCGGCCATCTTAAATTGCCCAGTAGTGGTTTGTCATCTGAAACGGTTTTGGGCATGTATGGAACTGTTTTGGGCATGGGACCATGTGCACGGTGGGCAAAAATATGACTTCCACAAAATTCCTGAACCGATTTGGGTGATATTTGGGATATGTTGTTCACCCAGATCGGATCGATCCGGTGGATGTGACTTTTGTGGGGATATGTTGTATTTTGGGGTACATTTAGGGGTTTGTAAAATGTATCACAGGGAGAGGGGAGGGTTTGTGTACATTATCTGTGAGTGTCTAACTATACAATACTGTTCGTATTGGCTTTATGACTTTGCGTCCTGTGCTCCACAAGGTCCACCTGGGTGGTAACCTTGTGGGGGAAACTGTATAAAAGTTCCTGCTGAGTTCCTGTTTTACCCCCAACATAGAGCCTTGTCTCATGTGTGCGGGAAAAGGCTGCATCTACACTGGGGGATTGCTATACTCTGTATACTCCCCTTTATATTCCACCTCCTCATGGGTATACATGAAGGGGTTGACAAAGATCTATTATACATGAAAGCACTACAAGTAAGACAGAAGAGGTTATAAGATAAGGTTTTCATATAGTCCCAGTTTGAGTCAAGAAGTTTTGCTAGGACATATTTAAACTAGGAGGGGAGGGAAAGGTTGATAAAACATCAATCCAATTGCCCTTCAAAACAAGGATAAAAAGTGCCTGAAGCAAATAGTGCCTGATAAGCTTAAAGTCATGTCTACAAATGCTTGAAGTTTAGGGAATAAGATCCATGAACTTGTGGCAATAATTGCAACTGATAATGTAGATTTAGTCACTGTTACAGAGATTTGGTATAAGGAGAAAAATGATGGGGACATAGCAATAGTGGGGTACTCTTTATATAGAAAAGACAGGAAAGGCAAGAAATAGTGGCCCTGTATGTAAAGGATAGTATAAAATCTAATCTAATAAAAGTTAGTGAGGCGAACATAGAGTCCGTTTGGTTAATGCTAGAATTTGGTAATCACACAATAACGCATGTAGGTGTGATTTATAGGCCCCCAGAACAAATAGAAGAGTTACATAATCTACTAGTTGAGGAAATAGCTAAAATTATAAAAAGGGGAAGATATCACCATGGGTGACTTTAATCTTCCGATATGAACTGGAAAACCTAAATAGCTGCTTGTGCCAGGAGCACACATATTCTAAACTCCATACTGGGATTCTCTCTAAAACTAGTAATTGAGGAACCAACTCGTAAAGAACCCATACTAGATTTAGTGTTAACAAATGGAGATTTGGTATCATATATTACTGTAGGTAAAAGTTTAGGATCCAGTGATCATTAGTCACTGTTTAATGTAAGAACAGTGACTGAATCACACCACACAAAAACAAAAGTTTAGACTTTAGAAAAACAGACTTTTCTAAAATTAAAATATGTGTAAAGGAGACATTATCAGACTGGAGCAGTTTAAATGGAGTCCAAGAGAATTGGGAATATTTAAAAGTTGCACTGCTAAAGGCAACAGAAAATTGAAATAAGCTTGTCAGTAAAAGCAACAAATTTAAGAAACCCCTGTGGTACTCCACAGATGTGGTCAAAATAGTAAAAAACTAAAAGTTAGCATTTAGTAATTATAAAAATGCCCAGAGTGAGGAAGATAGACAGATCTATAAGATTAGTCAGAAAGAGGCTAAGCAAGTTATAAGAGCTTCCAAATCACACACAGAAGAGGAAATAACAGTACAAAAAGGGAATAACACATTTTTTAGATACATAAATGAGAAAAGGCAAGTAAAACAAGGATTAGTTAGATTAAAACAAAAGAAGGAAGGTATGTAGATGATGATAAAGGTCTAGCTGACTGCCTCAATTCATATTTTTGCTCAGTTTGTGCAGATGAAAATGAAGGAAAGGGACCTCAGTTCGGAAAAAGGACAAATGAGTATTTTTTTACATGTGAGTTTACAAAGGAAGAGGTTCTATTTCAACTGTCAAAAGTAAAGACAAATAAATCACTGGGGCCTGATGGAATACACCCAACGTTATTAAAATAACTTAGTAGTGTACTAGCAACACCATTAACAGATTTATTTAACCAATCATTATTAACAGGAGTAGTCCCAGAAGATTGGAAGTTAGCAAATGTTGTGCCAATTCAACTATAGTCCAGTAAGTCTTACTTCAGTAGTGGGGAAAGTAATGGAAACCATGTTAAAGGATAGGATTGTTGAACATCTAAAAATCACATGGATTTCAAGATCAGAGACAACATAGGTTTACTTCAGGGAGATCATGCCAAACTAATCTTATTGATTTTTTTTTTTATTGGGTAACTAAAATAATAGATCAGGGTGGTGCAGTAGACATTGCTTACCTAGATTTCAGTAAGACACTGTTGCACATAGAAGACTTATCAATAAACTGCGATCTTTAAGTTTGGATTCCAATATTGTTGAATGGGTAAGGCAGTGGCTGAGTGATAGGCAACAGAGGGTTGTAGTCAATGGAGTATATTCGAAGCATGGTCTTGTCACCAGTGGGGGTACCTCAGGGATCTGTACTTGGACCCATTCTCTTTAATATTTTTATTAGTGACATTGCACAAGGCCTTGGTGGTAAGGTATGTCTTTTTTGATGATGCTACTATGTTACTATGTAACAGGGTTGATGTTCCAGGAGGGATAAGCCAAATGGCAAATGATTTAGGTAAACTAGAAAAATGGTCAAAGTTGTGGCAACTGACATTTAATGTGGATAAGTGCAAGATAATGCATCTTGAACGTAAAAACCCAAGGGCCAAGTACAAAATTTTTGATATAGTCCTAACGCCAATGTACCCCATATTCAGGTTCTACACTGCCTAATGTTTACTAAAAGAACCATACTAAACCACAATAGCACTTACCTGCAAGAAAGGGCAGAGACTTGAAACACTGCTGCAGGTCCAGACTGAAACAAAAGGAAAAATGGAAAACAAACGGGTGTGGCAACATAAAACAAAAATTTAAAGGAAACCTGAACGAGGCTCTATGTTGGGGGTAAAACATCTGAGGAAAGGGATTTAGGGGTAGTTATTTCAGATGACTTAAAGGTAGGCAGACAATGTAATAGAGCAGTAGGAAATGCTAGCAGCATGCTTGGTTGTATAGGGAGAGGTATTAGCAGTAGAAAGATGGAAGTGCTCATGCCATTGTACACAACACTGGTGAGACCTTGCTTCGAGTATTGTACGCAGTACTGGAGACCGTATCTCCAGAAGGATATTGATACTTTGGAGAGAGTTCAGAGAAGGGCTACTAAACTGGTTCATGGATTACAGGATTAAATTTACAAGGTAAGGATATAGGAACTTAACATGTATAGCTTGGAGAAAAGACAAGACAGGGGGGTATGATAGAAACATATAAATACATAAAGGGAATCAACACAGTAAAGGAGGAGACTATATTTAAAAGAAGAAAAACTACCACAACAAGAGGACATAGTCTTAAATTAGAGGGGCAAAGGTTTGAAAATAATATCAGGAAATATTACTTTACTGAGAGTGTAGTAGATGCATGGAATAGTCTTCCAGCTGAAGTAGTAGAGGTTAACACAGTGAAGGACAGGCATATGGCTATCCTAACTATAAGATAATGCCATGTTACTATTTTATTAATTACAATGTGAGAGACCTGCCTGACAACAAATATTAGTGTTTCAAAAAAGTAAAACGTATCACGATGGTATCAGTGAAAGTGCAATTTTTTTGATTTTTAACACATAAACGGCACGTTCACTAACGATATCATTATGATACGTTTTACTGTATTGAAACACTAATATTTCTGTTCAACAAAGTCCTCTTGAGTAGGTTTTATGGTGTTTCAGTAGTTATAGAGTCAAATATAAGGCTTGCATTTCAGTTTTTTAACATTGAAATTTGCCCGATTGGTTATGTTGCTTTTGAGACTGTATGGTAGCATACCATTTACAAAACTAGACAACCCAGGTATTGCAAATGGGGTATGTCCAGTCTTTTTCAGTAGCCACTTAGTAAAAACACTAGCCAAAATTATCGTTCAAACTATTTTTTTGCATTTTTCACACACAAACAAATATGAACGCTAACTTTGCAAATATGAACGCTAACATATAGCGCAAATTCAAGTTTTTGTTTTGTTTTGATCTGAACATGTATAACTGCCTCAGTCCTCAGGGGGTTAAGTTCACATAGGGGTAAGAAGAACATATCAAGGGGCATTGCGGAATCCATAGAAAACAAGCACCTGCTCCAATACGTTACAATCTTCTTTACTAAACTCCTGCCAGAAGTGGACCCAGAACTCCTCACAATAGCCCGCATTCACATAATCACCGAGAGACGTGCTCATGCGGATCCATTATTTTCATATTAACCCCTTAGTGACCAGATCAATTTTCTTACTGTTTGGGACCATAGCTGTTTTTACATTTCTGCGGTTTTTGTGTTTAGCTGTAATTTTCCTCTTACTCATTTACTGTGCCCACACATATTATATACCATTTTTCTCACCATTAAATGGTCTTTCTAAAGATATATTATTATTTTCATCATATCACATATTTTACTATAAAAAAAATAGTTTTTTTTGGAAAGTTATAGGGCTATAACTACAAGTAGCACTTTGCTATTTTCAAACCATTTTTTTTTTCAAAATGAACGCATGCTACATTATAACACTGATATCTGTCAGGAATCCCTGAATAACCCTTCACATGTATATTTTTTAAAAGAAGACAACCTAAGGTATTAAACACAGGGTATTTTGACTCTTTTCATGCAACCATTTTATCACCAATCTATTCCAAATTTAAAAAAATAATAATAATTGGTGATTTGTTTTTTACACACATAGAAATTTAAGAATACCTGAGAACTTACCAGAAAACTTTAAGGGTTACTGTGTTTAAGGGTTATGTGTTCAGCAACATCTCTTGAGTACAGAAAAGGTGTGTTGGGTTCTTCTTCACCCTCAATCTAGAGTTTTGTCTCTTATTGGGGGTAAACAGCTCTTCAGCTAATCACACTAGCTCTTTTAAGAGCTCTCTCACCTGGAAGACTACTGGATGCTGAAAATACCCCCTCACCCATCGGGAGAAGGACACCCTCTGGCAGTTGGAACCCATCTACTCTCCAGGGTAACCGCTACACATACTCTTCCCTTTTACCACCCACTTACTCACCATTCTGTAATACCGGAACTCATAATTAGGCCAGAACAGATGCTTCAGGCATTTAACAGCTCCTACAACTTTGACCAACAAGAAACAGGTCTCCCTCCCTATACTGACCAATGACCAAGTAACATCTCTAACAGTGCGTATCTCGCCCAAAGAAATTTGAGTGAGAAAGATGATTTTGGGTTTGCCACCCCACAAAGTGCTGGGTCAAGATGGCGTGGCGGGCAAATATTACCACATTTTTGGGGACATGTTAGAACTGTATATGACAAAGCTGTTTAACTCTACCAACCCTGAAAAAGGCCTACTGCCAGACATGCTACTAGGCAATATTATTACATTACCCAAGCCAGGGAAACCACCTAATGAATGTAAAAACTTTAGGCCAATCTCTTAACGTGGATGCCAAAATATATGCCAAAGTGCTAGCAACTAGGATGTCACTGGTCTTACCGGCCCTGATAGGATGGGACCAAGTGGGGTTTGTGGATGGTGACAGGGGGCAGACAACTCATGCAGAGTGGTGGACCTGGTGTGTCACATGAGGAAGGCCGGGGCTTCCTGCTCTTGCTGGATGCAGAAAAATCATTTGACCGGCTGGGCTGGGGGCGTTTGGTCTCGGGTCTAGAAGAGTTTGGTATCCCGCAACAATTCATATCTCAGATAATAGCCCTGTATAATGGACCAACGCCGGTGGCGTCTACAGGGGGCTTTACCTCCACTAGTTTTAAGCTCACTAATGGCACACGGCAAGGTTGTCCCCTGTCGCTGCTTCACATTAGAACTTATGATGGCACTGATCCACGCATCAAAATAGGGGACAGGGAAAACAAGCTCGGTCTGTTTGCAGACTACATCCTGATCACACTAACCCAACCACTTACGTCGGTGCCAGCAGTCCACAATTCCTGGATGGACTATGGTGTCATGTCATACTACAAACTTAACGAATCAAAATCCCAAGCTATGGGGCTCAATCTCACAAAGGCGACCATCCAATAAGTCGAAGTATAGATTTAATTGGTCAGATAAACACATTCAATTCTTAAGCCTCTTGTTGTCTCGGAATCCCCAACACCTCTTGACAGACAACTACATCGTGGTCTGGAAGGAGATAGAACAAACAATGAGGGACTGGAGAGACAAATACATCTCATGGGTAGGCATAGCAGCTGCATTTAAAGTGTTATTGCCTAAGCTACAATACATTTTCCGTTTATCGCCCATATCGGCAGCAATTTTTTTTTCCAAAAAGGCACAGAAAGATTTAACCATATTTATATGGGCAGGAAAAAAAAAACAGGGTATCACCTATGTAGATGCTATGACGAGGGAGGTACGGGAGTCCCTGATCTCCTACTATACCACAAAGCAACAGTGATTGCACCCATGATACAGGCAAATGCGACCCAACACCACCTGCACTGGGTCTCTATTGAGGAAAACATCTTGGCTGCCCCTCTAGCATCTATATACTGGATCCCTCTGGAATGTAGACCCAAAAAGTCCAACCTGTTACCTACCATACAGACCTTGCTAGGGCCCTGGGACAAGTACAAACAACAATTTCTAGGGTCTCACAAGCTATCTAGAGCTGCCCCAATGTCCGGCCTGCCTCACATAATCTCAAATTTTAACATAGCTAAATGGCAACAGGTGGGGAAATACATCTAAATTGCTTTTACGATAAGGGCATACCATTGTTTTTTCAGCAACAAAATACAAAATCCCAAACACGCTCCACTATGCATACCCACACACCAAGGGGTGAAAAATTAAACCATGTCTCCATTTGAGAAGATGTATGTGGGTGCCGTACCAGCTAGAGGGCAATTCTCAGTGTGCTACAAGGCACTAAACAAACACCAAGCCTTCGGGAGGTGTCAGTATGCAGCGGAATGGGCTCTAGGCGGTGGGGAGAGCATTTCAGATTCCCAATGGGCCAGAATCCTTCAGGCACTAAAAGGGGTCACACACTGTGTAGCAGATGGCACTAGGCTGACTTGAAAATGACATGTGAGGGAATGAAACTACCGAACAATCAGACCTCCCCTGTGTGAAGTATGCCTTCAATTACCCGTTGCAACAATGTTGCGAACAGGTAATTAACAAGCTATGCAGTAGGTCCTTTGTTCGCGGGGTGGCCGCCATTCGGGAAACGAACACGTGGTGGCGGTCATTTTAAAACTCCCGAACAGCGGTGTTTTGCCGTCGAGTGTCTGGAACTCAAATCGGACACTCGACTAGGCGAACACCGCTGAGACCTCCACAAGCCCGGTCCGTTCGGTTCCAAACTACCGAAGGGCCCCTCGTTCGATAGACAGAAACAACCGAGCAAGGGGATTCATGCGAACCCTACCTGATCTCTGTAGCCTTAGCCTTTCGTGTAATTTATTCCCTTATACTGGGACCAACCGCAGGGCCCCATCGCATGGAACCCAATTCGGCTGTTCTCTCCAGCGCGGTCGGTCTTTTTAGTACTTCCATAAATTTCCCGAACCCCTGGTCCGATCTGGGTGATTTTTGGATATGTTGCTCACCCAGATCAGGGCTACCAGGGGATGTGCCATTTAAAGGGGTACCCCTAGGTTTAGGGGTACATCCAGAAACTGGGGGAATTTGTGTACAGTATAAGGGGATTATGAGACAGGCTGAGGGGAGGAGATGGGTGGGAGGTTACTATTGTCGGATTGGGTACTGTAATAATTGATGAAAGTCCCTCCCTTGCATGGGAGCATGCTATATAAGGCCACTGTGGAATAAAGGTTTTCAGTTCTGCTCCTGATGCTGTGTGTCGTCCAGTTATTGGGATTGCTGTTGGGATACTGTTGGATTATTTTACCTGCTGGAAACTTTGCCTTGTGGATTTATAATTACTTGTTCCTCAGCCTCCCTGGGATCTTAAGCGGAGATAATCTGTGGAATATTGTATCTCCGCTACACACTGTGCTTCACATCTGGAACTACACAGAAAAATAGTGCTCAGGTGGTATATAGTCCCAGCCAGACTAGCACGTATTTAACCTGGCAGCTCCTTGAGGTATTGGAGATGTGGGACACAAAGGGGTACAATGATCCACATATGGTGGACATGTCCAGTTCTTTCAAAAATGTGGAGGTGAGAGATCGTGAGGTGTGAGATCGTGAGGACAAATATCCCTAGACAACTTCTGGGGCTAATATTGTTGAGCTTGCTAACCCATATACACTGGGACAATAAAGTGGTGAGCATACACGTCCACCTGTCCTCAGAAGCAATCAATAAATCACATTTCAAACTCTCCACCATGGCCAAGACCAAAGAGCTGTCTAAGGATGTCAGGGACGATATTGTAGACCTACACAAGGCTGGAATGGTCTACAAAACCATCACTAAGCAGTTTGATGAGAAGGTGACAACAGTTGGTGCAATTATTCATAAATGGAAGAAACACAAAATAACTGTCAGTCTCCCTCGGTCTGGTGCTCCATGTAAGATCTTACCTTGTGGAGTTTCAATGATCATGAGAACGGTGAGGAATCAGCCCAGAACTACATGGAACTACATCTTGTTATTGATCTCAAGGCAGCTGGGACCATAGTCACCAAGAAAATAACTGGTAACACACTACGCTGTGAAGGACTGAAATCTTGCAGCACTCGTAAGTTCCCCTTGCTCAAGAAAGCACATGTACAGGCCAGTCTGAAGTTTGCCAATGAACATATGAATGATTCAGAGGAGAACTGGGTGAAAGTGATGTGGTCAGATGAGACCAAAATCGAGCTCATCGACATCAACTCAACTCACCATGTTTGGAGGAGGAGGAATGCTGTCAATGACCCCAAGAACACCATCCCCACCTTCAAACATGGAGGTGGAAACATTATGCTTTGGGGGGAGGAGGATTTCTGCTAAGGGAACAGGATGATGGACGGCCATATACCATTAGATTTTGGGTGAGAATCTCCTTCCCTCAGCCAGGGAATTGAAAATGGGTCGTATATAGGTATTCCACACAACCAATTCAACAAAGGAATGGCTCAAGAAGAAGCACATTAAGGTACTGGAGTGGCCAGGCCAGTCTCTTTACCTTAATCTCATAGAAAATCTGTGGAGGGAGCTGAAGGTTCGAGTTGCCAAACATCAGCCTCGAAATCTTTGATCTGCAAAGAGGAGAGGGACAAAATCCCTCCTGAGCTGTGTGCAAACCTGGTGGGCAACTACAGGAAATGTCTGACCTCTGTGATTGCCAACAAGGGTTTTGCCACCAAGTACTAAGTCGGAGGGGTCAAATACTTATTTCACTCATTGACATGCAAATCAATGTATAACTTTTTCGACATGCATTTTTCTGGATTTTTATTTGTTTTGTTGTTATTCTGTCTCTCACTGTTAAAATGCACCTACCATTAAAATTATAAAATAATCATTTCTTAGTCAGTCGCAAACATTTAAAATCAGCAGGGGATCAAATACTTCCCCCGCTAACTGTATAAAGGCTACAAAGTAATTGATTTACTCCCATGAGGCCAACACCCATCCTCTCTGGAGGTATACGCCCCTCGGCCCACCACATAGTTAGAGCCTCATGTTAGCCATGGTCTGTTACTAGTCAGGGCACCACCAAGTCATGCCCACATATATTATATCTTGTTATAAGTCACTGAGAGGCAAACATTCCTGCCACTCCGTTCAGTAGCCCCCACCCTCTTGGCCCTTCTCATAAATAGAGCCTCTCTCTCGCCTCTTGGCACTAGTAGGGCCCCATCTTCCATGTAGTTTAGGTAATTTTTCACCTTAGACTTATCTCTAAAGTTCGCATCTTTACATGTTTACGTTCTTAGTATGTCCCAAGACCTAGAACAAGATGAGGAACTTGTTATGCCTGAGACCTTCTACCCCGGCCGGCCCAAGCACCCCTACTGAAAACCTTGAATCATCCAGCCCATATTCATTACGATCTTGGACAATACCTAGACTCGCGACTGAGTTATGACAAATCGGGGTCCCATTCCCAGCTACAGTAAGAAAAGCTGAACTGTATAGACTATACATCACCAATACCATACCCCCCCAGCCAGGAGTAATTCTACAAACTGAGAGGTTTACGGAAATCAAGGGTTTGAGGTCTTCCCTGCTCGCTTCAATCAATACTATCAGTTCTAAACTGGAGAAATTGGAATCTCCTCAGCCGTCGACATCTGACCTACCCATAGATTCTCCCACTCATGATAACATAGTTACATAGTTACATAGCTGAAAAGAGACTTGCGTCCATCAAGTTCAGCCTACCTCACATTTGTTTTTTGCTGTTGATCCAGTATAAGGCAAAAAAAAAACAGTTTGAAGCACAATTTTGCAACAAGCTAGGAAAAAAATTCCTTCTTGACCCCAGAATGACACCACCATTAACTCTACACCTAGCACTTCCGCTCACATCATCACACCTTCCCACTTAGTGTCCCCCAACTACATGCAAAGACATCCTGGAAGGCAAGGATGTAAACGTAATCTCCTTGCTCATTGCCTCTCAGGATGTAGTTGAAAATAAAGTATACTGCTATGGTGACCTTTCTGTTTTAAAACCCAGAGATCCCAAACTCAACCCTAAACTCACCATCACTGAATTTGTCCTGGCTTTTGGTCTGTACCATGATGTAATCTGTTCCACTTCACCTCACCACAGAGAAAAGCTTGATTTGTACATGCATAAGTTGGTAGACCAGTACGGTGGTTTTTCGTTCTATGACTATCACAAATCGTTTTCGGCAAAAGCAGCCAAATTCACATCAGACTATCAAATCAGTGACAGTGATCATTTCTTAGATTCTATAGTGGCATTTATTTATATTTGCCACCTTAACCTAAATTTGTCACTAAACACCATAAAACTCTACCTTACTAGTATACAACACCACATCCTAAGTGCCTATCCTAGCACATATGTAATACCCTTACCCAATGTAATACCCATATGGACTGGAGTAGGTTAGACACAGAATTGTTCTGCTGTCATTTCATTGGTCAAAAACCACCATCTTGTGCCATATGTGCCTCTATCTCACACTCCACCAACTTATGCCCTGCGGATCTGAGCCTCCCTACCATTAGTCGTGATTCTTTGGTTTTTCCACTGCAGAACACAGAGGCCTCAAGGACAAATTGGGTAGACCCATAGTGTAACTGGGGAAAGCTCAGATCTGCAACAATTTTAATTCAGACAGTTGTGGATTTAGCTTGAGTAGATTTTTGCACATCTACTTAATTTGTTACAGGGCACACACAAACACTATGTGTCCTAACCGTCTGCACCCGAAGCAATGACTAACTGAAGTTTGCATTGCTAACCTGGCATATTGCCTCCAGGCACAGCCTTCCCATCACTTAGTCAACTTCCTGGTTAATGGGCTTACCAACAGATTTCACACTGTCCTAGTCACACTCCCCACTGATGTTCACGAATGCCCAAACTTACAATCTGAACTCTTTGACCCCATCAGCACTGAGGCATTACTGATGTAAGAACGGCATAACGGGTTTATTATAGGCCCTTCTTGAAATCACCCTTTTCCTGCTGGCATACCAGTACCATAGATATAGCCTCATGGAAGTTCAACAATAAAAAGAGACTGATTTACAGTTTGTCGGCTCCACATTCATTGTCCACCCCTAGCATCTTACTTTCCTAGGAAATCAATTAGACTCAATCTTGTTGCAAGACAGTTTACCCATGGAGTAGGTACAACATATCAAAGAGTCCATGGAACATTTTATGGTGAAGGGCATGTGTACTAGAGTGGAACTACAATCCTTGATAGGCACGCTGAACTTCGCTATCAGAACTATTCCACAGGGCCGGGCTTTTATTTCTAGACTACTGTGCCTTCTTCTCCTTCTTACTGACAAGATTACTGTCCCATTAGATACATACACTAAGGCCGACCTACACATGTGGCTTGATCTTCTATTTCAGTGGAATGGGAAGGCGTTGTTTATTCCCCCCATCTCTAACTCATCCCTAGTCATACGGACCGAGGCTGCAGCCTACACAAGGTTGGCATCTATTTTGGTGACTCCTGGTTCAGAGATTTGGACCAGTCGAGACCCGTGGTCTATCCTCATTTCATACTACATCAGCATTATTTGATATGTACCCTATCGTGGCAGCATCCAAAGCCTGGGGGCACTTGTGGCTCGGAAAAGCAGTGAAATGCTTGACGATTGACCTGGCTAGTGGCTACAATACAATTTCACATCATATGCATACACATCCCAGGCCGCATTAATACAGCCGCTGACGTGTTGTCTCATTTTAGTGCTAGTATAGTAATCACAACTTAAGTCATGCAACCCACCGCCACCAGATGACGATAACTGTAACTGTAATTGAACTGTCAGTGTAGGGTTAATGAAGAAAGCCTGTGATGTGAAGAAAGGGACAGCTGGAAAGTGAAATTAGCTCTGAAGAGTTGCCAGTTTGTGCAGGAAGCATACTGTGTAGGCAAGGCACTGTACCTGGCTCTATCTCCTGTAAAAAATGTACTGGGTGATCCATGGTGCAGCATTTTACCTCTTTAAATGGTGACAGCAATAAGATATTATGCAATGGCATGGGTGACATGTACTTTATGTACTAACAAGCGCCCAAAACTTCCTTCTCCCTTACTGAACTTATCAAATAACTATTACAACCACCTTTCTCCCCCCAACAAGTGACTTGTTCGCCTGACCGTAATGCAGAGTGTGGCATGAGTGACTCCCCTTCCATGTGGAGATTCCTGCAGAGCGATACACAGCTGGGCAGGGTGAACCAGGTAGGTATAACGTGTCTATGTATGTTTGTGGGTGTGTGTTTCTCTCTCTCTCTCTCTCTCTCTCTCTCTCTCTCTATATATATATATATATATATATATATGTATGTGTGTGCTCGGAATTTAATAGGTTATGTATTGTATAAAATGATAAAATGGTAGAAATACAGTAAAAAGGTATGTGTGGTAGCTAAAACAGCCACAAACCACCTAAGTGGAAACCCCTTATACAGAAATACAATGAATACATACAATGGGTGGAACACACATCTGACGATTCTAGAAAAAGAAACAGAATATCATAGTGTAATACTGTTAAATAATATGATAGATGGCAATAGAGCAATGTTACTCACAAGCCCAGAGCCAGTATAACATATGGCTCTTATGTGAAGCACAGTGGGACTCTTAATAGGATGTCCCCATCCTTCTTCCTATTCTTGCTTGGGTAGTTGAAGGTAGCAGAAGAAGATTGCAGTATTCCAATGTATTTTCCCAACAAGAAAACTTTATTAATGAAAGAAAATGCTGTATCCAATGAAATAGAAAAAGTTCCAATTAAGGTGCAAATATAGAATAAAAAAGTCTATAATAGACTGTGTATGTCCAGATAAATGTCCAAAATATAGACTGTATATGTCCAAAACATGTTTCGCCCTATGGTGGGGGCTTCCTCAGTTGGTATCAGTCGGTATTGTTAGTGGGGGCTTCTTTGGCGTCTTTATATGGGATGTTTCTCTTTTACTTCCGGGTTTTTCAGCTATTCTTTGTATGGAACGCATCCTACGTTCCACCGCCGGCTTCGTGCGCGTCACTTCCGGTTCCTGTCTACAGGGCGCACAGAGGACGTCACTGGAACGCATAGTTTCAAATCTATGCGTTCCACTGCGGATAAATCTAACATAAACTGTTCTCAGTACTTTCATAGAGCTCATATAGGTGTGTTGCACATCCCACAAAGCCTGGATGGCAATAAATCAACACATGCATCAGATTGCATACAGAATAAAGGTCCAAATTGTGCACAGTCTTTAGTATAAAAACCTAAATAGGTGTGCTATATGTTTTAAAGTGACAGTAAATATATTCACACATTGAGTGTGTTATATATAAAGTGACAACCCAAAAGATGGTGAGTTTATATAAAAATGGGTGGAAATGAAACTTAAAATTAATAAACTAAAAAATATAAGACAATAAAAAAAATAAAACCTTAACATATTAAAATTAAATAAAATGACAAATCTCAAAGTCTGAATTAAGACCATAGGGAATCAAAGTATTAAAATTAAAAATAAATGTCATCTCTTCAGAACCTATTTTTTTAGTATAATCTTCACCTCTCCAATCCTTTTTGACTATTTTTAGTGGGCAAAAGAAAAGGTGTTCTGAGTTGAGGTTGTGAGGAGTTTTAAAATGATTAGAAACACTATGGGTTTCTAAGCCTTTTTTAATATTCCTAACATGTTCGGATATCCGAACATTTAGGTTTCTGATAGTCCTACCTATATACAATAAATTACAGGGACATTTCAATAGATAAATTACTCCTTTCGAAAAACAGGTTAGTTGATCTTTTATAATGAAATCTATATCCGTATATTCTTTAAGATTCTTTATATGTCTTTTAGGGTTTCTTGTTGTTCTGCATGCTAAGCATGTCCCGCACCCAAAAAAACCTTTGCTTTGGTTTAAGAAATGTTGTGTGATTTTAGATGGGCCTTCACTACTGTGAACTAGTGATCTTTTCAAATTTGCTGCGCCTCTATAAATAATTTTTGGTCTTGTTGGTAATAGGGTCTTCAGGATAGGGTCTCTTTGTAGAATATACCAATGTTTGTTGATAGCTCTATTAATGTTTTTATTGTTTCCGTTAAAGTTACATATGAAATGGGCTTTGTTCTTGCTTGTGTTTTAATTTCTTTGACGTTGTTTATAAGTTAATAACTGTTTTCTAGGGGTATTTTGGATTTCTTCCATAGCTTCAGTTAGTTTGGTCTCTTCGTAGCCCTTTTCTAAAAATTGTCTTTTTATAATATCCGCTTGGTTTATGTAATCCTGTTCATTCATACAATTACGTCTTATTCTTAAAAACTGACCCTTTGGGGCATTCTCTAGACAGGGTTTATGATGGCAACTCTTTTTTTCTATGTATCCGTTGGCATCCACTGGCTTAAAATTTTTTTTTGTTTTAATCTGTTGATTTTCAATAAAAATAGAAAGATCAAAAAAATTAATATTGGTAGGGCTTTGTATAGTAGTGAGTACAATTCCCCATTCGTTGGATGCTAAAAAAGCCAAGAACATATTTAAAAGATCGTGTGAACCATTCCAGATTAAGAAAATATAATCTATGCACCGTCGATAGGTCACCAAATTCGACACCCAGGGATGTTCTGAAATAATGAAGATCTCCTACCAATATGCCATGAACAGGTTGGCATAGCTGGGTGCGAATTTGGTGCCCATCGCAGTACCTCTAATTTGGAGATAAAAAAATATTCTGAAACCAAATAAAATTATTGGTTAAAATTAGGTAAATACCTTCCAATATAAAATCCCTTTGTTCTATTTCAAAATTGGCTTTAGTTAAAAAAAAATTCAAAAAGCAGGGCCCACAAAGGTGATAATGTAATATTTGATGTGTGCAGGTGGTTCGGGTCAATCAGCTTGAACAGCAGAGGTGAGTAGAGGCAGGGAGTTTAAGTAGGGGCCATAACTCCTCCCACAAATTCAGGCCTAATGGCCTTTTAACTTGTGCTTGGAATGTAATAGGTTATGGATTGTATAAGAAGATGCATAGTTGGTTGAGGTGAGGAAACCAACGAACGAGTAGGCCTGTAATAAAAGAGGGCAAAAAGGAGAATGCAAAAAATAAAAACACACACTTTATTGCTTGTTATAATGCTAGACATCTAAATGCTTGTCGTAGTTCTTTCTCTGGTTGTGGTATATAAGTATTGTAAATTGAGGATTTCCAGCAGCCCAGTCTCTTGATGATGTGGACAGGTGTGTTTGAGCTAGATACAGATGATGCTGCGCCTATACGGAAGGAGTGACCGGAGAAGGACAGCAGAGTTCTGATATGAGATGTGAACTTAGCCTTGGTGAGCGGATGCCCTTGGAGTATAAATAGTGGGGTGTCAGGTGAGTGTGTGTGGTGAGATTCTAGGAAATTGTTGAGTACTTTGACTGGGCACCAGGCATGCTCTGTAGGGAAGAGAGGAATGGTAGTGGGTGATTGGTGTGGTTTGTTTTAGTAGAAAGTAATGAAAGGATGTAGTGGTCATTGACTTTCTTTAGGTGAGACAGCTTTAGACTTGAAGTGGTATCTACCTGGTGTACAACAGTAAACCCCCTAGGTCTAAGGAAGCCATAGAAAGCAATAAAAATGGCAGCTTTAATAATAGTTTGTATGGTAAGCGAAAGGGGATTTATCTAGTAGGTCGCTGAGAAGTCTAAAGTTACTTTATGAATACCTTTAAGTATGTTCTTAATTGGGTATGATGCTAGAAAAGGTGCGTGATTAGGGAAGTTAGTGAGAACATGGTGCTATACCCCGGTGAGGTAAAGCTTAATGGTGTTGTGAGATAATTTTAGGTGTAAGTGATAGAAGGAGGCAAAAGCCACAATGGTTTTAATAGAGAAATCTCCTTGTAAGTGAAACTCTGCGGAGAACATATTGAAAATGGTCAGTGCCCTAGCGTAAGTAGTAGTGGTGTTGGGTGATAGTACGTGTTGCGAGAGTGCTTAAGCATGGCGTAGTAGTTCAGTCAGTCCTTTAGTAACTCATGAAAAGGTGGAATCCTGGATGGTAGGTGTGGTGGGCATTTTCAGAGTGTCTGGAAGAACACCTGAAAATGAGAGCGGGAAAGAACATCAGCAGGTGTGTTACGAATACCAGGAATATGTTCACAGACAAGGTGAAACTGGGCGGTTGCTGCTAGACAAGTCAGCTTGTGTACCAACCTCATGATGGTTAAAGAGGAGGACCGACCCTTGTTTATAATTTCGCAGGCTGCTGAATTGTCAGAGCAGCATTTGACTGCCTTGCTGGTTCATTGAGGACCCCATGTATGGGCAGCCACCACAATGGGGTAAATCTTGAACAAGGAGGGCGTTTCTCTAAAGGCCGACAAGGCATCCGTCTCAGTGGGCAAGTTATCCCCAAACCAGTGGTTGCAGAATATAGCCGCAAACCCGGTGTGTGCTGCTGTGTCTGTGTAAATTGTAGGGGAATGATCGGATAGTGGGGAAGGAACAAGAAGACTCCATTCCACTCGGCCAAGAAGTTCCTCCACATGTGCAAATCTGCCCTGGCTGGATCGTTTAAGATAATTGAGCAGGAGTCAGGCACTCCAGTAGCCTAGAGACAAATGATCTGCCCTGCGGAATGATCCGCATCGTGAAGTTAAGGGACCCTAATAAGGACTGGAGTCCCTTTCTGGTGCACAAATCACTCCGCAGGAACAGACTGATTTCGTCTCTAATGCGGGTCAATTTCTCTAGTGGTAGCAACTCGACAGGTTAGGGATTACCAGGGGAGGACCTGAAGGGCCTGGTAGGTCATCTGGGGTGGAAATGGCTGATTCCACCTTAGACATCTTATTACTCAGGGTCTGGAGATTGGCTAATATGGCTGACAGGGTTTCCTGCATAGCTTCGGAGGTGCTGGTAGCT
Organism: Pelobates cultripes; assembly: GCA_933207985.1. Classification (NCBI taxonomy): domain Eukaryota; kingdom Metazoa; phylum Chordata; class Amphibia; order Anura; family Pelobatidae; genus Pelobates; species Pelobates cultripes. The sequence goes on along the minus strand of OW240920.1, from coordinate 112,966,495 downwards.
GGCCCTTGCGAGCTAGTGCCAGGCCTAGGGTCGCTGGCCTGAGCTGTCTATAAAGCTCTGCCTTCCTGGCAGTGGCTGGAAAAGGGATGCCGCTGAGTCTTAGCTCTCCTGAAATTTTGGGGTTAGTCCATGATCTCAGAGACCTGAGGGTAGAGGGGGTGAGGGATACTCCTGGCTGGTGTGCTGGGTACTTCCTCCAATGGTAGGTCATCGATAGGAATGGATTCTTATGACATTATGAAAACGAAATAATGAATTAATATAGTAGGGGGGTGGGAAGGAAGAACAACACCTATCCCTGTATACCAGTTATCTAATCCTGGTGGGGCTTGTCTAATAACGAGGTCACCGAAAGCATGTAGATACTAACCTTGAGAATTTGTCTTTCAGCTTATTGCGTGATACAGTAGTTTGTAGATGAGAATTACCCCGAAAGAATATACTGGTCCGGCCAAGGTATCTTAGGGGTAAGATAGATGCTAGTGGGCCTTGAGCATGCCACTGGTATGCATGATGTACGCAAAGTTGGCCAAACGTATGGAAAAGTGTTTGCAAATACTACTGTAACGTGAGAACCCGTGTAAGATGAGGGACCTGAACATTGGTCCATACATAGAGACAAGCCCCTGATTACCATTATCTAATGAAAGAAGGCTGAGTGAGGCCTTGAGGAGAAATTGTAATCGTAGTGAGTAAGATTTAGAATACCTGGTACTGAATGACAGGATACCAGGTTAGCAGTCGGTGGTTGAAAGCCTGGTAACGCATAGAGTCTGTGATAATGACACAGGGCTAGGCAATAAATGTAGAAACAAGACAAGTGAAACACAGTCGTTATTTTTAAATGCAGAAAAGGGGGGGAGGGGGTATGGGTGAGTACATAGTGATGGACCTGACCGTTGGTCTGTGCGGAAGCTTATAGATACCCGTTTGGGGGGTGTAACCCATGGAGGCTGAATGAGGCCTCTGGGGCAAGATAAACAGAATGAGTAAAACAACCATACCTGATACAGTAGGACAGGACCTGGGACACTTCCTGAAGTCTACTTGATGAAATATGGAGGAGCCTAAAATCATGACATAGAGCTAAGTACCATACAAGGAAAACTTCGGCCAGTAATATGCATGATGTACCTGTATTGTGGTGGTTAATTTTGGAAAAAGACGTGAGAGGTGTGCGTCCTTACACTATAGGCATACTTAACTGAAAATATTAAAGGTAAAGGCCTCACGTATAAAAAGCAAATCTACTGTTCTATTTAGTTATTTTTATAATAATTTATTTTATTTTAATTCGACACATAAAAGACAATTTCCATCTACAGTGAAAAACAGCATTTTCTTCATATTGCATAACATATATAGATACTGTATTGGAGGATTCTCAATAATAAATATTCCAACTCATTTCACTTTTAAACAGGAATGTTATCACAAAAATGTATCCCAGGTAATTTAATAACATCATTTGCCAAACAGGCTTAAACTTTACTTAACCCCTCTCTTTTAAATCCAAATGCACTGTGCAAAATTCTGTGTAGACAACCCTGTTTCTTACTTGCACATGAAACACTTCGATATTGGCTAACTTGACATCATATACCTTAACTACTATACTACACATAACTCACATTACATAGACATAACTCACATTGCGTTGCAAAATCTCCTTAGGGGATTACAGTGGACCCTCTATTATATTACTTCTTAATATAATAAACCAAGAAAAATAATCTAAACACTCTGTCCAGGGGTTTGTAGATTTGAATTATCCATTCTTTTTCTCCAAAAATTTCTGATATCTCTAATTTTATTTGTCTGATATCCTAAGGCCTCCATAGTGAATTGATATTGAACTTGTGAGTACAGTTGGGCCTGTGTAAAAATCTCACTGCTCTTCCAACTCCTAGCAATTATTATTTTTACTGCTGCCACAAAGTGGACATATACAAATCTTTCTCTAGGATGAAGTGATTGTAGATTTAGATGGAACAGACCATTATGAGGACCCCTAGGAATATTTCCCTCTGTTATTTATTCCAATGCCTCAAAGGCCATGTACCACAACCTTTTCACCTTACCACATTCCCACCAAATATGGCCAAAAGTCCTTTCCGTCTCATTACATCTCGAACACGGAGAATTGGAGGTATACATTTTAGTCAATCTGGTGGGAACTAAATACCAGCGATTCATGAATTTAAATAATACCTCCAGAATACTCAAACAATGAATAGATTTACTAGTTTGTATTAGCACTTGATCCCATTCAGTCTTAAAAATCTGTATATTTAGCTCTTTACACCACTTCTGCATGTTTACGTTCGTAATTGGTGCTTCGAACTGAAGAAGAGCACTTCTTGCTTTTGAGGCTATTTGAGATACTTTCTCATTATTTAATAAAGCAGTCAGTTCTTCTAAACCCTCTATAGGTCGAGCTAACAAAAATTTTTGATGAAACCTCTAATCCTTAAATAATTATACCACTCCTTCCTGGGTAACGAAAATCCTTGTATTAGCCTCTCAAACTACTTAATCTTGTCTCCTAATATAACTTGATTAATTGATGATTTATACCTTTGCTTGACCACTCATTGTATTTATATCCTTCATCTTTAGTTGTATAACACTAAAATTAAAGTTTCCCAGTATTTTATTACCTATTCTGCTGCTAATCCTCAGCCTTTTCCATTCCAACAAGATTGATTCTAAACAATTATTTAAAGGAACAATATAGTCACCTAAATTACTTTAGCTAAATAAAGCAGTTTTAGTGTATAGATCATTCCCCTGCAATTTCTGTTTTTGCAGCCCTAACCACACCTCCCCTGGCTATGATTGACAGAGCCTGCATGAAAAAAAAAAACTGGTTTCACTTTCAAACAGATGTAATTTACCTTACATAATTGTATCTCAATCTCTAAATTGAACTTTAATCATATACAGGAGGCTCTTGCAAGGTCTAGCAAGCTATTAACATAGCAGGGGATGAGAAAATCTTAATTAAACAGAACTTGCAATAAAGATAGCCTAAATAGGGCTCTCTTTACAGGAAGTGTTTATGGAAGGCTGTGCAAGTCACATGCAGGGAGGTGTGACTAGGGTTCATAAACAAAGGGATTTAACTCCTAAATGGCAGAGGATTGAGCAGTGAGGCTGCAGGGGCATGTTCTATACACCAAAACTGCTTCATTAAGCTAAAGTTGTTCAGGTGACTATAGTGTCCCTTTAAATAACAGACTTTTTTAAAAATGTATACCTCCATTTCTACTCTTCTGCATCAGAAGTTTTTTATTCATTCTTGTCCTTTTTCCTTTCCATATGAAATTATTTATATCTCGTTGTATTTTAGCTAACCATGGTTGGGGCATTCTTAAGGGATTATGTGAAAAAGGTAAGACCATTTGGGGAGTAAATACGAATTAATCAAGTTAATTCTACCAGGATAATTCAACCTGTCTCCATTTTTTTTTAAAGACTCATGGGTTAATCTAAATATTTTTAAGAAGTTTGTTTGCATCATATCCTGTAAATCATCAGTAAGTATTATTCCCAGATATGACAATTGATTTTTATCCCAGTTAAAGTTATAGCGTTCCTTTATGTGGAGTTGTTTATTTCACAAACGCTTAAGTAAAGTGTAATCATGCAGCAGCATAGTACCAATTGAAATTAATGAATGATTACCATGAATCTACTGTTCTAACCGAAAAGATTAAGTGAATGGCTGAGAGTTGAGAGCCCATAGCTCTTGCTAGTCAGGCACTACTGTAAATAGTTAAAAAAAAAAAATATTAAAAAATACAGATTCATTATAACTAACGAGAGCATAAAATCCTCCCTTATAACCCATCACCTTACATTGGATGTCTTATGGTAAATAAAGGCATGATTAATAATTAATTACTCTCAATAACTATATATATTAGCAAGAGCCCTTATAGGCTTTTTGGGTTTGTTTTAACTATTGGTTTGTGGTGCCTAACTAGCAAGGACTGGCTAACCACAGCATTATATAACCTTTCTGCTGGCAAAGTGTTTTTTTTTTGTTCGTTTTTTACTATTCGTCTACTAGCTGCTAGTATTACCAGCAGGCAAATAGTTTGGATATTTTTAATCCTTGCTGTGCTAAAGATTGCCACTCATGTTGCTTTACAATGTGATGATCAGTGGATTAAATAAATTAAAAAATATATAAGAAATAAGACATTACTACAAGAAATTAGACATTACTATACAACAATATATTTAAATAACATATAAATATTATAATGACAACATTCAACCTACAAACATACTAATGGCCATCGCAGCCCATTGCTACGGTTGGCCATGCCAGCCATGCTACACTGTCCTGTCAGCGAGAGTCCCCATCCCAATCCACTCATGAGAGGGAAGGAGTAGGAAGAAAAAAACAACAGAAATCAACTGTCCAGCTTACTATCTTTAATCACCTTATTCAATGTTGTGTCCCATTTCTCCCATAAATCAGAGGTTTCCTCTATACATTTGAGATAACCCTTTTCCATTTTTAACTGAAATAATATTTGAGCACTTAACTGAGAAATGGTGAAATCATTCTCTCCTTTCCAATTTTTTGCTATTCATTTTTTAGTAGCAGTCAAAAGGTGGATTATCAAAAATGTATCTATTTGCTTCAATTTTGACCAATGTAATTGTAGTAACATTGTTACAAAGGTTTTTGGAAATTTGACCTCAATTAATCTGAATATAAATATTTTAAGTCCATTGCCATAACACTAAAATCTTAGTATAAGCCCACCACATGTGAACATAATTTCCGGTTGCTACTCCACAATTCCAAAATTTTTCATTTGAATCTGAAACAAACTTATATAGTCTTACTGGGGTCAAATACCATAGGTAATCATTTTAAAGTGAGTTTCCATAAGTGAGAGTGAATGAACATATGTGTAGTTTTTGGAACTTGAGGCCATCCATTCCCTTTTACTTATTGTAATCTTTAAATCTTTTTGCCATCTTTTAATGGCTGGAAGTATTGTGGAGGTTTTACTCACTTATATAAGTTTTATACATCATGAAAAAATATATATTTTTTTATTCTCCTGTAAGAATATTTCATCAATTTATAAATAATTCCATTTGAAATTATTTCAACTCTTTCTAAAAAAAATGTTTAACTCTTATGTATGTGAAAGTTTCAGCAACTGTCAAGTGGAATTATTGTATTAGAGAATTTAATTATTTTAATTTATTATTTGAAATTAAATCTTGAATAGTGACAAAATTTCTGGATTTCCATGTGTTTAACAACATATTAGTCATAATCCTCTCAATCACTGTCACATTTTGAAAATCTAAATTTTTGTTTCTCAGTCCTAATCTCCTATTGATTTTATTCCCTTTAGAAGATATCTGTTTCCATATAAAAAAAATTAGAGAAATTAAAATTTTTAGTGTTCCATTTAAATCTATTGAATTATTAATTTGACAAACTTCACGTTTCATTATATATCAGGCCTCTTTCTCTGATTGAGTTAGTTGGCATATCATTGCTAGAATACCAGCTTCATAATATTTGTTAATGTCTGGATAATCTAATCCTCCATTTTGATTTGATTAATCCTCCATTTTACCGTTTCTTGATAGTACTGAGTTTTTATTCTAGGCTTTTCCCCTCTCCATACAAAGTTCGAAAAAGCAGTTCTGACAATTGCCAGCCATGATGTTTGGATGGCTATGGGAAACATCCTGAATAAATATATAAACTTAGGAAGAACATATGATCTCAGGATGTTGGTCTTACCACTCCAGGATACTTTCAGATTTCTCCATTACTTTAGGTTTTTGTTAGTTTCTTTCAGAAGATCCATAAAGTTACTCTGCATTATTTTGTTTAATTTACCACAGATTTTGATTCCCAAATAGACAAAGGGTTTGATTTAAAAGGCCATATCTGTCCTGATATTTATCTATTCAAATTTTTGGAAATTTATATATAATGCTACTGATTTTGAATTATTTAATTTGTAATTTGAAACTGCACCAGAAATATCCAATTCATCCATAACTGTTGGTAGGGACATTGATGGGTTGGTTAAAAATAGTATAATATTGTCAGCGTGAAGTGGCAATTTAAGTTCGATTATTGTTAATAAATGACCTTTAATATTTGTACTCTGTCTAATTCTTCTAGCCAATACTTCTAAAGTTAGTATGTACAAAATAGGGGAAAGCGGACATCCCTTTTTAAGTTTAAACCATTTTGAACAGATATTAGGGCCAATCGTTCTAGCTATTGGAGAGGAGTATAACGCTAATATTGCAGTTGAAATCCAACCTGTAATGCCAACATTTTCCAAAGTACTGTTCATAAAAGTCCAGCTGACTCTGTTAAAAGCCTTCTTGGCATCTAATGACAGGTTCAGCGTGGGATCCAGCTTTTATGGTGACATGTCAATTACATTAATCAATCTTCTTATATTGTTATTCATCATTCTATCTGGCACAAAACCTATCTGATCAGTATGAATCAGAAGGTTCAATACATCTTTAATCTGTGTGATATGATATATTAACATTAATAAGGGAGATTGGACGATAATCTTTCACGTCAGATGGATCTTTTCCTGGCTTAAGTATTGGTAAGATGTTTGCTTTAAGCATCTCACTGAAAAAAACTTCCCTTAGAGACCACATTATTAAAGGAATCTTTCAAATGATCTACAATTAAGTTTTTCATCTCTTTATAGAATTTATTAGCAAAGCCATCTGGTGCCGGTGTTTTATAATTTTAAATTTTTATATATTTTTTGAAAAAATTTTTTTTACTTGATATTCAACTATCAATTTTGATATTTCATGAATCCACAAATTACAATTATTTATATAATTCCAACATATTCTGCATTGCTGTACAATAGGTAATCAAGAGACAAACATTTAATGTTAACAAAACATGTTTGACATACAAGAACAGTAAGCGAAGAAGACCCTGTCCAAATAATCTTACAATCTATAAAGGTATGAGCAGGGCCGGTGCAAGGATGTTTGCCGCCCTAGGCAAAAGAAAGATTTGCCCCCCCTCATCCCCCCAGGGACATCGCAATGCCCCACCCATATGATCTGCCATATGAACTAATGCCAGTACTGCACACAGTGTGTGTTTACATTAAAAAGCATGCAGGGACAAACTATAGACACCAGAACAACTTTATTAAGATGCAGTGGTTCTGGGGACTATAGTCAGGGGCGGGCTGGGCCGGGGGGCAGGGAGGCAATTGCCCCCCAGGCCGCCCCAAATCCTTTTAAGACCGGCCGCTGCAGGGCTGGCCCTTTAAATGCTGCAGCCACCTGAGTGCTCTGTTAAGAGCCTCAGGCGGCTGCAGCACATCTTCTCCCCTCCCCTGTAACTGGCAGAGCTGCTCTCCGGTCCGCGGTGCCTGGCCGGAGTGATAGGAAGGTGCACACTCAGTGTGCACTTCCTGTCAGTCCGGCCGGTTACAGGAAACAGAAACTCCGCGCGGAACAGGAGTTTCTGTTTCCTGTAACCAGCCGGACTGACAGGAAGTGCACACTCAGTGTGCACCTTCCTATCAATCTTGAGTCAAGTAACCGCCACAGGGAGGGGGGAAGGTGAGGGTGGGGTATCATCAAGAAGAGGGATTAACAAGAAGGAATTCAAGAAGAAGGGGAGAGGGAATCTCAAGAAGAAGGGGAGTGGGGGATTAAGAAGATGGGGAATTAAGAAGAAGGGGAGGGAGAATTCAAGAAGAAGGGGAGGGGATTAAGAAGAAGGAGGAGGGACTATCAAGAAGAAGGGGGGTCTAAGAAGAAGGTAGGGGGAATTAAGAAGAAGGGGAATTCAAGAAGGGAGGGGAATTAAATAAGAAGGGGAACAAGAAGGGAGAGGGATTAAGAAATAGCTGGGAATTAAGAGCAGCGTGGAAATTAAGAATGGGAATCAAGTAGGGGAGGGGGGGAATTAAGAAGAAGGGGAAGGGGGAACACCAAGAAGAAGGGGGGAATTAAGAAGGCTGGGAGGGGGAATTTAAGAAGGGGGAATTAAGAAGAAGGGGAACTAAGGGGAGGGAGGAACAGAAGAAAGGGGAATTAAGCAAGAAGGGCCAGGGAGAAACTAAGAAGAAGGGGAAATTAAGAAAAAAGGCTGGGATTAAGCAAAGAAGGGGGGGGAGAGGTGGGGGGATTGAAGAAGAACAGGGGTGGGGGACAAGAAGAACAGGGGTGGGGAGACAAAGAACAGGGTATCGGGGGGGATTAAGAAGAACAGGGAGGGGGGGACAAGAAGAAACTGGGATTAAGAAGAATGGGAGCAAGAAGAACAGGGGGAGGAAGAATATCAAGGAGAAGAACACAGAGAGGAGGGGGAAGAGTAAGAAGGACACAGGAAGGAGGGGGGAGATGAGGAGAACACAGGGAGGGTGGAGGTAGTGAGTAGAACACATGGGGGGAGGTGAGGGGAACACATGGGGGGGAGTGAGAAGAACACAGGGAGGGACGGGGCTGAAAAGAACACCGGAGGTTTGGGGGGGATGAGAAGAGCACAGGGAAGGTGGGTGGGTGTGAGAAGTGACTGCTAGGGTGGGGGGGGGAGAGACCACTAAGGGTCTATAGGACAGGGGGCAGGACAGGGAGCTCTTTCACACTACGCGCACACACACACACAATGCATCCCTATACATACACAAACACACAATGCATCCCTACACACACAGAAACACAACATGCTTCCCTTACACACAGAGAAACACACAATGCATCCATTACACACAAAGACAATGCATCCTTTGCATACATACACAGAAACACAACAATGCAAACCCTTACACACACATGCAAACACACACACTGCTTCTCTTACATATACACAGAAACACAATGCATTTCATACACACACTCAATGCACACACTTACAGACACACACCTTGCATCCCTTATGCATACAAACACAGATTCACACAATACATCGCTTATACACAAACACACACTGCTTCCACTACAAACAAATACACTGCATCACCTACACAAACTGGTATCCCTATACACTACATACCATAAGCACACACATTAGATCCTCTACAATTACACATAACACATAATGGTGTAGAACAGGATCTCTGGAGGCTGTTTGTAACTGTGGTCACAAAATTCAATGTTCTGGGAGAACGGGAAGCAGCTCCATTTTTTGGGGCCTCTTACATAGCTCAATGTCCGAGCCCCAGGGTCTGACGGTGAGTATGCCCATAAAGCCCACCCATAAGTCCACCCTACATGTTCCATCCATGAGTTTGCTCACAGGGAGTGGAGTGTGTAGGGGATGTGTTATGTGTTACTGTAGAGGATCTAATGTGTGTGCTTATGGAATGTAGTGTACCAGTTTGTGTAGGTGATGCAGTGTGTTTGTGTGTAGTGGAAGCAGTGTGTTTTTGTGTAAGGGACAGAAAGCAGTGAGTGTTTGTGTATAAGGGATGCATTGTGTGTTTCTTGTTGTGTGTAAGGGATGCATTGTGTGAATCTGTGTTTGTATGCATAAGGGATGCAAAGTGTGTTTCTGTGTATGTAAGGGATGCAGTGTGTGTGTCTATAAGGGGTGTGTTGAGTGTGTGTAAGAGATGCATTGTGTTTCTGTGTGTGTGTAAGAGAAGCAGTGTGTGTTTGCATGTGTGTGTAAGGAATGCATTGCGTGTTTCTGTGTATATGTGCAAAGGATGCATTGTCTTTACGTGTAAGGGTTGCATTGTGTGTTTCTCTTCTCCCCCCCTCCCTGTGTCTTCTCCACTCCCCCTCCCTCCCTGTAATCTTCTCACTCCCCTCCCTCCCACCAATGTCCTCCACTCCCCCCTCCCTCCCTGTAATCTCCTCCACTCCCCCTCCCTCCTGTAATCTATCCTCCCCCCTCCCTCCCTGTAATCTCCTCCCTCCCCCTCCCTTTCCTGTAATCTCCTCCCTCCCCCCTCCTCCTGTAATCTTCTCCACTCCCCATGTCTCTTCCCACTCCCCCTCCTTCCTGTAATCTACTCCCACTCCCCCATGTTATCTCCTCCCACCCCCTCCCTCCCTGTAATCTTCTCCACCCCCCTCACCCCCCGCCCTCCTGTAATCTCACCCCCCTCCCTCCTGTAATCCTCTCCTCCACCCCTCCCTCCCCTGTAATCTCTCCACCCCTCCCTCCCCTGTAATCCTCCACTCCCCCCTGTAGTATCCTCCACTCCCCCATGATACTCCTCCTCCCACACAATATCCTCCACTCCCCCTGTAATATCCTCCACTCCCCTGTATCCTCCCTCCCCTGCAATCTCCTCCACTCCCCCCCTCCTCCTGTAATCTCCTCCACTCCCCCTGTAATCTCACCCACTCCCCCCTCCCTCCCTGTAATCTACTCCACTCCCCCTCCCCCCCATGTAATCTTCTCCCCCCCCTTCCTGTAATCTTCTTATCCTCACCTTCCCTGTAGCTCCTCTCCAGTCCGCAACCCGGCCGGACTGACAGGAAGTGCACACTCAGTGTGCACTTCCTGTCAGTCCAGCCGGGTCGCGGACCAGAAAGGAGCTCGGCCACGCTACATGGCAGGGGAGGGGAGGCAGTGCGGCAGCCGCCTGAGCGCTTTCTACAGAGCACTCAGGCGGCTGTGGCATTTTAAGGGCCAACGATGGGGGCGCAGGGCGCCCCCTCCTATATGACGCCCTAGGCGGCTGCCTAGTTCGCCTTATAGGAAGCGCCGGCCCTGGGTATGATGGACAAATAAAAGGTTAGATTCACACCAAAGTTATGATAGCTCCATTAACCATTACCTAAAAGTTATGATCCTTTAGCCTCATGGGAAACAGAAAATACAATACGTTCAGTCTTGGAGAGGAAGTCATCCACTCACAAACAGAGGAAAGGCATTTTCCAACAGATGGAAAGAAAGACCAGTCAAATAGAGATATTTGTATCAAGAGCATACAGGTGATATTGAACATCACACAATGATATTAGCTCACCCAGAGAGGCAATGTAAATTAAGTAGAGAAGAGGTCCCAGTATAGAACCTTGAGGAACTCCAACCAAGAAAGGTACAGAAGAGAATAAGGAATCATAGAAGAAGACACTGAAGGAGATTTTAAAATCTCAAAGTATATTGGATAGAATGCCTAAGGACTGGAATTGAGGGAGCCAGACTGATAAGTGTTTCAATAAGGAATCAGTGTTAGGATCTTCTGTAACGTGAACACACACATATTCTAACAAATATTCATAATACCGGTCCTTAGAATGGCCAGGTTATACGAATTAACAGAGTCAGTATATGAAGCAGAGGTCAAAGGATTACAGAGGTGTGGAATGACAAATAAATAAGCTGAGGTCAAAGGGTAACTGATACACAAGAGTCAGTCAAAGTTCCAGACAATTCACAAGAAGAACGCACTATTGGGATACCAAGGAACCACAACAGGGCAACAAGCAATGGGAGAGGTAAGTATATATATGATTTAGTTAAAAGTGATTGGATGAATGCCATTTGGAATTAACCACTATACTTTGGCGGTACATGGCCCTCCTAAACTGAGCCCTGATGTCACTGATATGCGCCGGAATTTAGGTCTAGAAGACGGGGAGAAGAGAATAGAAAGAAATGGGGAATAGCAGACGTGAGTGTAGAAGAAAGGGAAAAGGGTACAACTTAAGGACAGTGGCGGATCCAGAGCCTGATCTCGGGAGGGGCACTTGTAGATTATTTAAAGAAATAATCCAGACACAATAACCACTATAGCTCAGTGAAGTGGTTATGGTGTCAATAGTGCCGGGACCCCCTCCCAGAGTAAGTAGTCAAACCATTTAGGAACAGTTTGACAACTTACCTAAGGTCTGCTGGGAAATGGGGCTGTAGTAGGGCATAGGAGCAGTGGTGTATGTGAGTGGTGCAATGTGTAAGGGGTGCAGTGTGTGTGTGTGTGTGTGGGGGGGGACAGTGTGTGACCAGTGTGTGTGTGTAAAGGTTGTAGTGTGTGAGTGAGGGCGGCAGTGTATGTCAGGGATGCAGTGTATGTGTGGGACAGTATGTGTGTGTAATAGTTGCAGTGTGTGTGTGTGAGTATTGCAGTGTACGTGTGAGTGTGGGCAATGTGTGTGTTTGGGGCGGCAGTGTATGGGGCAGTGTGTGTATGGGGAGCAGTGTGTGTGGGCAGAGTGTGTGTATGGGGGGCAGTATGTGTGTATGGGGCAGTGTGTGTGTATGGGGGCAGTGCATGTTTATGGGGGGCAGTGTGTGTAGCATGGGGGCTGTATGTGTGTATGGGGGGGAAGTATGGGGGGCAATGTGTGTATATGGGTGGCAGTGTATGTGTGTAGAGTATGTGTGTGATAAGGGTAGGGGGGCTTTTTTTTAATAATGTATATATATTTTTTATTTAATTAAAATAAATATTCTATGTCCCCCCTCCCTTCTTACCTTTATTGAGGAGGAGAGGGGACATATTTCGATCCCTGGTGGTCCGTGGGGGATTCCCTGGTGGTCCCAGTGGGGAGAGTGAACTCTAGCCTGCGCTCCAGGGCTGGAGTTCACTCTCGCAAGATTTGGAGTGTTGCCGTGGTAACCACGGCAATGCTCCGTGCTCGCGAGAGTAGGACCCAGAGGAGCTGCAGCCTCAGCTCCTGGGTCCTCTCTCCTCCCTCTCCCTCCCCTGCCGGCTGTCAGCACAGTGCCTGTGGACCGGGGAGGGAGATCTCTGATCTCCCCTCCGGTCCACAGGCACATTGCAGGGCTAGCACCTGCATGTGCTGGCAGGGGAGAGGGAGACTGTCGGTTTTCTCGGGGGGAAGGGGGCAATTGCCCCATTGCTCCCCCTGGATCCGCCACTGCTTAAGGGTTGTATGAGTGAAAGGAAATGACAAAATAAAGTAGAAAACATTTTAGAAGAGGGGTGGAGGAGCAAGTAGAATATAGATAAAATTACTGTGATTAGAGGTAACAAGGCACGGTAGAAAGAATTGGGAAATAGGAAGTGGGTGAGTAAGGAAAGGGACACTGTGAGGTTAATGTGAGACTGCAACAATATCAGGGAGTATGGGGAAGAAAGTTAGGAGTAGATCAGATGTGGATATATGGTTTCCAGAGAGAGTAGCTTTTGTCAAATGTCATAGGTGAGGCCGCATAATATTGCCATATTATATTCTGTATAGAGTTGAGCGCACCCCTGGATGTTTGGGTCCGGCCAGTTCGGCTGAATATTGAAAAAAAGTCTGGGTTCGGGATCAAACTTGACCCCGAACCACATTTAAGTTAATGGGGACCCAAACTTTTGGCCACAAAAATGTCTCTAAAAAAGTCCTGGAAAGGGCTAGTGGGCTGCAAAAGGAAGTAAAATGGGGGTAAGAGTAGGACAAGTGCCCTGCAAACAAATGTGGATAGGGAAATTACTTAAAATAACATAAAAATTAAAAATACAGCTGAGCCAAAAAAATAGCACTAGATGGAATCTTTGATTTTAGCTTTGGAAGAACATAAATCAAAATCTAAGGCATGGCTGTCAGGAGGATCAACAGAATTATCCATTTGAGAGAGGGTGGGAGTGCAGGGTATTCTTTTTCATTGTTCAAACTGAGCTCAACTCCTGATGCATGGAGAAAAGGCCTTCACAAGCCTCTGCTATTGTGTACATAGTTTATACTAAGTGATCCATAGGTTGAGGAGGCGGTGACCGTGGTGGTGTAGGTGGAAGCAGCGGTGGAGGAGGAGGTAGCCAACACTGTTTATATATATATATATTTATTTATTTTTTTAATTGGGGTAGCCCCCAAAATATTGGTGTGACGAAGTGCCCTTCGCCACTTGGTCCTGGAGAGGCCTGCTTGCCAGCCTCCTCCCCTGTGACTATGACTCTTTGATGTATTTGGCTTTAAACCCTATTCTACCTTCAGACAGACTATTTATGTAGGTTGCTTTATTTCTCTTATGTTTTAGTCACCCTGTACCCATTATAGATGCAGGGTGTGTGTAATGTAATTGTTTATAGTGTGTGTGTGTGTAATGTGTTGCCTGCTCTCCTGTACTGCTGAGGTTTGCTACCAACTAGGTGGGTTTAGCTATGGAGCTTGTCTAGTGCCATCTGTTGGTAGCAACAGCAATATGCACTACCTGAATAGCATGACTGGTTCATTTTCATATTCGGGTAGATTTGCATATTGCTAATTCTGCAGGCACGTGAGATATTTTCTGTTAAATATTGTCTCCCCCACCCCTTTAAAAATTTGCCATTGTGTTTTTGTTAAGTCACTGGGTGTTGCCTGCTATGGTTTGACTATTTGTGATTTTATTGAGTTTTCACAGCAATGTTAATGTGGTGACCCTATGGGCTGGTCCCAAGGGAAATAAAGGTTTAGACAGTACTTCTTGATCCCTCTAACCCCTTAAGACCGGAGGGCATACAATTACGCCCTATGTTAGGCGGCTCTAAACGCCACCGGGCGTAATTGTACGCCCTCCGGTCTTTCTTTACTTACCCGGTCGCCGGCAGTCCCACGCCGGTGATCGCGGTGGGGGGGACTCCCAGGGAGCCCCCCGCGGCACTTCCGACCCCCTTGAAGCCCCCCCGGCCATGTGAGAGTGAGGTCCTTGCGAGGACCCCACTATCACATGGCCGGGTAGGCTGCCTGCTGCATTGCCAGCAGGTGGCTGCCTGTAATGACAGGTGGTCCCCCTGCTGGCTGAAAATAAAATTAAATAAAATTAATTAAGTGTAAAAAAAAAATATATATATATATATATATATATATATACTTATATCAAAATACACATAGAACGAAATATATATATCTACATACAAAAATATATACGTCTATATCACTATATATACCTATATATAAATAAAAATATTTAAAAAAAATTATATATATATATATATATATACACATATAGATTCACATACGTATATATCTACATATATTAATTCTACATATATATTTATGTAATATTTTTACATAATTAGGTATCTTAATTAATTACAATTAGCGGGACCTGCCTGACAACCCATGCCGAAAGTAAAGGGAATTTAATTTGCTAGCACTATATTTAACCTTTTGAAAACACCATAAAACCTGTACATGAGGGGTACTGTTGCACTCGGGAGACTTCGCTGAACACAAATATTAGTGTTTCAAAACAGTAAAATGTATTACAACGATGATATCGCCAGTAAAAGTGACGTTTTTTGCATTTTTCATGCACAAACAGCACTTACACGGACGATATTATTGCTGTGATACTTTTTGCTGTTTTGAAACACAAATATTTGTGTTCAGCGAAGTCTCCCGAGTACAACAGTACCCCTCATGTACAGGTTTTATGGTGTTTTCAAAAGTTACAGCGTCAAATATAAGGCTTGCGTTTCATTTTTTCACATTAAAATTCGCCAGATTGGTTACGGTGCCTTTGAGACCCTATGGTAGCCCAAGAATGAAAATTACCCCTATGATGGCATACCATTTGCAATAGTAGACAACCCAAGGTATTGCAAACAGGGTATGTCCAGTCTTTTTTAGTAGCCACTTAGTCACAAACACGGGCCACAATTGGCGTTTTCTGCATTTTTCACACAAACAAATACTAATGCTAGATTTGGCCAGTGTTTGTGACCAAATGGCTACTAAAAAAGACTGGACATACCCCATTTGCAATACCTTGTGTTGTCTACTATTGCAAATGGTATGCCATTGTGGGTGTAAATTTCATTCCTGGAGCTACTATAAAGTCCCAAAGGCAACGTAACCAATCTGGCGAATTTCAATTTCAAATGTAACGTGCTATATTTGACCCTGTAACTTCCCAAAACGCCATAAAACCTGTACATAGGGGGTACTGTTTTACACGTGAGACTTTGTTGAATACAAATATGTGTATTTTATTGCAGTAAAAGCAAACAGTATTATGACATTGACAGTTAAAATGTCATGTAGAACTAAAAAAAATAAAAAAAATCTTATTTTCTCCCGTTTTTTTATATTAAATTATGTTTCATAGCTAAATATTTTATATTAAATGAAAGCCCTGTTTCCCCTGAATAAAATGATATATAATAAGGGTGGGTGTATTTACTATGAAAGAGTTGAATTACGGTTGGACAGACATGTAGCGCAAATGCCAGGTTTTGTTTACATATTGTTTCGTTCACAACGTGTACATTTGGCTCCGTCCTTAAGGGGCTAAATGTAGCCTTGTCTCATTATTGGAGGGAGTTGTTATAATCACACTGGGGATTGCTATGCTCTGCATACTCCCCTGAGCTTGAATCACTTAGCTCTTAAGAGCTTGATCCTGACACTCTCTCCTTGGAGGAGGGGTCTTCCCCACACAGTCCTAGATGCTGGAGGTTCATACAGGGTGGAAGGAAGAGGTCTTTCCCACACGGTCCTGGAGGACAGAAGCTGATCCATGGTGGAAGGAAGACGGCGAGAAAGGCACGAATAAACCTTTCAGCAGGGAAAATAACAGGTCTGAACTGCAGGGCCATAGTCTAAAGGGAGCAGGCGAGCAACCAGGCTTCTCCAGTGCATAGTGGCGAGGTTGGTTGCGCCACAAGTATGCCCCAAATTTACTATTTAGCAGATTAGCACCCAGAAAATAAGAATGTTTCAAACTGCGCTGTAAGTGCAGTATTTGACGCTTCTATTTGACACTTCTATTTGACTTTCAGATATGAAGAGCACGCCCCAAATTTACTATTTAGCAGATTAGCACTTGGAAAATAATAATGTTTCAAGCTGCGCTGTAAGCGCAGTATTTGACGCTTCTATTTGACTTTCAGATATGAAGAGCACGCCCCAAATTTACTATTTAGAAGATTAGCACCTAGAAAATAATAATGTTTCAAACTGCGCTGTAAGCACAGTATTTGACGCTTCTATTTGACTCTCAGATATGAAGTGCAGGCATCAAATTTACTTTTCAGCACCCCCAAAATTTTAAGTTTTAAAACTGCAATGTGACAGCAGTATTTGACGCTTCTATTTGACTCTCAGATATGAAGTGCACCCCACTAATGTATTAGTTTGCAGAATTCTTTCCTAATCTGTCCCTAACAGCGGCAGCATCCTCTCAGTACACTAATAAGAGCTAATGTGCGTGTGGCGCTACGCGACTCCAGCTTATATATAGAGGCTGGGTCACATGCGGCACTGGCTTCTAAGGGCACACAAGTCAAACGCTTGTTGATTGGCTGCCCTGCAGCCTTTCAAAATGCGCCAATAAATCCCCGAACACCGAACTCCAATCCGAACGTACAGTGATATGTCCATGTTTGGGCCCGGGGTCCAAAAAATGTAAATGTTCGGTACGAACCAGAACTTTACAGTCCAGGTTCGCTCAACTAATTCTGTATTTATGGAGTGATTTGAAAAGTTAAGTTGGAAGAAAAGAACATTAGATTTTTATAAAATGCAGTATATTATAATATATAATTGTGTTACTTACACAGCATTAGAATGGATTACAGAATTGAGAAACTTACTTGTAATATCACAGCCAAATAACTCCATCCGTAGTGCAGATCTTACTCCCGCATGAGTAGGGTAAAGCCGCAGGAAGCGAGCAATGATCGGAGGATCAAAAATATTCTCACGAACAGTGGAAGAATCTACATTTCCAAAAAATACCTAAAAAAATAATAATAAATTATTATTCCTATTTATACTGAGGGTTATTTGTGTGAAAAGTGGTGCTACATCAATGCAGTGGATCACCAAAGAAAGGACTTTTCACATCGAGCACATCAGCACAATTTTTTTTTTTCAAGCAAAAACAAAATCTTCCAGCAAGCAGTTATGCAGAGTGTGAAAAGCCCTGCACAACAGCAGAAACGAACAATGTTTCCGAACACAGTTATGACAAGTACAGACAAGTTTTTCAAAACCAAATCTACTGAACAGAGATCTACTTAGGGAAAGCCATCTACTAAAAAGCCCCTAATTTGGTATTATTTGGTAATAGGGGAATCCTGCATCCTGGTATCAAATAAGGGGAGCTATTTACTAAAAAGCACCCTAATTTGGTATTGGAATCCCACATCAAGGTACCTAATTAGTGGAGCCATTTACAAAGCTGTGGCCTATAGGACCCTAAAGGATGTCAAAATTAACAAAACATTTCAAACAAATTTCAAGTCCTTTGAATTTTTGTTACCCAATTTTGCCAAAACTATTTTTAAAATGACCAAAACAAAACCAGAACAGACCAGTTTCTGTCTGTAGTTTCTCTGACTGTCTGCAGCCAGGTTATGAATTGAAAGCAGTTCATTCAGTTCTGTTATGGGCTGTGTGCATACAGTTCATTAGGAAAACTTTTTTTTGAGTAAAAGTAGCAGGGGTCATGGCTGAGGAGAAGTGCTTATGGTGCAGCATTCTGAAAAACAAGGTTTTGTGCAAACATCTATAAAGGTTTAAACATGCAAAAAAGATTGCTTATTAATGAGGTAAAAACTTTAGAAAAAGACATTAAAGTTGTATTGGTGACCGGAGTACACCATTAAAAATAAATATTATATATGTGCTCTGAAATAATACAAGTTGTAACATATCATGTCCCTAATCATGTTGACACAGTGCAAATACAAAATACAACAAACAGTGATACATGGAAAACTCTAGAGTGTTTAGGAAAGTAGTAAACAAACTGGAAAAAAAGGACCTACAAGGTATTATTTTCTGACATTGGCCTTAATATAATGCTGTTGGATATGTTTTCTAAATTATTTAATATATTAGGATAAACTTTTAAAATTATTTTATATTATGAAATTATATTATATTATGGAAAATATCTTACATTTGTAATATTTAGAAATTTGACTATTGATATATTTTTATGGATGATCTATTTTTTTGATATTTTAATATGTTAAAAAAATAATTTGAAACAGTGGTCCAAAAATCATTTGGAGGGGCGTGGTTTGAGCCTTGACTGTGATGGCCGCCTGATTACTGAGCTCCGTGCCACCAAGCATTAATTAGCCCTGTACCGCAGCACAGAATTCCCCCGATGGGCCGCACAAAATGCCCCGACATAACCAAACCCCGAGGGGAACACAGAAAGCCGGGAGCACCGGCCCGATGGACGGATACATCCAGACCCCAACGGGTCCCGTGCAGGCAACACATGGCTCCAAAATGGCGCCTACACAATCAGCCACATCCCAGACCACTGATACGGGAGCCCCCATGCTGACAGATATAGGGGCAGAACCGAGGAAACTCACTGAGTCCATGGTAACAAAGCAGGATCTCCAGACCCTCTCAGCAACGCTGCAGGAGTCTCTCACCACAGCAGTCACCACGCTGCGCACCGACATCACGGCCCACAGCACCTGCATACAGGCCCTGGAGAACCAAGCACAAGACTCCTTAGCCCAAATCAGGGCTCAGACACTGCGATCTCCTGGCAAGGCTCCATGCTACTCACACTCCGGTGACACACAGAGGATCTGGATAACTGGAGCAGGCACTCTAACATCAGAGTGCGGGGAATACCAGAGCCCCAAGGTGAGGAGGATGCTGGGGGACTGCTGATCGCGCTCTTTCGCCTGATACTAGGAGCAGACAGTCCTGACCAAATTACACTAGAGAGGGCCCACTGGGCACTGCGACCACGCACTCCAGAGGGACCACCGCCTGAGATCTGATCTACTGTATCCAATCCTACCAGATCAAAGAATTAATAATGCGGAAGGCAAGATCGCGCCAGTCATGGTACTTCCAAGACTCAGTGGTCACCCTCTATAACGACCTGTCCCTGCTCACCCTGGAAGCTCGCAGGGCATTGTGCCCGATTACGCAGCCCCTTCGGGACAAGAACATCCCAAAACATCGCAATGAACTGGAACTGGAACTCCTCCACACCGAAGTACCAAACTGTCATGCGGTATCTGTTCCAGGTTTGGCAATTCCGGTATGCGAAACCGCCCCCGCCCCCTTCTGACGCGGCTCTCTGACACTATTTAGAGAGAACGCGCCAGATACAAGGCGCTTGGTGATTTTGGGACCTACTTCCGGGTATAGACGTAAGATGCTTCAGCTGTTCACTTAACTGGAATTTACCGCTAATACTACCTCTGCTTTATGGAACCTCCTATGATTGAATATTTTGTAAGCTGTAACCGTTTCGCTCTCACTGTTCGGACCTGCGTGTCCACTCTACATGTTGCATTTTTGCATTTCACATAATGTCAGGGTGATTAATGAATGGCTATAGTATAGTTGTAGTGTATGAAGTAAGATTTGCTCTTTTTAGAGTACTGGGCTAATATTGCATTTGGCTACAATTTTACTAAATGTGATGGATTACACCTACATGGAAAAGGGTTTACTGCGGTAGGAAACGGATGGCTTAAACTAGGAATATATGGAACATTAAATTACATAAATGTAGATTCTGTTTTCCAGGTATATTGTCCCCTTAAAAAAAACACCTAATTAAACCATGTGCTCAAATTCCCACTACTTCTGCACATCAGCAATGATTCCAGTTAAAACACATAGAACAAAAAGAGGGGAAAAAACAAACAAACAAACAAGGAAAAGAGTTACCTGTTGACTAGCCCAAATCCCTATGCACATTTAAAGAGTTTTTTAAGTAAAACTCATTTTTTTATTTTATAGAATTGTGTCACAGGATTATGTATTTTTGTTTGGCCTGGGGGATATATAAAGACAAAAATATATACGAGGAAGAAGTCTTTAGGTGGTAAGTATAATTTATGTATTTTTCCACAGGTATTTGTTTTAGTTGCCTGCCCCACTGTTATAGGTGTGGGGTACGTAGGGGCAAGTTATTTTATTGGGGGGTGATTAGGGGATTGGAGACCCCTAATCACTTGGGGAGTGAACAATGGCAATTTTTTGGGGGGTGGGCAATGGCATTCCCATCCCCCATTTTTAAAAATGATTTAGAGCCCCAACCCATCACCCTTAAAGGGAGGACAGTAGGCTCCAACTAGTACAGTGATGGCGAACCTTTTTGAGCCCGAGTGCCAAAACTGAAATACATACTAACAGTTTTTCCTTAAAGTGCCAACACAGCAATTAAACCTAATTACTGAGGTTTAAGTTTAGAAAAAAAACAACTCATACAGTTGTCTGGACAAATTCTCCTCTTCTCTCCCCCCAGCATCTTCCCTTCTCTACCCACAGCATATCTCCCTCTCCTCCCAGAATCTCCTCCTCTCCCTCTCTGCTTCTCCCCCAGCATCTCTTCCTCCTCCTCTCCCTTGCTCCCCACAGCATCTCCTCCTCTCCCCCCAGCATCTCCTCCTCCTCTCCCCCAGATTATCCTCCTCCTCTCCCCCAGATTCTTATCTTCCTCTCCCCTTCTCCCCCTCAGCATCTCCTCCTCCTCTCCCATTCTCCCCCCAGAATCTCCTCCTCTTCTCCCCTAGATTCTCCTTTTCCTCTCCCTTTCTCTCCCAGCATCTCCTCCTACTCTCTTCCAGATTCTCCTCTTCTCTCCACCCAATTCTCCTCTTCCTCTCCCCTTCTCCCCCAGCATCTCCTCCCCAGCATCTCTTCCAGATTCTCCTCCTCTTCCTCCCCCAGATTCTCCTCCTCCTCATCTCCTTTTCTCCCCCAGCATCTCCTCCTCTTCCCCAGCATCTCCCCTTCCCCACAGCATCTCCTCCTCTTCTCCCAGCATCTCCTTCTCCTCTCCCCCAGATTACCCCCTCCTCTCCCCCAGATTCGTATCTTCCTCTCCCCTTCTCCCCCTCAGCATCTCTTCCTACTTCTCTCCCATTCTCCCCCCAGAATCTCCTCCTCTTCTCCCCCAGAATCTCCTCTCCTCCAGATTTTCCTTTTCCTCTCCCTTTCTCTCCCAGCATCTCCTCCTACTCTCTTCCAGCTTCTCCTCTTCTCTCCACCCAATTCTCCTCTTCCTCTCCCCTTCTCCCCAGCATCTCCTCCTCCTCTTCTCCCCCAGCATCTC
>OW240920.1:112798250-112944449 GCA_933207985.1 Pelobates cultripes | reverse complement strand
GCAGAGGGATCAGTGCTGGAACAGCATTTAAGTTAGTTCTCCCATGCATCCCTCCATCCAGTGCCATCTTGATAACATTATGGGCCACAGGGCAAAGCAGTGCACTGGGGCCCTGTCTACACACAACTCACAGGAATAAAAAAATTAATTATAGATAAAATTAGGCTTATATTTATTAGTATCTCCAATAAATGCAATACATACATAAAATACATACACACAGACTGCTGAACACATACACACAACAACACACAGACCGCTGAATACATATATACACAAACATACACAAAGACTGCTGAATACATATACACAGTCCACAGAATACACACACATAGACTGCTGCGTATATACAGACGGCTGGATACACAGACTGCTGAATGCACACACACACACACATAATACTGAGTACACACAGACGGCTGAATACATACACACAGTCTGCTGGATACATATAAACACACACACATACACATACTGCATTGAGGGGTGCAGTTTATGTGTTTGTGTGTACCGGTGTGGAGTGTGTGTGTGTGTGTGAGAGGTGCTGTGTGTGTCTCTGAGAGGTGCTGTGTGTGAGAGGGTTATTGGGTGTGAGGGGGTGCTGTGTGTGAGATGGGTGATGTGTGTGTGAGGGGGTGCTGTGTGTGTGAGGTGTGTGTGAGATGGGTGATGTGTGTGTGAGGGGGTGCTGTGTGTTTGAGATGGGTGTTGTGTTTGGGGGGGTGCTGTGTGTGTGTGGGGGAGTGCTGTGTGTGAAGGCGTGCTCTGTGTGTGAGAGTGGTGCTGTGTGTGGGGGGAGGTGCTGTGTGAGGGGTGCTGTGTGTGTGAGGGGGTGCTGTTTTTTGGGGGGATGCTGTGTGTGAGAAGGGGTGCTGTGTGTGTGGGGGATGCTGTGTAATGGTAATGAGCAGCAACGCTCCACACAGCCTGCTTGTGGGAGCACAGGAGAGCTGCTTCCCAGATCGCTCCCCCTGCTGCAGGGTCCTCCCGACACGAAAGCAGAGTAGGCGTCTGCCGTGTTGGGAAGGCAGGTGCCTACTCTGCATTGCTGACGACTGGCGCCCCTCCCACGGCAACCTATGGCCGCATGCCCAAATAGATTACTGACCTAGTAGATTATAATTAGAACCCACACCCACCACTTATGTGTGGGGTGAGGATAATTAGGTATCCACCACATATTATTAAAAAGCCACCATCTGCCGCTAATAGTTTGGGGCTGCGATGGGCACTTTTAAATTTCTTTTAGAATCTTTATTTTTGTTGTGCATGAAAAGAACAGACAAGCACTAAATGCCACAACTGCAATAAAAAATAATGAGCATACTACAGGTACAGTTGTTTGGCATTCCTAGAGACTGCACAATTTTTTTTGTATTTTTTTTTTGTATTAGGATAAACATGAAACCTGTCAGAGTAAACGGAGTATAAGAATTAGCAAGATGGAACTGTAGATAGTTGCAAGAGGTAATGACCACTGGGTGCACTAAATTAGTAATATTGATTAAGACACCGTAGCAGAAAGGTTAGGTAATAGCATATGCGGTTGGATTGAATGACTCGAGACAAGGTGCTACGGCAGTTAAAGAAAATTAATGTAAATAAAGCTTACGGAGCTAAGTGGGGAAATAGGTGAACCTCTGTATTTAATTTTTCAAGATTATTTTGTTTCCGGAATTGAACCATAGGATTGGTGGAAGGCAGATGCTGTTTCTATATTAAAAAATGGTTCAAAATCCTTGCCTGGAAATATAGACCTGTGAGCTTAACTGTAAATTGGAAAATATTTGAAGGGATATTAAGGGATATGTTCAGGAATTCATTGAGGAGAACTTTGCTATTAGCAATAATCAACATGGTTTTATGAAACATAGGTCATGTCAAACTAACCTATTTGCATTCTACGAAGAAGTAAGTAGAATTATAGTTCAGGGTGTTACAGTGGATGTGATCTAATTGGATTTTGCCAAGGCATTTGATACGGTTCCTCGCAATAGATTAGTCTTCAAACTAAAAGAAATTGGTCTAGATTAATATTATTGTTCTTGGGTAGAACATTGGCTTAAGGATAGAGTACAACAAGATGGCATGTATAGATGATGGAAGTGCATTCAATTCTTCGTCTGGAATTCAGGGTGCTCAAATGGATAAGTCCCAGTACCAAAAAGGGACCAATTGTTGCATTTGAATATAGAAAATAATCCAGGCACTCCAACAAATTCAAAAATATAGGCAATCTTTATTGGAACAAGGAACCAAACAGCAACGTTTCAACCCCTAAGGGCCTTTATCAAGCTGATAAAGCACATATCACACAAAAAATATATAGGTGTATACAACAATTAATTAGTGAAAAAACATGTAGCCAAATTACAATTAATTAGTAACATAATCATTACATAATAAAAACACATAATTGTCTCTCCAATCACAATCTCAAGTATCCAGGATGTCAGAAAAACACAGGGCAATTCAGCCAATAGGATCTCAACTTATTAAATAATTGATAAACATTAATTTCAAATTACCTCTAAGGAAATAAAGAAAAAGCCGAGCTGAGTACTCACACTTCCGGGTATGATCACGATGGCACGTCCGACGCCATCTATCACATGATCTAACCCCAACCTATCACAACAATGTGACACTGCGCATGCGCACTGTAATGCAACATAGCGCATATACTAAAACAAGTGCCGAAAAACTAAGAGAAAGCCTATCAATAATGCGCAGGCGCAGCATTTCAAATTGAAACACCACATCAAAATAAGACTTAGATATATTTTGATGTGGTATAAATAAAAAATACAGATAATAGAGTGCTTCAAATTAAAATGTAATTTTGGTATTGAATAGAGATCCTTTACAATCAGGCTGATTGCAAACCTGCTTTTAATCTGACAGCCTAAACAGTGAATCATAACAACACAAAGTTCATAATGGATAATTACATATAATGACTATCATAATATAATACAATATAATTCACAAGTAACATAGCCAGTTCCAATCATCAATTACATAATTAACAAGTGTTTATCTTACTTATTGTTTTATTATTGTTTTTTTACATTTTAAAGTGCAAATAAGTGAAAAAAACATTTATATATACACTCAAAATAAATAAAAACAAAATATAATATATCAAATACTGTAATAAAAACTTGTAGAGTATGACATAAAATGCCATAATGTATAGTGCTATAAAATATATGTTGTGTCAGGAAACTAGTGATTCATATGTAATGTAAATAGCAAGAAATCGCTAAATATGTGAAGCGACTGCAATAGTCAAATGTGTCTGAATACATGTATAATAATAGTTTAATTTACAACAATTTAATTGAATAGAATAAAATTGAACATACAAAATTGATGTTAAAGATTAATATGGCACATAGTCTATTATATGGATATATCTGAAAATATTAACCATATGTTAAGTACATTGTCCCTTATTCAGCAATCTAATTATATGTATAAAATTGATGTAAAGGATTAATATAGTATATAGTCTATTATGTGGACATATCTGAAAATATTAACCATATATTTAAATAAACTATTTTTTACTCAACTAACAACCTCAGTATAACAAACACACATAGATTAGATATTAATATGTGTGTTAAGACTACTTAATTAATTGTATTTTAATAAACAGAAGTTTGCTAATAGATCGATACATTAAATAGACTATGTTGCAAATGATACAATATATCTAGATAATAACTAACTAAATAATACAGATCAAAGTCACTATAAACCAATAAATGAGCCATTAAATTTTCACTTTGCCAAAAATTAAGGCAAAATATTTTACATTAACCTATCATCAATCACTTAAACAATTAATATGTAATTGAAATACCATAATGAATAAGACAGACAATATTAAAATATGTGCTCAATAAGGTGATAACCAGCACTGTTTAAGTGATTGATGACAGGTTAATGTAAAATACATTAGCCTGATTGTAAAGGATCTCTATTCAATACCAACATTACATTTTAATTTGAAGCACTCTATTATATGTATTTTTTATTTATACCACATCAAAATATATCTAAGTCTTATTTTGATGTGGTGTTTCATATTGAAATGCTGTGCCTGTGCATTATTGATAGGCTTTCTCTTCTTAGGTTTTTGGCGCTTGTTTTAATAAATGCGCTATGTTGCATTACAGTGCGCATGGGCAGTGTTTCATTGCCACGCATGTGCAATGCGCTTCATTGGATTTGTGCGCGCGCGCTGTGTCACATTGTTGTAATAGGTTGGGGTTAGATCATGTGATAGACGGCATCGGACGTGCCCTCGTGATCACACCCGAAAGTGTGAGTACTCAGCTCGGCTGTAGACTCTTTTTCTTTATTTAGTAAGCAATACTGGTGCAGCGCTTATGTGCAAAATTGAATATGGGAAAAAATTTTACCCAATTTTTCCTTCTACGTTAATCAATTATTTCTTGTTAACCTTTAGGTAAAACAGAGAAAAATACATAGCATAGTGCAGATTGTATATAAAATGGTGAAAATAAATTTAAAAGCAAGGGCCAAATGGCAACTCACAATTTTCTGAGCTATAAATCTAGCTCAGAATTTGGCGCTTTAGGATCCGTATAGACGACCCTCTACCTTCTTCTCCTTTCTTTAATCCAATCCTATATGGATACAGGAGGGGGTATATAGTGTAGTATTGTTTATATTATTATAAATATGTGAAAATAGTAGATGAGGTACTCACAAACCCAGAGCCGATCTATAGGCTCACTTCAATGCGCATATGTGGTTTAAGGACCACACTCCTTCTTTATATCAGCAGGAAAAAAGCCATAAGTGTATCAAAAATATATATCATTTATTAACTATAAAAATAATTTATTACACATTATAAAAATTCCTATAAAAATATATATATATGCAGAATAAAACACTTATAAGGCTAAAAAGTCCAATACAGTCCAAAAAAAGGAGTTTTTTAGTGCTCACTTCTCCTCCAGAACGCGTTTTGCCAGATGGCTTCTTCAGCTGGATAAATTCTGTGGTGTTTCCCTGGACTTCTTTTCCTGCTTTAAATATCCTTCTTCGTTTGTAGGAATAGCTGTTTGTACTTAGATTTTCGCGGGTATTCTCCATGGTAACGGAGATACCCTGCGTTCCAAGCCTCATTCTGATTTCTTCCTACTTCCTCTTTCTCGGCCGATACATCACTTCCGGTTTCGGCGGTTTTCATGGCTGTGCGTTCCACAGTGCGTTCCACTGTGGATATTGCGATCCAATCTAGTCTCTCTCGGTCACAGGCATTGAAAATAAGTTAAAGATCAAATAAACAATTATTTAATTACTGAGTAAGTGTGTTCTTTTTACATTAATTAGATTTAATTCGTTTAAACGGACAATTATTATCTTCATAGATACGGAGGATTATTTATACATAGTATTTAACTTGGCATATCTTTTGGAATTGCTAATTCATTTAAACCAGTTCTAATCATTAAGGTTATACATTGGCAATAAGAACAATTTTTATACATTTTTGAAAACTATATAAATACCAATACATGGGGGATTCAATTTACCTGTACTTGGAGTAAACAAGAAATAATCTTCCTAGATCTACACATATATATCGAAAATAATTCTATTAAAACGAAAAACCCAACTCCGTCTCCCCAAAAGAGATCGGGGAGAGCGTGTGAGGCCTACACAAGATGGCGACGGAGGCCTTCTCACCACGGAGGCTCACTCAGACTCAGAGCAAGACTCCAGCCGTTACACTGATGCTCCTGTGTCAGAAAAAAAACTATACTCGATGCTACAAGAGTTTAGAGTCACACTACAAGCAGATCTTAAACAGGTGACTAACGAGCTAAAACGGGAGGTGAGGGACCTGGGTGAACGCACCCACAACCTAGAGGCACGCACGGAGGAACTGTGTACAGAACACACTGAGCTAGCGGACATGGTGCATAACCTCACGGAAGAACACCAGCAATTAAAACGAAAACTAGCAGACATGGAAGACCGGTCCAGAAGGAATAACGTACGATTCCGAGGAATTCCGGAAACGGTGTCGGCAGACGCCCTATATGAGTACCTGGTAGCGCTCTGTAAAACGCTCCTACCAAGCATTAAAGAAGGAGAATGGCTCATGGACAGAGCGCACAGGCTGCCAAAGCCCCAACGGCTACCTCGCGACACCCCAAGAGATGCAGTGGCGCGATTCCACTACTACAAATCTAAAGAAGCCTTATTGGCGGCATCACGGAAAGCTAACACATTGCCGGAGCCGTATAACAACATCCAGATCTATGCTGACTTATCAGCGTTAACGATGGCTCGCCGCAGGGAATTTGTCACTATCACCAAAACTCTCAGGAACAATCAAATCCAATACCGGTGGGGTTACCCCACAAAGCTCCTGATATGGCGACAAGGGAGAAACTACACAGCGAATGAGCCAGAAGTAGGCATGCGTCTCCTAAAGGAATGGGGCTTATTCCCGTACAAGGAAGCAAGAGAAAAAGAGGCCGCACCGCCGAAACAGCAACAAGAAGGCTGGCAACTGGCGGATTAACGACGCAAATCTTCATATGACGGACTCATATCACAATTTGCTTGATGCTCTGTCTGTGCGCCCAGACAATATATCCTTTACTATATAAGTTATACTTAAAAGTTTATGCATGATAATGGTATCTTGACAGGCCGTAATCATATTAGTTTCTTTGTATGTTTAGTTAGTTATTGGCGGGCACAGCCTGTACTGAAAATTTAATACGGCGACTAAGCCTAAACCAAACAGGGCAATGCCTTGACAAGCCTCCTATAGGTACTGTTTGAGAGTGGAAACAAAGTGTGACTAACTTAGGAAGGCTTTAGAAATGCGCACTATTACATTGACTTCCAGTAGGTAGAATAACTAAGGGGTCGTGAAAGCAATAAATCATAGACAAATCATAAAAAAAAAAAAAAAGGGAAGGTAAAAGTAATAGATAATGGGTTCACCAGACATTAAAGGGAGAGGTACTATGTAATTAATGACATACTGCAACTCATATGGGTCACTGGGTAGTACTAAAAGGTCAACACCCCCAAGGAGGAGTATGCAAGCCGGTATGACGACCGGACCTGCGACTCGTCCGCGGAGAGCGCCAGTTCCACTGGAGGCGCTATGTAAATATTTTGTTTTATCATATATGCTGTTATTCCCCAATCTGTTTTCTCTCCTGTACCTTCCCTCTGAGTTCACTGATACCGCTGGCGCCCCTTGTAAATCAACGAACATACTAAGCAAAACAACCCACCGAGATAATGGATGAATCTCTAAAAATCTTCTCTATGAATGTAAAAGGCCTAAATAGTCCCCATAAACGTAGACTTATGATGCACGAAATAACCACTTCCAAAGCAACCATTGCCTGCCTCCAAGAAACCCACTTCTGCGCATGCAACCCCCCTAAATTTACATTTAAGCACTACTCTCAAGCCTTTCATGCACAGGCCAACTCCAAAAAGAGGGGAGTTTCGATATATTTCCACGACGATTGGGTATTCACAATGTCCAAAGAATATGCAAGTAAAGATGGGAGGCTTCTGATTGTAGTGGGAACCCTAAATGGCATCCAAATGACAGTAATTTCACTATATGCACCAAATGACACACAAAAATCGTTCCTTAACAAAGCGTTTCAGAAAATTGACCAACTAAAAGTGGGGCACACTATAATCTGCGGAGATTTTAATTGCTCCCCTGACCCACTTCTAGACATGAGCAGGGCCCAACACAAACCACCCAAAAATATCTCAATATCTTTAGGCAACCATTTGACAAAATTGTTGCACACACACGACTACTACGACGTGTGGCGAAACATCCACCCCCGCATGAGGGACTACACGTACTATTCCCAAATTCATATGACCTACTCTAGGATAGATTTATGCCTCCTTGACAAGCGAACATTACCACTGGTGAAAAAAACACAAATTGGATCCATCACTTGGTCGGACCATGCACCAGTACTGGTCGACTTGAAAACACCCCATCCTGCCAGAGGCAGAGGCACTTGGCGCCTCAATGAATCCCTGTTAGATAACCCGACATCCCTGGCAAAGATAATAGAACAAACCACACAATACTTTGCTGACCACACACAATGCAAAACATCAATTACCACACAGTGGATGGCACACAAGGCAGTAATGAGGGGAAACCTAATACAATTGGGCTCTTTAACGAAGAGAATACGCAAAAACAATCAGGAATCAGTAGAAAGGGAAATCTCCGTCCTAGAAGCTCTACACAAGAGCAATCCGGCCAAAACGCATCATGTCGCTCTGGGCAAACTAAAAGCCAGCCTACACTCCCTTCAGTTGCAAGAAACAGAAAAAAAATTAAGATACCTAAAACAAACCTACTACACGACAGGGAACAAAGCAGGTAGACTACTAACTAACAAACTTAAACAGCGCCACCTCCAAACTAAAATCCCATATATAGTCTCAAAAGACGGGGACAAGCTATACAATCCCCAAGACATCGTCAATACACTAGCAGATTACTACGAATCCCTGTATCAGCTACACAAAGACCCTGAAACATACCAACCCTTAGATGATGACATAGCTAAATTTTTAGGGCAAGTACAACTCCCACATGTAACATCGGACCAACAAGAAGACCTTGAGAAACCGTTCACAGAAGACGAAGTTAGGTTAGCGATAAAATCATTGCCCGTGCATAAATCACCAGGTCCTGACGGCCTGCCTAACTACTATTACATTAAATTAATTAACCAACTGACACCGCACCTCACACGGCTCTTCAACACAATCAAACAAACAGGGCACCTCCCGACTGACATGCTAGAGGCATTCATAGTGACACTTCCCAAACCCAACAAGCCCCCAACACAATGTGCTAATCTCAGGCCCATCTCCCTACTTAATGCGGATCTAAAACTTTATGCCAAACTGATAGCAGGTAGAATAAAACCGCTACTAACACATCTAATTTCAGATGAACAAGCCGGCTTCGTGCCGGGAAGACAAATAGGGGACAACACCAGACACTTTATCAACCTAATTGATTGGGCAAACCGCACCTCACAAAAAGGTCTGATATTAGCGTTGGACGCGGAAAAAGCATTCGACCGCTTACACTGGGGGTATATGGAACAGATACTAACTAAAATGGGTTTCCCAGCACTCTTCATCT
This sequence comes from Pelobates cultripes, assembly GCA_933207985.1. NCBI lineage: Eukaryota > Metazoa > Chordata > Amphibia > Anura > Pelobatidae > Pelobates > Pelobates cultripes. The sequence continues at coordinate 112,935,229 of OW240920.1, read as the reverse complement.
CCAGCATTCTGGCCCTCTACGGAACCCCGTCAGCCAAAGTACTCAGCACGGGTTTTCTCTCAAAGCCCTTTAACATCCAGAATGGCACACGTCAGGGATTCCCCTTGTCCCCGATCATTTTTATACTATGCCTAGAACCCCTACTGCGACTCATCAAAGAAAACCCCCAAATCAAAGGTCTAGACACGCCCGGAGGTCCCAAAAAGATATCCCTATTCGCTGACGATATTCTCCTCTTTCTTTTAGAGCCAAAATCATCTATCCCACACTTACTAGAGTTGCTGAGAGCGTACGGCTTAATATCCTATTACAAAAACAACTCCACTAAGACACAGGCGTTGCCAATCAACCTCCCACACGACATACTCGCGGACCTAAAAGGCTTATATCCATTTGACTGGCGAGACAAATCATTGAATTACCTGGGTATACAATTGACGAAAACAGTTCCAGCCCTCCCCCGGGAGAATCATATACCGCTACTAAGACGCATCGACCAGGACTTGGGAAAGTGGGCAACTTTAGATGTCTCATGGCTAGGACGAATAAACTCGCTAAAGATGATGATCCTTCCATTAATTATCTACCTCTTTCGCACGATACCCATAGCGCTACCAAACAAATTGGTGAACAGATTCCAAAGCGTGATAAACGCTCATGTCTGGAAGAAAAAGCCACCCAGAGTAGCAAGGAACAAACTGGGACTCCCCTACATAAAAGGGGGCCTGGGACTTCCAGACATCAGGGCGTACTACAGAGCTACAGTATTGGCACAGGGGATACGACTCTTAAACCCTACACTGACAAAACATCACCCTATATGGCTGCCCCTAGAAAACGCATGTCTGCGTCCTTATGACATAACGCACACCTTGTGGGTCAACAGCTTCCCCAGAGTGACGAGCATAGGGCCACTACACTGCACGCGGTTCTTACTGGCCTCCTGGGTAGCTTGGAGCCCAACACTACTGCCCGCCGATAAATTGCTGAGAGAGGCCCCGATAGAAGCCTTGTCGGCTTTATCCCCAGACCTAACTGTAAAACCTTGGACAGATAAAGGGATACGCTCAGTGCAGGACCTACTGGAGAAAGACAATGTCAAACCATACCCTAATCTCCAAAGGCAGTACTCTCTAGACTCAAGAGACCTATTCCTATACCTAAGGGTGAAAAATATATTGGCAACCAAACTAATAAAACTCCGGGCAAACACCCAAATAGCAACCCTGACTCTTAATCGTGCTCTATCACCGACAAAATCAAAAGCTTTGTCTCTCTGTTACAACGCCATCCTAGGTGGCCCATCCTCATCTCCAACAAAACTAGCATATATGCATCAGTGGGAAAAAGAATTGGGGACGACATTTCCCATGGACCAATGGTATGAGGCCATGACATGGACAAAAAAAGCATCCAGAAGCCTAACACTGTGGGAGGCATACTGTAAAATAATCATGAGGTGGTACTTAGTACCACAGAGGCTGGCTAAAATGTACCAAGGTTCATCGGAAATGTGCTGGAGATGCGAGCGAGCGAAAGGGTCAATGCTACACATCTTCTGGGACTGCCCGGGACTGCACACTTACTGGGCACAAGTGCGGTCACTAATATTAAAAACTACGCAACTGAGCCTATCATGCACACCATCACAATGCCTATTACACATGATACCCGACTTGAGGAGACAACCCCATAGGAAAGTAATCATCAACATACTCACAATAGCGAAGGTCAATATAGCCTCACTATGGAAAAACAAGTCCCCCCCCACTATACTGGCAGTTACACAAAAACTAGATGTAATCAGCTCCTATGAGCATATGGCCTACCGACTTCAAGGTCGAGGGGAAAAATTCGAGGAAGAATGGGGTAGTTGGATAACCAAATAAGAGGGCAAGGAGGTTAAAAACGAAATGTGGGTCACTATTACAGGCTTTATTGTTGCTTTATTATTGTTGCTTTATTATTGTTATTATTAATAATATGACATTACGTCCACAACTCAAGGTACAAAATACGAAAAACTACCAGATTGTACATAAATGAACTCATGCACCCCCTCCCCCTCCAACCCCCTTCCCCCCCCTTTTTTTCCTTTCTGTATCCCTCCCCATTATCCCTCAAGTTATAAGAAAAACTGAAATGTCGAATTGTGGACTGCACACTGCCAATTCATGGGTAATTACTGTACCTGAATGTTAAAGACAACTGAGATAAAATCAATGCATGTTGTTTTAACCCGAATTCATACTATGATGTACCACTTCAATGACATTTCAATAAAAATCATATATGGAAAAAAAAAAAACGAAAAACCATTTCAAAGCAGTGGAAGCAAATAGCTTTATAGGCAGAGACAGCTGCCATTTTTCACTGTGGTTAGAAAATGCACCCAAGGGACAATTCTTGAGGATAAGGAGGAATTGTACTGATATAGAAACATTTAATGTACAGTCTACTAAAATTAAAGAAGATTTCTTAGAAAAGGGATATGAAGAATTCAAATTAGAAAAATCAAGATTAGAAATTAAAGAAAGAGAAAGGAAAGACCTTATAAATTATAAAGAAAAAAAGAAAGATGAAACTGGTAAAATACCCTTTATATGCACTTATAGTTCTGAGAACCATAAAGTTAGAAAAATTGTATCTAAATATTGGCCAATCTTACTCCAAGACCCCACTCTTAAAACTTTTTTGCCAGACCAGCCATATTTTATACATAGGGGAATTAATAACTTAAAAGATTCCCTAACATCAAGTTATATAAAAGAAAAACCTAAAAATAGCACTACATTCCTTAATTCAGAAAAAGGGTTCTATGGATGCGGACAATGTTTAGCCTGTAAAAGAACTAATAATAAAAAAAGACAAATTATAAAATGTGTGACTAATGAAGGTATAGAATACCAAATTAAAGAGTTTATTACGTGTCATTCAAAAAATTTGATCTACCTCATACAATGTCCCTGTGGTTTAAATTACATAGGAAAAACTACCAGACCTTTACATATAAGAATAGAGGAACATGGCTGTAATATAAGTAAAGGATTCGAGAAACATAGTGTGTATCTGCACTATAAAAACTATCATGATTGTGAATTAAAAGGAACTGTGTTTTTAGGAATTAAGAAAGTAACTGAAGACTGGAGGGGAGGAGACTTTAACCAAAAATTTAGTAAAGTAGAGATGGAATGGATATTCAAACTAAATAGTCTGATTCCAAATGGTCTAAATGCAGACTTTGAAATGTGCCATTTCCTCCTCTAATTCCTAAAATAAAGGTTAAATAGATATGAATCAGTTTTAAATTGTACCAAGATTTTATATTGATAATTTTTTAGATAAAAAAATTATTTTAATAAAAAATCCTTTTTTTATATTGATTTACTGTAACAATATCTTTTATCTCTCATCTTTTAAGTTATATCTCTCCGTAATTGTAGATGTATAAAAATTGTTCTTATTGCCAATGTATAACCTTAATGATTAGAATTGGTTTAAATTAATTAGCAATTCCAAAAGATATGCCAAGTTAAATACTATGTATAAATAATCCTCCGTATATATGAAGATAATGATTGTCCATTTAAACTAATTAAATGCTAATTAATGTAAAAAGAGCACACTTACTCAGTAATGAAATAATTGTTTATTTGATCTTTAACTTATTTTCAATGTCTGTGACCGAGAGAGACTAGATTGGATCGCAATATCCACAGTGGAACGAACTGTGGAACGCACAGCCATGAAAACCGCCGAAACCGGAAGTGATGTATCGGCCGAGAAAGAGGAAGTAGGAAGAAATCAGAATGAGGCTTTGAACGCAGGGTATCTCCGTTACCATGGAGAATACTCGCAAAAATCTAAGTACAAACAGCTGTTCCTACAAACGAAGAAGGATATTTAAAGCAGGAAAAGAAGTCCAGGGAAACACCACAGAATTTATCCAGCTGAAGAAGCCATCTGGCGAAATGCGTTCTGGAGGAGAAGTGAGCACTGAAAACTCCTTTTTTTGGACTTTATTGGACTTTTTAGCCTTATAAGTGTTTTATTCTGCATATATATATATTTATAGGAATTTTTATAATGTGTAGTAAATTATTTTTATAGTTAATAAATGATATATATTTTTTGATACACGTATGGCTTTTTTCCTGCTGATATAAAGAAGGAGTGTGGTCCTTAAACCACATATGCGCATTGAAGTGAGCCTATAGATTGGCTCTGGGTTTGTGAGCACCTCATCTACTATTTTCACATATTTATAATAATATAAACAATACTACACTATATACCCCCTCCTTTATCCATATAGGATTGAATTAAAGAAAGGAGAAGAAGGGAGAGGGTCGCTTATACGGATCCTAAAGCGCCAAATTCTGAGCTAGATTTATAGCTCAGAAAATTGTGAGTTGCCATTTGGCCCTTGCTTTCAAATTATTTTCACCATTTTATATACAATCTGCATTATATGCTATGTATTTTTCTCTGTTTTACCTAAAGGTTAACAAGAAATAATTGATTAAAGTAGAAGGAAAAATTGGGTAAATTTTTTTTCCATATTCAATTTTGCACATAAGTGCTGCACCGGTATTGCTTACTATTTTCTATCACTTTTGTTTAAAAGATTCTCACGGTGGTTAGCAGCTGTTTAGATTATATACAAATTATAAGACACTCCACTCAAATAGCGCTAGTACTTTCCTGTTTTATATCTTTTTCTTTATTTCATTAGAGGTAATTTGAAATTAATGTTTTGCAATTAATCAATTATTTAATAAGTTGAGATCCTATTGGCTGAATTGCCCTGTGTTTTTCTGACATCCTGGATACTTGAGATTGTGATTGGAGAGACAATTATATGTTTTTATTATGTAATGATTATGTTACTAATTAATTGTAATTTGGCTACATGTTTTTTCACTAATTGTTGTATACACCTATATATTTTTTGTGCGATATGTGCTTTATCAGCTTGATAAAGGCCCTTAGGGGTCAAAACGTTACTGTTCGCTTCCTTTTTCCAATAAAGATTGCCTATATTTTGGAATTCGTTGGAGTGCCTGGATTATTTTCTATATTCAAAGAGTACAACAAGTTGTCATTAATGGTAAATTTTCAGGCCGGACAAAAGTGGTAAGTGATTTCCCTCAGGGTTCTGTTTTGGGACCGCTTTTATTTAACATTTTTATAAATGATCTTGAAATAGGCATTGAAAGCCATGTTTTAGTGTTTGCAGATGACACACAACCTTGTAAAGTAAAAAAGTGTGAGTAGGATATTGCTTTGCTGCAGAGAGATTTGGATAGATTGGGGGACTGGGCACTAAAATGGCAGATTAAATTTAATGTAGAGAAATGCAAGGTTATGCACCTCATGGTCAAGAATGCACAAGCAACTTACACCCTAAATGGTAGTGAATTAGGGATAACCACACACGAGAAGGATTTGGAAATTGTTATAGACAATGAATTAGCAATATGCAATGTCAATCTTCAGTTGCTAAGGCCAGTAAGGTTTTGTCATGTATAAATAAGGGCATACATTCTCAGGATGAAAATATAACTTTGCCTCTTTATAAATTGCTAGTAAGATCACACCTTGAATATGCTGTGCAATTTTGGGCACCTGTTCTAAAGAAGGATATTATGGCACTAAAAAAGTCTATGCCTGATAAATACAGCAAAAAGTCCAAGTAAAACCTTGTATAAGAAGTCAATCACAGTCTTGTCAGGGGAAGTATTTCCCAGTAAGGTATGGGGTACCTTTGGGGTGTTATAGAAATATGTGTTTTTTTCTGCCTGGAGATAATTGAGTTAATACAGTATCTGACTCGATTATCCCACAGGCAGAGGGGAGGGATTGTGTGCTGTGTGTGGGAGTGTCTTACATTGTAACCTTATTGTTATTGGTCTGTGATGTTGTAAATCAGTCTACCATCAGGTCCATGTGGGTGTACCCTTTGCATAGGGACTGTCATATAAGTGTGGCACCATGAAAAAGCTTGTGGAAACCAAACCCTTATAGAATGATACATACTGATGAACATGATGATATAATCAATAGGAAGGTTGATATAAAATAAACATTTCTGCATTTAAAATACAATAAAATAAATGTGAAAATGAAAAACAGAGAGTAATAGAAAAAAATTAGATAAGATCTTAATTATAAAATTATAAAAATGTAAAAAATATAAAAATATATAATCTGTTCAAAAATCAATCCATAAACACCAATACATCTAGATCAACATTTAAGCCACTAGGTGAAATGTTTCTGTATCATCTCTCCAATGTGGGGTCATTACATCAATCCCTATACAGATAAAATTAAAAAAATTTAAATCTGTAAAGTTCACATAATGTCTAGGTACACTGTGTTTAAAATTACCTCTTTTAATGCCATTGAAGTGTTCTAAAAACCTAATATGTACTTTCCTAATAGTGCGGCCGATGTACTGTATTCCACATTTGCACTCTAATAAATAAATCACTTTTTGTGTTTGACAATTGATAAAATGTTTAATTTAAAAAACTTCTTTAGTGGTAGTGCTTTTAAATTCTGTGGTCTTTTGTTTATGGAATTTGCCCGTACTACAATTGCGCATTTGTAAAAACCTTTGGGTTTCTCTCTAAGGAAATTATTAGAGGTGGACGGTTCATTAATAGATTTAATTTGTGGTAATATACTAGGGTCTAAAATGGATTTCAGGTTTTATGTTTTTTATAAATAATTTGTTTTTGTTTTTAAAAATTGATCTTGTTCTAAAATATGCCAGTGTTTGGCCTTCTCAATAAGATATGCTTTACTGTTATATTTTGTTATAAAAGAAATATTAAAATCTTTTCTGTTCTTTTTTGGAATAACATGATTGTGCACGCACGTTCGAGGCGCGCTCCGTAGTGAGGAAGCCTCTTGAGGGAGCGTTCTCTAGAACTCTGCAATGTCTCTGGCATCTGTATGGAAAAGGGCAGCCCTCCGACGGTTTCTCTGATGGCGAATGGTGGCTTACTGTGAAGACTTTCTGTCTTTACCAGATGCAGCCGTTGTTATATTGCTGCCTCTAAAAGAGACTTTGCTGGTTGGCATCAGTGGTCTCCGGATACTTGAAAATATAATTTGCTTTGGAGTGGGTCTGCAGCTAAGAGAGGCTCCTTAACCAGACGGGTCTCCATTAGCTTTATTACAGCGGCAGCCTGGTGGAAAGGAGCTGTATTTGGCACTTGACAATAAGGAGAGTTTTTAACACGGCTACAGATAAGTGTGAAACTGCTATTGAAATCTATTGAGAAAATGTTAAACCTCTATAACCTGGAAAAGAAGTAAGACAAAGTGAAAAAGGAGAGAAAACATCCCCTTCAATAGAAAATACATCCTGTTTATGCGTGAATGCAGATCAACTTGGGGCCCATATGGATAAGGCATATGCATTTAAAACAGATACGTTGTAACAACATCCTTTCCTTTCTGGGAGAGTAAGAAATCTGTATAAGCAAGAAGAATGCCTATATATCTCTGATGCGATATCATATATAAAAGGTTTTTTTCTTTTTCCTTCGTAAAACCAGCAGTCCCAGAGAAGGTTTCTTCTCACCTACCTCTCAAAAGGATATAGCTAAAACCCCAATAAGTCCCTTGTTAGCTCAAAAGGACAGGCTATCATCTGGGAAGGTTCAAGAAGCAGGGCAATCTGACCTATCCATCGATCACGAACAATCAATAATTACCCCAGATCTACTAAAAGCTTCCTTAGAAACTCAATGGGAACTTATTTTTTTTTACTTATATAAATTTTTATTTTTCATTTTAAAAATTTCATCCATATACATTTTCAAAAATAAGATTTTGCAATATGGTACAATATATTTCTTTACAATAAGTTATGTAATTATACATATATTTAGTATAACCATATTTCATATTTCACTTAAACATTGTCTGCATAAACTACATTCGAACCAAAAGAAGAGAAAATAACATACAATTCCTCTTTCTTACAATCTTACAATTTCACATTGGTGCTACCTAAGACTGGCTATCTGTGGGAGGGGAGTTGTGAAACTCAATGGGAACTTATAAGATCAGAGATACAACTAAATGCAAGAGAGATTTTAAAAAATACATTAAATCTGAACTATTGGATCTGGGAAATAGAGTCCAGTCTTTGGAAGGGAAAATGTAATCTATGCAGGCTTCCTCATATGATACTAAAGACCAATTAGAAAAACTAGAATTAAAGGTAGATTTAATGGAAAATAGGATAACAGATCTAGAAGATAGGTCTCAAATGAATAATGTAAGAATTAGAAATTTAACTGAAAACATTACCATAGATAAATTAGAGCAATACTGTTTGAAATATTGGAAATTACAAATGAATCCCCTTTAACAATGATGGAACTATTTCATAGATTACAGAAACCTGTATCAGTACATGAATTTCTCCCTAGAGATGTAATCATAGTCTTTGCATCATATAGAACAAAATCACGATTAATAAAGGCTTTTATAAATCTAAAACAAAAACCTGAACAATTTAAAGATCTAAAAATCTTTCAGGATCTTTCCTTCTCCACAAGATCTGCTAGGAGAAACTTCAAAAAAGAAACAGAGGAAATGCGAACAAGTGTTTAAGTATTAGTATTTAAAAACCGCCAAAAAGCAAAAGCTAGAAAAACAAGAATGATCTACAGAGACAGGAGCAATATATTGAAATGGAAAGAGGGGAAGGGAGATACATATAGATAATTGAAAAATGAACATAAGAGGAGAAATTTTAGAGAGGAAACTATTTTTAATTTATTTATTATTATTTTTTCTTCATCTTGACATTTAAGAGGAACATTTTATACTAACAAAACACAAATTTTCACATCCACTTAATATTCTGAGTTAATAACAGAGATTTATATTTCAAATTTAATTATTAATTACTATAATAATAAATAAATATATTGGAAAATAATAGAAACTTTTGAAAGAGATGTTTCTTCACATAAAAAGATGGAAGAGGGTAAAAGGAAACACATAAATAATTTTATTGTAATTGAGAACGTCACACTTTTTTTGTGTGTGTGTGTTTTTTTTGTTGTGTGTGCTAATTTTTTTTTAAATGGAAAATGTAATTGAAGAAATTCCACAAATGGGTATATAGTTTTAATATCACATACAATTATTTATATAAAAACCTGGTTTATGGTCAAAAGGGAAGTTTTAGTGGATTAGTGAATGAAGAAGTTAACCACTGATATAGATTTGTAAAATAGAATTTGCACAATATAATGAAGGATATTAATAGATACAGATGGGGGAAGCTACTTAAAATTAGCATGTTATAAACAATGTTTCTTCTTTTTCCCTTACTCTTCTATATAATCTACTGCTCTATTTTTAATTGCTCTGATATATTTCGATACTGCAATTTTTTGATTGTCAATATTTTGATATCTGAGTATATGTACATGTTTATACCCTCCATTAGAAAATCCTTTAAATGCTCCCTCAAGAGGAAAGTCTTATGCATTGTAGTTATACGAGGGGCAATGCATTTACCAAGATTTCTGTGGGTTATAGAGATCCAGCATTTTATGTTATATTTTTATGTTGTTTGTAAACGATGGTAATATATTTTTGTTAATACTAATAAATAACAAAAGAAACAAAAAGCAAATAGAAGAGAAAGAGGTGCGGGAAGTTTTACGAGAGATATTTAAATTTTTGTTCTTGAACATTTAGGGATTGAATTCTCCTAACAAAAGGTCACTCCTTTACGGAAAGAAAAGATAGATATATGTATGATCCAAGAGACACATTGGATAACAAAAATCTGGATAAAATGAAATTTCAGGGATATACTGCATTAATGATAATTGAAAAAAGACGGGTTTCTATTCTGGTAACTAATGCTCTAACAGTTGAAATTATATACCAGAAAAATGACATGGACGTTAGATATAATTTCCTGATATGTATTATAAATAAAAAAATAATGACTTTGATAAATGTATATGCTCGTGCTAGAGAACAGATAAGTACATTGAATAAAATAATGGATATAACTGAGAAAGTTAGGAAAGGACCGGTTTTATGGGCTGGAGATTTCAATATGGTAATCGAACCTAGCTTAGACAAACTGTTACCAAATGGCTCTGTTATATCCAGAGAGGTAGTTAAACAAGCACAAAGCCTTAACAGATTTGTTAGGAGAAACAGCCTCCATGATGTATGGCGTATCTTTTATCCAGATAAAAAAGATTTCACACACTTGGTTCACAATTCATACTGCCGGATAGATCTGGTCCTGTGTGAATCTATACTTTTACAAAAGATAAATAAGATCGGTTTTATTGAAACAATATGGTCAGATCACAATGCTATCTTCTGGGACATGAAGGATCAGGAGGAAATGAGGTCCCGTACATCATGGAGGCTTAATGAGACTCTTTTAGATTTGGAGGAAAATTGTGACCATTTGAAAGCAATAACAAAGTTTTATTTTGATGAAAATACAACCTTAGATATCTCGCCTGAAACAATATGGTGCACATATAAATGTGTTGTAAGGGGTCATTTGATCCAAATGGGAGCTAGAGCTAAAATAGAAAAAGGTTTATCTACAGCAGATTTCGATATATAGCCCTCTCAAAAGAAAATGAGATAAATAAGGCAAACCGCTCTGACATATCAGCTATTCGTAAACTTAGAGAGCAAATAAATCAAAGATTATTAGATAATGAAAAGGCCAGCCCAGTAAACTCGAGGCACACAGGGAAGATAAAACAAACCATAAGAGCAAAGCACATCGATTCTGGGCCTTCCTCCCCCCCCTCCCCCCCTGCCCCGACTTCCCTTCTTGACACCATATACTCTTTTCTCTCACTCCTCTCCTTTACTTCATTGGTTCTCTGCTCTCTTTACCTTTTTCTCCTCTTATTGATTTATAACCAATAAATCTTAAGTAGATTAATAGTAACTCGTAGCACCTGATAAGCTCCTAGGTAACTGACACATGGGCTTTAAAGGGACAATAGTGAGGAATGGCCGACCATCATCTACTACAAAGTACGAAACAGATGGGCTATCACACTATACACACGTTGCTCCTTTCACTATTTGTCAAGGCTGATGACTTCGTTCGATATATGCACGCGTTCTCTGCCAAAGTAAACAGGGAACCTAAAACAATAGGGCACTGTGTTTAGCAGGATACACTCTATCTAAAGAGGCGCATGATGTTTAACATGGTACATGTCACATCTAAATGCACAAGCTGCCAAAACGCGTTGTACGCCACCTTAACAATGTATAAGATGTCTTACATGAGATATTCCATAGTAAACATATGCACGACATCTCCAGACTATATCTCTAGTATAGACTATGATACCATACTGGTACATAATATGACCCTATCCTATACTTTTTGAAAAACCAGTGCAGGATGTCTGACATGATACCCTAGTTCTTAAAAAAGTATGAAGCAACCTGACATGATACACAACACTTTGCAAGAATACCAGTGGCCTAGCACGACATATGCTACATTGGAAGTGGGCGAGTTACATAACATGGTATGTTTATCCATTGTCTACTTTTTCTCTCTCAACAAATTGTAAAAATTGAAAAATTGTGCTGTATTGTACTTGGTCATGTTTTGTATGTTATGCCTATTACCGCTTACAACGGCTATCGTGGCTGAGTAAGCATGTTGTTATTTCATGCACAACAGAAAATAAAGAATTAAAAAAAAAAAAAAAGAAAAGGCCAGCCTAAAAAAAGCTCAATCAGATCTACTACTCTAAAGGGAATAGGGCAGATAAAATCCTGACGGCCAAGTTAAAATAAAACACACTGCTATTTAAAGAATATATAAAATATCAAATGAAGGGAAAAATATCTATTCCTCCCAGCAAATTGGTGAAGCTTTTGGAATTTTTTTTAGGCAGGGCTGTCCCCTCTCTCCCATGTTATACATTCTTACTCTGGAGCCTCTCTCCCAATATATCAGAATGAACAAAAATATTAAAGGAATACATTTTAGTGGTAAGGAGGCAAAATTAAGCTTATATGCTGATGATGTCATAATGACATTAACAGACCCTTTAAATTTGATAAATTCCCTACTTCAAGAATTAGAAATATTTGGAAATATGTCAAACTATAATCTCAATACATCTAAGTCAATTGTTATGAGCTTAAACTTAGACCTGGAAACCCAAGATAGATTAAAGGAAGAATATACTTTTAAGTGGGCTATAGACAACATTGAGTATCTTTGCATAAATATTACCTCTCACCCAAGAAATTTAATAAAGGCCAATTGGGAGGTATTGTTAAATAAGACTTCTATAATGCTTAATGCTTGGAAGCCCTTGGAACTTTCGTGGTTTGCTACCAATATGGAACTATCTATTTGGGGCGCTTCCTACATATTTACATAGATCAAATTTAATTAAAGTACAAAGAATCTTTTTTGAATATATATCAAATGGCAAAAAGCCAAGAATAAAGAGAAAGATTTTAGAGAAAAGTATAGATAGGGGAGGGCTAGCAATTCCTAACATTAAAAGATAACCTGATGCTGCCATTCTTAAGCATATTTTTAAATGGTTTAAAATAGACTCTAAATATTCTTGGCAGGATAGAGAAAAATATATGTTGGAGATATCGGACCTCTCCTTTCTTCTTTGGATTAACCCTAAAAGATTGGGCATAGATAAGAATTCAGCTAACAATGGATACAAAAACAGCTTTAGTTATCAAATTTTACATTTTGATCTAAATTTAAAATAGAACACAATCTGTCTTGGGAAAATACTATTCGTAGTAAGAGCAATATTAGCCTCCTAGAATCTAACATGGAGGAGTTGAATCTAGGTACCCATAATAATAGTGCTGAGACTACTAGGTTTGATTTGGATGTCAAATATTGTACCTTTGATCATACATACTTGTCTGATACTTGTAAATTTAAAAAGCTAATAAAAAAAAAAGAAAGAAAGATTTTTCTATGAGCTACAATCACTAAAAAAATAAATAAATAAAAAATATGTTTTACTGCATACAGTTCATCTTTAATAAAAAAGGTAAGATCTAAAAATTGAGAGCCTGGGTTTGAATGTTGGCTGTAAAACATCATTTTTAAAAAATAAGAAAATTCCAAAAAAGAACAGAAAAGATTTTAATAGTTCTTTTACAACAAAATATCACAGTAAAGCATATATTATTGAGAAGGCCATAAGAAAACACTGGCATATTTTAGCACAAGATCAATTAAAAAAAAATATTTAACTAAACATTAACAAATTATTTATAAAACAAACACAAAACCTAATTTTAGCCCCTAGTATATCACCACAATTTAAACCTATTAATGAACCATCCACCTCCAATAATTTCCTTAGAGAGAAACCCAAAGGTTTTTACAAATGCGGCAATTATAGTACGTGCAAATTCCAAAAAACAAAAGACCATAGAATTTGAAAGCACTATCACTAAAGAAGTTTAATAAAGTTAAACATTTTATTAATTGTACACAAAAAGCGTGATTTATTTATTAGAGTGCAAATGTGGAATATAGTAAGTTGGCAGCACTATTAGGAAAGTACATATTAGGTTTTTAGAACACTTCAATGGCATTAAAAGAGGCAATTTTAAACACAGTGTACCTAGACATTGTGTGAACTGTACAGGTTTTATTTTTCTACATTTTATCTGTATAAGGATTTATGTAGTCACCCCACATTGGAGAGGAGGTGATACAGAAAAATTAATGGCCATGAAAGAAACAGAATGGATTCACAGATTAAAAACCATTTCGCCTAGTGACTTAAAGGACCACTCTAGGCACCCAGACCACTTCAGCTTAATGAAGTGGTCTGGGTGCCAGGTCCTTCTAGGGTTAACCCATTTTTTCATAATTATAGCAGTTTCAGAGAAACTGCTATAATTATGAATGGGTTAAGCCTTCCCCCTAATCCTCTAGTGGCTGTCTCATTGACAGCCACTAGAGGCGCTTGCGTGCTTCTCACTGTGAATTTTCACAGTGAGAGCACGCCAGCGTCCATAGGAAAGCATTGTAAATGCTTTCCTATGTGACCGGCTGAATGCGCGCGCAGCTCTTGCCGCGCGTGCGCATTCAGCCGGACGGGGAGGAGGAGGAGGAGGAGGAGGAGAGCTCTCCGCCCAGCGCTGGAAAAAGGTAAGTTTTTACCCCTTTCCCCTTCCAGAGCCGGGCGGGAGGGGGTCCCTGAGGGTGGGGGCACCCTCAGGGCACTATAGTGCCAGGAAAACGAGTATGTTTTCCTGGCACTATAGTGGTCCTTTAAATGTTGATCTAGATTTACTGGTGTTTATGGATTGATTTTTTGAACAGATTACATATTTTTATATTTTTTACATTTTTATATTTTTATAATATAATTAAGATCTTGTCTTAGAAAAAAGAGGTGGCCAAGGAGATTATCCAAATATACAGGGAAGAGAAAAGTATAATTGAATGCTAATATAAAACAAAGCTAATTGAAACTGTATGGAAAAAGTAAGAAATCAATCTATGTACATAAGTCTACAACCTGTAAAGCAGAAAAAATATTGGAATTGCTGTCATAGAAGTCTGTACAATAAAGCATTTAAGCTCATTGAGCAGGGCCCTCAACCCCTCTGTTCCTGTGTGTCCAACAGCAAACACTGAGTCACTTGTTGGTTGGAGAGAAGCTGCAGTGCTGAGCTGACTCAAAAGGTGTAAAAATAGGATAATATAGCAAAAAAAGAGAAGGGAATCTGTCCCTAGAATGGGAGATTATTAAAAATCTAGAAGATACTTTATTAATACCCAAAAAACGTTTCCTGGGGGGGCGGGGCCTGGCCACCGAGCTGGGTGGACGTGGGGCACCTCGGCTCCCTGACAAACCCGCAATAACCAGCTTCAAAATGCCCCTACTCGCCTGGAAAACCCTCAGCTGCTGTGAGAGGGCAAAGGGGACCCGACCACCAACCTTCGGGGCAAGTACCAGCCCCCACTCTGCTGGCGATGAGGTCTGGTGGGCGAGTGAGATTGCGGCCTGCTGTGAGGCCCTGGCGGGAGAAGCGGCCGATCTCCCGTGCTTGGTCCGGCAGGACTTCCCGCCGCCTGCTAAGGGCCCCGTTACCCCCTCCCCCCCCGATGGCCGGGGGGGTTATCCCAGACCCCACCGGGGACGCAGCGCTCATTCAGGGCATACAGGCTGCAGGAGGACTGACTGGGGACCGCATGGGGAAATCCAAGATGGCTGCCGCGCTCATTGTGAGACGGAGAAGTGAGGGGGAAGTACCTAAGCAACGGCAGACAGACTGAGTGCTCCTGCAACCAACAGGATAACTGCATGAGGGGTATACTCCACAAGCAAGCCCAGCTCAGCATAATAACACTCACACCAACAGTGGCATCACCTCCCATTAATACCAGTGGATATAAGGGGACTCTCTCTGGACTCTGACTCTGCCTGAGTACAAGGGAACAATGAAAATGGGGAACAAGCTTCACTCCACTTCTAACTGTCAAGCCCCCGCACACTAAAACAACCAGCTACAAGCACAGCTGCAAGAGGGATCAAGCGGCTTCTAACCACATATGCCTACAGAGATAACAGACTATGGTGTACCTCTTAATCCAGCACCTCATCCACAATTTTAATGTGTGCCTTTTGCATCGGACTCTCTTCCTGCAGTTAGAAAGTAATCAAAATGTCTGAGCCTGCATGTGTGTCCGACGCTCTGCTGCCCCCTGGTGTTTAAACTTAATTAAGCTTAAAGAAATCTGTTCTTGATGATGACCCTAGCTTCTGTTTTAATGGCAAAAATATGCTCACTGTTTTGTTTCTCACATATATGCCTAGCACAAATGCCGATTTAGACAGGTTAAGCATCAACTATCTCGCTGTATTTTATTTAACTTCACGCTAACAATATAACTGTTTAGCCAAGCTTGCTAAAAATATGAAAAATGTGCAGACTCTCATGCCACTGTTTAACAATTGTATATCTTGCAATGCGCTGCTGTGGCGTCTGTTGATTCCTTGTACCCACCTGCACAGCAAAAATAAAGAATTAAAAAAAAAAAAAAAAACATTTCCTAAAATAAACTACCCCTAACACAATAATGCAGTATAAATTAGCTGTCTAACTATGACAGACAAAGTAAACAACATATGATACCTAAGGTGTATATATAGGGGATAAGGGGAGTAAGGAAAAACACAAGAAAAAAATAATAATAATAAAAAGTAGTAATATAATTGCAAAATTACAATCTGAATCACAAAAGTATAATTGAATGCTAATATAAAACAAAGCTAATTGAAACTGTATGGAAAAAGTAAGAAATCAATCTATGTACATAAGTCTACAACCTGTAAAGCAGAAAAAATATTGGAATTGCTGTCATAGAAGTCTGTACAATAAAGCATTTAAGCTCATTGAGCAGGGCCCTCAACCCCTCTGTTCCTGTGTGTCCAACAGCAAACACTGAGTCACTTGTTGGTTGGCGAGAAGCTGCAGTGCTGAGCTGACTCAAAAGGTGTAAAAATAATACAATGAAGTGAACGAACAGCACTTAACAGCGAACACTGAGTCACTTATTTATCGGAGAAAGACTCCAGTTCAAAGCTAGCTAAAATAATGTAAAGGTAATACACTAAAGTCAGCAAAGAGCACTTAACAGTTAAAAGATGGTATTTAGACCATGCAATGACTGAAAGTATCACAGCAAGCCAACTATATCGTGACGCTGTGAAATAACTGGATAGCAGGGTTAAACTTCTATAATAATAATAAGATCTTGTCTTATTTTTTTCTATTACTAACGGTTTCATTTCACATTTATTTTTATTGTATTTTAAATACAGGAATTTTTATTTTATATCATCCTTCCTATTGATTTTATCATCATGTTCCTCGGTATATATTATTCTATAAGTGTTTGGTT
Source organism: Pelobates cultripes (assembly GCA_933207985.1). NCBI lineage: Eukaryota > Metazoa > Chordata > Amphibia > Anura > Pelobatidae > Pelobates > Pelobates cultripes. The sequence goes on along the minus strand of OW240920.1, from coordinate 112,918,263 downwards.
TCCACAAGCTTTTTACTTTTAAAAAATGAGATTTGTTATAGATTTCTAGATTTTGTAGATGCTATATTTTTTTTTTTTACTCATTATTGCTATTTTTCAATTTTGTTACTATTGTAATTATGGTGAAGTTCATATTATTGTATATTGATACATTTGTTATTGTATATTACCATGTATTTAAATGATTTCCAAAAACAAGTCTTAATTAGAGTTGAGCGGACATCTGGACGTGAATTGGTCAAACTGTGATGTAACCACAGTATTTGATGTTTCTATTTGACTCTCAGATATGAAGTGCACGCCCCAAATTTACTTTTTAGCACCAACAAAAATGTGAATTAGTCGAACTGCAATGTCACAGCAGTATTTGACGTTTCTATTGGACTCTTAGCTATGAAATGCATGCCCCAAATTAACTTTTTAGCACAAAAATAATTTTAATTGGTCAAACTGTAATGTAACCACAGTATTTGACGGTTCAATTTGACTCTCAGATATAAAGTGCACGCCCCAAATTTACTTTTTATCATCAAAGAAATTTTTATATTTCAAAGTGTGATGTAACCACAGTATTTGACGTATGTATTTGACTCTCAGATATGAAGTGCACACCCCAAATTTACTTTTTAGCACCAACAAAAATGTGAATTTTTCAAAGTGTGATGTAACCACAGTATTTGAAGTTTCTATTTGACTCTCAGATATGAAGTACACACCCCAAATTTACTTTTTAGCACCAAAATGTTTTAATTTTTCAAAGTGAGATGCAACCACAGTATTTGACATTTCTATTTGACTTTCTGATATGAAGTGCACGCCCCAAATTTACATTTTAGCACCCAAAAATGTGAATTAGTCAAACTGCAATGTCACAGCAGTATTTGACGGTTCTATTTGACTCTCAGACATGAAGTGAATGCCCCAAATTTAATTTTTAGCACCCAAAAAATCTGAATTAGTCAAACTGCAATGTCACAGCAGTATTTGACGTTTCTATTTGACTCTCAGATATGAAGTGCACGCCCCAAATTTACTTTTTAGCACGAAAAAAATGTGAATTAGTCAAACTGCAATGTCACAGCAGTATTTGACATTTCTATTTGACTCTCAGGTATGAAGTGCACACCCCAAATTAACTTTTTAGCACAAAAAAAAATGTGAATTGATCAAACTGTAATGTAACCACAGTATTTGACGGTTCTATTTGACTCTCAGATATGAAGTGCACGCCCCAAATTTACTTTTTAGCATCAAAGAAATTTGAATTTTTCAAAGTGTGATGTAACCACAGTATTTGATTTTTCTATTTGACTCTCAGATATGAAGTGCACGCCCCAAATTTACTTTTTAGAACCAACAAAAATGTGAATTAGTCAAACTGCAATGTCACAGCAGTATCTGACGTTTCTATTTGACTCTTAGATATGAAATGCACGCCCCAAATTTACTTTTTAGCACCCAAAAAATATGAATTGGTCAAACTGCGATGTAACCACAGTATTTGACGGTTCTATTTGACTCTCAAATATGAAGTGCACGCCCCAAATATCGGTTCCTTCTCTGGTCAGGGTAACACCTTCATCAACTTCAGCACAGCCAGAGGGAAACGACAGCAGGCTGTTTTAAAACTCATATGCTTGGGGGAAAAACCCCACACCGCACACCTAAAATTTACTTTTTAGCACCAAAAAACTGTGAATTAGTCATATTGCAATGTCACAGAAGTATTTGACGGTTCCATTGGACTCTTGGATCTTAAGTGCACACCCCAAATTTACTTTTTACACCAAATAAATGTGAATTTTTCAAAGTGCGATGTAACCACAGTATTCGACGGTTCTATTTGACTCTCAGATATGAGGTGTACGCCCCAAATTAACTTTTTAGCACGAAAGAAATGTGAAATTTTCAAAGTGCGACGTAACCACAGTATTTGACTCTCAGCTATGAAGTGCACGCCCCAAATTTACTTTTTAGCATCAAAGAGATGTGAATTTTTCAAAGTCTGATGTAACCAGAGTATTTGACATTTCTATTTGACTCTCAGATATGAAGTGCACGCCCCAAATTTCCTTTTTAGCACCAAAAAAATGTGAATTAATCAAACTGCAATGTCACAGAAGTATTTGACAGTTCTATTTGACTCACAGATATGAAGTGCACACCCCAAATTTACTTTTTAGCACAAAAAAAATTTTGAATTTTGAAAAGTGCGATTTAACCACAGTACTTGACATTTCTATTTGACTCTCAGATATGAAGTGCACGCCCCAAGTTTACTTTTTAGCACCCAGAAAATATGAATTGGTCAAACTGCGATATAATCACAGTATTTGACGGTTCTATTTGACTCTCAGATATGAAGTGCACGCCCCAAATGTACTTTTTAGCACCAAAAAAATTTGATTTATTCAAACTGCGATGTAACCACAATATTTGACGGTTCTATTTGACTCTGAGATATTAAGTGCACGCCCAAAATTTACTTTTTAGCACCAAACAAATGTGAATTGTTCAAACTGCGATATAACCACAGTATTTCACGGTTCTATTTGACTCTCAGATATGAAGTGTACGCCCCAAATTTAATTTTTAGCACCAAAGAAATTTGAATTTTTCAAAGTGCGATGTAACCACAGTATTTGACCCTCAGATATGAAGTGCACGCCCCAAATTTACTTTTTAGCACCAAAAAAATGTGAATTAGTCAAACTGCAATGTCACAACAGTATTTGACGGTTCTATTTGACTCTCAGATATGAAGTGCACGCCCCAAATTTACTTTTTAGCACCCAGAAAATATGAATTGGTCAAACTGCAATATAACCACAGTATTGACGGTTCTATTTGACTCTCAGATATGAAGTGCATGCCGCAAATGTACTTTTTAGCACCAAAAAAATTTGATTTATTCAAACTGCGATGTAACCACAGTATTTGACGATTCTATTTGACTCTCAGATATTAAGTGCACGCCCCAAATGTAATTTTTACCACCAAAGAAATGTGAATTTTTCAAAGTGTGATGTAACCACAGTATTTGACGGTTCTATTTGACTCTCAGATATGAAGTGCATACCTCAAATTTAATTTTAGCACCAAAAAAATGTGAATTAGTCAAACTGCAATGTCACAGCAGTATTTGACGGTTATATTTGACTCTCAGACATGAAGTGAATGCCCCAAATTTAGTTTTTAGCACCCAAAAAATGTGAATTAGTCAAACTGCAATGTCACAGCAGTATTTGACGTTTCTATTTGACTCTCAGATATGAAGTGCACGCCCCAAATTTACTTTTTAGCACGAAAAAAATGTGAATTAGTCAAACTGCAATGTCACAGCAGTATTTGAAAAAAAATGTGAATTGATCAAACTGTAATGTAACCACAGTATTTGACGGTTCTATTTGACTCTCAGATATGAAGTGCACGCCCCAAATTTACTTTTTAGCATCAAAGAAATTTGAATTTTTCAAAGTGTGATGTAACCACAGTATTTGATTTTTCTATTTGACTCTCAGATATGAAGTGCACGCCCCAAATTTACTTTTTAGAACCAACAAAAATGTGAATTAGTCAAACTGCAATGTCACAGCAGTATCTGACGTTTCTATTTGACTCTTAGATATGAAATGCACGCCCCAAATTTACTTTTTAGCACCCAAAAAATATGAATTGGTCAAACTGCGATGTAACCACAGTATTTGACGGTTCTATTTGACTCTCAAATATGAAGTGCACGCCCCAAATATCGGTTCCTTCTCTGGTCAGGGTAACACCTTCATCAACTTCAGCACAGCCAGAGGGAAACGACAGCAGGCTGTTTTAAAACTCATATGCTTGGGGGAAAAACCCCACACCGCACACCTAAAATTTACTTTTTAGCACCAAAAAACTGTGAATTAGTCATATTGCAATGTCACAGAAGTATTTGACGGTTCCATTGGACTCTTGGATCTTAAGTGCACACCCCAAATTTACTTTTTACACCAAATAAATGTGAATTTTTCAAAGTGCGATGTAACCACAGTATTCGACGGTTCTATTTGACTCTCAGATATGAGGTGTACGCCCCAAATTAACTTTTTAGCACGAAAGAAATGTGAAATTTTCAAAGTGCGACGTAACCACAGTATTTGACTCTCAGCTATGAAGTGCACGCCCCAAATTTACTTTTTAGCATCAAAGAGATGTGAATTTTTCAAAGTCTGATGTAACCAGAGTATTTGACATTTCTATTTGACTCTCAGATATGAAGTGCACGCCCCAAATTTCCTTTTTAGCACCAAAAAAATGTGAATTAATCAAACTGCAATGTCACAGAAGTATTTGACAGTTCTATTTGACTCACAGATATGAAGTGCACACCCCAAATTTACTTTTTAGCACAAAAAAAATTTTGAATTTTGAAAAGTGCGATTTAACCACAGTACTTGACATTTCTATTTGACTCTCAGATATGAAGTGCACGCCCCAAGTTTACTTTTTAGCACCCAGAAAATATGAATTGGTCAAACTGCGATATAACCACAGTATTTGACGGTTCTATTTGACTCTCAGATATGAAGTGCACGCCCCAAATGTACTTTTTAGCACCAAAAAAATTTGATTTATTCAAACTGCGATGTAACCACAATATTTGACGGTTCTATTTGACTCTGAGATATTAAGTGCACGCCCAAAATTTACTTTTTAGCACCAAACAAATGTGAATTGTTCAAACTGCGATATAACCACAGTATTTCACGGTTCTATTTGACTCTCAGATATGAAGTGTACGCCCCAAATTTAATTTTTAGCACCAAAGAAATTTGAATTTTTCAAAGTGCGATGTAACCACAGTATTTGACCCTCAGATATGAAGTGCACGCCCCAAATTTACTTTTTAGCACCAAAAAAATGTGAATTAGTCAAACTGCAATGTCACAACAGTATTTGACGGTTCTATTTGACTCTCAGATATGAAGTGCACGCCCCAAATTTACTTTTTAGCACCCAGAAAATATGAATTGGTCAAACTGCAATATAACCACAGTATTGACGGTTCTATTTGACTCTCAGATATGAAGTGCATGCCGCAAATGTACTTTTTAGCACCAAAAAAATTTGATTTATTCAAACTGCGATGTAACCACAGTATTTGACGATTCTATTTGACTCTCAGATATTAAGTGCACGCCCCAAATGTAATTTTTACCACCAAAGAAATGTGAATTTTTCAAAGTGTGATGTAACCACAGTATTTGACGGTTCTATTTGACTCTCAGATATGAAGTGCATACCTCAAATTTAATTTTAGCACCAAAAAAATGTGAACTAGTCAAACTGCAATGTCACAGCAGTATTTGACGGTTATATTTGACTCTCAGACATGAAGTGAATGCCCCAAATTTAGTTTTTAGCACCCAAAAAATGTGAATTAGTCAAACTGCAATGTCACAGCAGTATTTGACGGTTCTATTTGACTCTCAGATATGAAGTGCACACCCCAAATTTACCTTTTAGCACCCAAAAAAAGTGAATGTGTCAAACTGCAATGTCACAGCAGTATTAAAAAATACCTAGATGTTTCCCAGTGAACTACCAGGACAGGATTAAAGTAATGTGCCTGGCCCACCTAACAAACAGACTTATTGCTTATTTCTCTGTGGCACTGGGCTCAGGGCAGGGTACAACAATGTAGTATAGCACCCACAAAAATAATCGATGTAGTTTGCAGATTCAACGCCAGAATTATTTCCTAATCTGTCCCTCACAGCTGCAGCATCCTCTCCCTACAATATGTGACTCCAGCTTATATAGAGGCTGGGTCACATGCTGCACTGGCCAATCACAGCCATGCCATTAGTAGGCATGGCTGTGATGGATTCTAAGGGCACACGAGAAACGCTTGTTGATTGGCTGTCCTGCAGCTTTTCAAAACGTGCTATTAAATGGCCGAACACCGAACCCGAACTGTTACTGAAATGTCTGTGTTCGGGGTCAAAAATCATAATGTTCGGTACGAACCTGAACTTTACAGTTTGGGTTCGCTCAACTCTAGTCTTAACATAAATTTTATTTACCAATGCATTAATTTTTTTCATTATTTGACATTTATATTTTTTAATATTAAATAATTTCTCTAGAATACTGTTTTTCTAATATGGTTTAGTTGTGGAATCAGAAATTATGTTATTGTATTTTTACCGCTTCAGTTCCGTATTACTACTAAATTCTGATCGGAACACGTGTCTTCCGGTGCAGACTATCAATGAAGTTATTTAAGTTCCAGGCTGGAAACGCGTTATGACATTTGACATAGCGTTTTCCCCTGCTCTAAACATGTGCACGTCATAAAAAGCTGCACAATCTATTGTATTTAAACCGTTGAGTTTGAGAAAGACACACAGCTCTTGAGAAAGTCAGCAGACGAAATGCGTTGAGCAGTTCAGAGCATCCCAGAGGACTGAAGCCAAAAATCATTGCCCACAAGGTCTACAGGACACCATCCAGCTTCTTATATATCCTGTTGTTGACTGATAAATCAAGTGTCTGATTGGCATCCAGAGATATCTTTGGCTGATACTGTATGGGGACTAAGTCCTTTGGTGGATGACAAGCTCTTTAGCACAAATAGACATATGTCTCTTTGTGCCACTTATTTTGTGAGTGTTTCCATTGTTTTTATCTTTATTTTTCATCATCATTAAATACTTCACTATGTATATTTTTTCTTATATTTCCTTTACATGCCATATTCCAACGTCTGCTAGGTAAATATATCTGCACATTCGTGATAGTGGAGCCCTCTGTGTTTTAACTATACTACCACTGCAATTGACAATTTAGAGTCTTTGACTTGTCGGTGGGTCCCATTTAAAGACATATTAACTGTCCCTACTGTTATTGTTTTAGCAGATAATAGTAATTTTTAGATTTGTTTTAAAATCTATGCTTTGTTTTTAAAGTACCCAAAAAGTTCTTTAAATGCTTTTATTAAAAAACTTTTTATGTACTTGCCACCTGAGAATGGATTTCCTCTCTTAGTGATTTTGTGACTCACAATAAAGCTTGCAATATTCACATTATTGGCAGAATGCATCCTGTAATTACATTCAGAACTGGAATTTAGAATTTTTTTCTTAAAGGAACACTATAGTCACCTAAATTACTTAAATAAAGCAGTTTAAGTGTATAGATCATTCACCTGCAATTTCACTGCTCAATTCACTGTCATTTAGGAGTTAAATCACTTTGTTTTATGTTAATGCAGCCCTGGCCATACCTCCCCTGGCTATGATTGACAGAGCCTGCATGAAAAAAACTGGTTTTACTTTCAAACAGATGTAATTTACCTTAAATAATTGTATCTCAATCTCTAAATTGAAATGTAATCACATACAGGAGGCTCTTGCAGCGTCTATCAAGCTATTAATAAATTCTCAATCTCTCTCCTCTGATATATTTCCATCACCTTTCAAACATGCAACTGTAATCCCAATTCTAATGAAGCCCAATCTTGACCCTAACTCCCCGTCCAACTATCGTCCTATCTCGCTATTGCCTTTTGTATCCAAGATCCTTGAAAGAATTGTGTATGTGAGATTGACAGACTTCCTCGAGTCCAACTCTCTGCTAGCCCCGCTTCAGTCTGGTTTCCGCGCTAAGCACTCTATGGAAACGGCACTAACCAAAGTATCCAATGATCTACTCACTGCAAAATCTCGTGGTCACTACTCTATCCTAATTCTCCTTGACCTGTCTGCGGCTTTTGACACTGTTGATCATCAACAGCTTCTTTTAATCCTCCGCAATATCGGTCTACAAGATATTACTCTCTCCTGGTGCTCCTCCTACCTCTCCCAGCGCACTTTCAGTGTTTCTTTCTCTGGCTCTGCTTCTTCTCCTCAACTCCTCTCTGTTGGTGTCCCCCAAGATTCAGTCCTTGGTCCCCTACTGTTCTCAATCTATACTGACTCCCTTGGTAAACTCATTAGCTCCTTTGGCTTCCAATATCATTTCTATGCAGATGACACGCAAATCTACCTGTCCTCACCTTATCTCTCCCCGTCCCTCTTGACTAGCGTCTCTGACTGCCTCTCTGCTGTTTCTAACTGGATGGCTGCCCACTTTCTTAACCCCTGTCATGATTTCCTTTTCTTCCAGAAGTTTGGTCCTTAAGGGGTTAAACTAAACTTGACCAAAACTGAAATTCTGGTCTTTCCTCCTTCAAGTGTTGTTACTCCTGTGTCTGTCTCCCTCCAAGTCAATGGTGCTACCATCAGCTCCACCACACAGGCTCGCTGCCTACGTGTTCTCTTTGACTCCGACCTCTCCTTCAAGCCTCATGTCCTCATTTCCATCTCAAAAACCTTGCGCGCATCTGCCCCTACTTAACGCCAGATGCGACTAAGGTGTTCGTCCATTCCACTGTCCTTTCTCGCCTTGACTACTGTAATCCGCTTCTCAGTGGTCTTACGTGCTCCCAACTTGCGCCGTTACAGTCCATAATGAATGCGGTAGCGAGGCTTATCTTCATGTCCACCCGCACCTCCCATGCCTCACCCTTCTGTCAGTCCCTACATTGGCTTCCTATAAAATATAGAGCTCAATTTAAAATTCTGGTTCTTGCTTTCAAATCTCTACATAATGCTGCTCCCACCTATTTATCCTCCCTTATACACAAGTATGTCGCATCTAGGCCCTTACGATCTGCTGAAGACTTACGTCTATCTTCTGTCCGTACTCCGACCTCTGATGCCTGCCTTCAAGATTTCTCGAGGGCTGCACCGTTCCTGTGGAATTCGCTTCCCTCCTCCGTTAGATGCTCACCCAGTCTCCACTCCTTCAAAAAAATCATTAAAAACCCACTTCTTCATAAAAGTGTATCAATTAAACTGTTAATAGCTCCTGACTGATTCCTCTTCTGCAACTGTCACTAGTCTAATACGATCCTTACCTTTTTGTGTCGTTTTACCCCACTCCCTCTAGCATGTACACTCATTGAACAGGGCCCTCAACCCCTCTGTTACTGTGTGTCCAACTTGTCTGGTTATAACTACATGTCTGTTTGTATATTAATATTAATGTTTTTCTTCTTTCCTTTTGCAAGTAGGTTCCGTTTATATTGAAATATATGTAGATGTGTGAGGTAGTCCTCTCTTCTCTCTCTCTTTTTTTTTTTTTAAAGACTAATATAGGCTAAATTTAGATTTTCTGCGGTCTCTCTATTATTCATTATGTATTATTATTTTTTAATGTAAATTTTATGAATTTTTTTTATATACTATTTTTAAGAATTCTCATGTATGCATATTGTCTCTTATTCATACGTTCTTAATACTTACATATGCATTGTGTTTTTGTGTATAATTGTAATTGTTTTTGTGTATTGGATTTATGTTTGTGACAGTGGTTAAAAACAACATTTAGGTGATGTACCAAATAGACATGCTGACTTTCAAAACTAATATATGCAGTTATGCAAATAAGGGACTTGTTTTATGGCCAATAGTGCAAGGAGGCTTAAATACAACTCCCATATTTAAAACTACAAAATAAAACGGCAGCAGAATGATGACGTGATCTGAGGAAGCCATCCAAGGCGAAACGCGTCATTAAGTCCGAAGTCAGCATGCTATGCACGTGACGGAACATAGCCCCGCCTTCCAGAAGAACTCTCTGCATTACTGATCCTGGTGGAAGACCGTCTGTGCTAGCCAGCGGTCTGTGAAGTTGTATGCAGTAAGAAGGGTATCATCTTCTGTGCATTCAAGGGGACGTTGTTCATATGATTATGAATTTTTTAATTATGTTGGAATAAAGGTGTTTTTCATCATTCAAGCGGCCATCCTCTGATCTTTATCCACACTAAGTCCCAGTGGTGGACACGAGCCAGATAAGTGAGAGCAGACGTTATACTGTTCTCCTCTTGTGAGTCTGTTTCCTATTATTTTCTTCTGGTCACTTTCATATTTGGTATTATACAGTATTATGCTATGTTTATTTTTCTGTTTTTTGCATGCCTTCATATACCTTTGGAAGAAATAGTGTGAGATCCCTGTTGATGACTAGAAACTTTCAATACATTTCAATACACTTTTTTCCCCTTTAAAATCATTTTTTTAAAGCAGCCCCACTACAGCCTATATCTCCCTCCTCATCCTCTGTTCCCCCCATCTACAGCTCCTGTGTCCTCCTTTACAGCAGTTGTGCCCCCTTCTACAGTCCATGTGGCCCCTTCTTTAGCAGTTGTTCCCCCCTCTTAGTCGCTGCCCCCCTCAGCTCTTTCCCACCCTCAGTTCCTGTCCCCCTCTCAGCCCTTGCCCCCCTCTTCAGCCCCATATACAGTTCCAGTAACCCCCGTTACAGCAGCTGTGCCCTTTTCTACAGCTCATGTGGCCCCTTCTATAGTAGATGCTCCCCCCACTCAGATCCTGTCCATCCCTCTCAGCTCCTGTCCCCCTCTTACAGCCCATGTCCTCACTCTCAGCCCTTGTCCACCCTCAGCCTTTTCCATCCCATCTCAGTCCTTGCCCCCCTCCCAGCCCCTGTTGCCATTATTAGCCCCCTTCTCCCCCTCACAGCCTTTCCCCTCCATCAGCCTCTGTCTCCCTCAGCCCTTTCCCCTCCTTCAGCCCCTGTGCCCCCCTCAGCTCCCCCTCTCAGCCCGCCCCCCCTCGTCCCCTCAGCTCTTTTCACCCCTTAGCCTTTGCTCTCAGCCCCTGTCCCCCCTCAGCTCCATTCTCCCCTCTCGGCTCCTTTCTCCCCCTCTCAGCCCCTGCCCCCCTCTCAACACCTCCCTCAGCTCTTCTCTCCCCCTTTCAGCCTCTTTCTCCCCCTCAGCCTTTGCCCTCCCCTCTCAGCCTTTGCCCCCTCTCAGCCCCTAGGGGGCAGCACAATGCATCTTTGCCTGTGTAGCCAAAAATCATTTCACCAGCCCTGCCTGCACCATATAGGGTTAAAATAAATAAAAAAATACTAACTCTTACCTTTAAATCTACACTCCATTACATTTATTCAGAATTTAATAGGTACATCCCTTCTCGATCTCTCCACTTACACTTACTGCTAATTTACTGCTAACTCACATGCAAGACTTCTTGCAGGCTGATTCTCTCCTGTGGAAAAGACTTCTTACTCCCACACTCTCCCCTAGTCTTCAATCATCACCCCAAGGAAGGTGCAAGACTATTTTGTGCCCTAGGCAAGACCAGCTTTCACCCCTCCACCCAAAAAAAAAAATTTGCCAACTTTGCAAGTCTCTTTTTTTTTGCAAGGAGCCTAAATAACAAAATGGGGGAACTAGATGCATTAGCATACACTAAACAATATGATATAATAGGCATAACTGAAACATGGTGGGATGAGACACATGACTGGGCAGCTAACTTAAATGGGTACATGTTATTTAGGAAGGATAGGAAAAACAAGAAGGGTGGTGGGGTATGTTTGTATGTCAACCATGATTTAAAGCCAAATGTTAAGCAAATGGAATGCAAGGATGATAACGTGGAAGCTTTATGGGTAAATATCTGCTTGGGGGGAAAAGAAGGGAAACCAACTATTGGTTGGGATATGTTATAAACCACCTAATGTTAATATTGACGAGGAACAATAGCTGTTTGAGCAAATTGAGAAAGCTGCAAATCTGGGTAACACTTTAAGTACAAGCACCAACTAGAATAGACGCTTGTCTGGACCTGGTTTTAACAAACAACGTTGATATTTTGACCAACATTCAAGTAGGTGAGCACTTTGGAAATAGTGATCACAGTATAGTGTCCTTTGAAATAAACTCAAAAAAAACAAAAGCACATGGGGAATACTAAAACATATAATTTTAAAAAGGCCAATTTCAATAAGTTAAGGGAAGCTTTACAATATATTGACTGGCATAAACTCTTTAGTGAAAAGAACATTGAGGATAAATGGATCATCTTCCAACAAATATTAAAAAGGTACATTTCTCAGTATGTACCGTTGGGAAATAAATATAAAAAAAACAAATTAAAACCAATGTGGCTTAGTAGAGAAGTAAAACAAGAGATTACAACTAAGAAAAGGGCATTTAAAGCATTTAAATCGGACAAATCAGATGCATCTTATAAAAGATATAAGGAAGCAAATAATGCGTGCAAAAAGGCAATTAGACTTGCTAGACTTCAAAATGAAATAATGATAGCTAAAGAGAGCAAAACCAAGCCCAAAGCATTTTTTAAGTACATAAATTCTAAAAAAAACCAAAATGAAAGTGTAAGTACACTAAAAACTGAAACGGGGGTGTTAGTTAATGAAGACCAGGAAAAGGCAGGAATTTTAAATAACTATTTCTCCTCCGTATATATTAAGGAAGAACCCATGGCAATAGATGTGCAAATGATTGCTACTAAAAACTTGCAGAATAATTGTAATTGGTTAACTCAAGACAAGGTGCTGCAGCAACTAAAGAAAGTTAATATAAACAAAGCTCCAGGGCCTGACGGTATCCATCCACGTGTACTTAAGGAACTAAGTGCAGAAATAAGTGAACCTCTGTTTTTAATCTTTCAAGATTCTTTTCTTTCAGGAAGTGTTCCAGAGGATTGGAGGAAGGCAGATGTGGTTCCTATATTCAAAAAGGGTTCAAAATCCTTGCCTGGAAATTATAGACCTGTGAGCTTAACTTCTGTGGCTGGGAAAATATTTGAAAGGTTATTAAGGGATAATATTCAAGAATTCCTTAAGAAGAACATGGTTATCAGCAAAAATCAGCACGGTTTTATGAAGCACAGGTCATGTCAAACTAACTTGATTGCGTTCTACGAAGAAGTAAGTAGAAGTATAGATCAGGGTGTTGCCGTGGATGTGATCTATTTGGATTTTGCCAAGGCATTTGATACAGTTCCACACAATAGATTAGTGTTCAAACTCAAGGAAATTGGTCTAGATGAAAATGCTTGTTCTTGGGTAGAACATTGGCTTAAAAACAGAGTACAAAGAGTTGTCATTAATGGTGAATTTTCAAGCTGGACAGAGGTGGCAAGTGGTATCCCTCAGGGGTCTGTTCTGGGACCCCTTCTATTTAACATGTTTATAAATGATCTTGAAGACCGCATTGAAAGTAATGTTTCAGTGTTTGCAGATGACACAAAACTTTGTAAAACAATACAATGTGAGCAAGATATTACTTTGCTGCAGAAGGATTTAGATAGACTGGGGGACTGGGCACTCAAATGGCAGATGAAATTTAATGTTGAAAAATGCAAAGTTATGCACTTCGGCGTAAAGAATACTGTCAGAATATTTATATCAACAGACATTTTGTGCTAAAAAGAAATTAAAAGTGCATATTGCCACAGCCACTCAGAACAAAGCGGACTCCATTTTGCTATCTTCAGGATAACAAAAACACATAATTTCCTTGGTTTCTTCTTACCTTCAGTAACTAGCCACTTGCTTGAGCTGAGGAATGTATTACATAAACAAACCAAGATAAGCAATGAAGCAAGGGGGATGGAATACTCTGTCTAAAATGTTAATGGAATAGATGCAATTATCTAAACACAGACACTAGTGACAGAGAAGACTAAGTAATTGCTTTTACTTTCTAAGTTTTATAAGGTACCATTGTAAGAAAGGGGTGAAATTGAGTTTAGAACTGTCAATTTTACAAGTTACGACCAAAGTAGTTGCCACAAAGACTGGCACAAATGCTTTGAACTGACAGCAAATCTAAGTTATGGTAGTCATTTTAGATAAGCCAAATGATGTCAAAATCATCATCAGGAAAAGTTAACTCTTTCCTGGATAGGAAGGTTTCATTAGACGAGACTGCCATCTATGGATCAAATACCTAAATTGCGATCCATCGATTGGACACACCTACGGCTGCCTATTGGTTTATCAACTAATGACGTACAGAGAGTCTGGCCCTTTAAAAGTTAGGACAAAGGGAATACAGGGTGGTTGGAGTTGAGAGACAGAGAGAGGAATTGGAAGTTTGGGCATCCGATTCGGACATGCAGAAAAATCCAGGAAAATATCTGGGACTAACACTCTACCCTTAAACTCTCTTGGACATAAACTCTTTAATACTTTTTCTATCACTCACACACCTCCATACAATCAATCAAGTTTCTGGGACTACCTACTCATCTGATGAGAATATCTACATAACTGGTAATTATGCTGGTTTTATTTAATTAATTTAAATTAATTAAAATTTACTAATAGCATGATATATGACTGGATAAATCACGGTCAGATTTCCATATTTAAGAAATCTTAGTTAACTAAAGAATATATAGTTATAAACATTCCATTCTGCAGGTGGAATTAAGAATAATTATATATTAATGTGATAGTATCACGTGTTACAATACCGCTGTTTCTATCCAGGTGTATTGATTTATTCTAAAATAAGATAAAATATCTTTTTAGACAAATTAAAATTCTGCTTTTGTAAAAATCTGGTAGATTATTCTTATTGGATGGTTCCAGGAAATGATGAATGAGCTGGTTCAAATGTTATTTTAATTGAAAATCACAGGATAATAGGATACTATATGCTTAGGAGGATCTAGCCAGCATTGAAAGGGTTATTCAGTTGATTTAACTGTTAGCCAGGGTTTTATGGCTCTTCGCTGTGAAAAGTTTTGCTTTCTCTGTCTGTAAAATACCTCATAAATCTTAAGTGACAGCTGGTGCTGTAGCCTTTGGAAAACGTGTATAGCCATTTCATTGTATTGCATATTATGTTATACTAAATATTCACTGATTATTATCATGCATGATGCCTAATATCATTTGTGAATTAATTTGTTACAATAAAAATAAATCTATTTTTATAACAGATTGTGAATTATTTATGGAATACTTTTGACTTACATGATAAACAATCTCTAAGATCTAAGAGAATTGAAATAGTGGGCAATTCTCGACTGCTTAATATTATCATCCCATAAATATCCCCACAATACACATGCAACGTATACCCTTAATGGAAGCGAATTAGGGATAACAACACACGAAAAGGACTTGGGAATAGTTATAGACAACAAACTATGCAACAATGTGCAATGTCAATCAGCAGTGGCCAAGTCCAGTAAGGTATTGTCATGCATGAAAAAGGGCATTCATTCTTGGGACAAGAATATCATTTTGCCTCTTTATAAATCATTTATGAATATGCTGTGCAATTTTGGGCACCTGTTCTAAAGAAGGATATTATGGCACTAGAAAAAGTGCAGAGGCGGGCTACAAAATTAATAAAAGGAATGGAACATATCGGCTATGAAGAAAGGTTAACAAATTTAAACCTATTTAGTTTAGAAAAACGTCGCCTGAGAGGGGATATGATAACATTATACAAATATATTCGGGGCCAGTACAAACCATTGTGTGGAAATCTATTCACAAACCGGACTTTACATAGGACACGAGGCCATGCGTTTAGACTGGAAGAAAGAAGATTTCGTCTAAGGCAAAGGAAAGGTTTTTTTACTGTAAGAACAATCAGGATGTGTAATTCTCTGCCTGAGGAAGTGGGTTTTATCAGAGTCCATACAGATGTTCAAACGGTCAAATGGCTACTAGATGCATACTTGCAAGAACAGAATATTCAAGGATATAATCTTTTAATGTAGGGTTATAACTGCTTGATCCAAGGATAAATCTGACTGCCATTCTGGGGTCAAGAAGGAATTTTTTTTCCTAGCTTGTTGCAAAATTGTGCTTCAAACTGGGTTTTTTTGCCTTCTTTTGGATCAACAGCAAAAAAACAAATGTGTGGTAGGCTGAACTTGATGGACGCAAGTCTCTTTTCAGCTATGTTACTATGTAACTATCTCTTTCTCCTTCCTATTCCCTCAGTGTCGCTTTCTCCCAGCATCTTTGTGTGTCTCATTCTCCCCCAACTCCTTTGTATGCCTTTTCTCCCTCTTGCCCCTTTTTGTGTCTCCCCAGCCATTACTGTGTCTTTTTGCTCCCTCTCAGCCCTTTCGTGTGCCTCTTTGTCACCCACTATGTTCTACGTGTGTCCGCCCAGCAACTCTTTGTGTCTATTTTTCCCCACCTCTTTATGTGTCTCTGTTTTGCCTACCCCAGCCCCTCTGTGTGTCTCTTGCCCCACACTTTTGAGTCTCTTTGTGACCCCAGACCTACTGTGTACCTTTTTCCCCAGCACCATTGTGTTTCTCTTTCTCTTCCCCTTTTTGTGTCTTTCTTCTCCCCCTACCCATTTGTGTGTCTTTGTCCCCCATTTAACCTATGTGTGTCTCTTTGTGCCCTCCCGTGCATGCTTACCTCCCTTCATTTACCATGTCGGGGGTTCTCAGAGGATGCTTTTTTACCTCTTTTTATTGCTTCCAGCAAGCAGCTTCCTGTCAGACTGGATATAAGAAACAGAACTCCTCTACCTGTGGTCCGCCCGGCCATGATAGATACAGTGATTGACAGGAAGCTATGCAGTGTGCTCCCTTCCTGCAGGTCACCCAGACATTGCAATTTTCCGGCCCCAAAACCCATCTCTTCAGAATATCAGTAACTTATATTTCACAAACCTATCACTCACTATCTTAAAGTGCGACAATCTACTCCCACCCTGTCGCTTGTTGTTACCTTCCAAGCTGTCCTTCCTGTTGTGCTTCTGTATTCCATCTCTTCTAGAATGTAATCTCTTTCAAACAGTGTCCTGTTGTTCCTGTGACATTTTGTAATCATCTCATCAGAGGCGTAACAGGAAACCACCGGGCCCCAGTGCGAAAATTGTCTTGGGGCCCCCCATATTTCTACCCCCACCACCCACCCAATACGTCTACCCTCCCCCTCCCATACATTCCCCTCCACACATGCAGACAGATACACATGAAGACACACACATAGACCAACACATATACAGAGACACACACATACAAACACACACATACATATAAACACACACACAGATACATACACACATAGACAGAAACATTCATACAGACACATTCACACACACATATACAGACACATATACAAAATGTTTTAGTCACCCTCCTGCTTCCTACCTTTTAGGTGCAGGAGTTTGGCTTTCCATGGGGTCTAGTGGCTCAGCCTGATGAGTGGGAACTCTGACTCCCACCTCTTCTTCCTTCTCCCGCACAGCTCTCTATGATTGCTGGGAGGAGTGATCAGGGCTGTCAC
Source organism: Pelobates cultripes (assembly GCA_933207985.1). Classification (NCBI taxonomy): domain Eukaryota; kingdom Metazoa; phylum Chordata; class Amphibia; order Anura; family Pelobatidae; genus Pelobates; species Pelobates cultripes. Next base: position 112,901,121 of record OW240920.1, on the reverse strand, counting down.
TTGCTCCCAGCTCTGATGTCATCTCAGGGAGCCCGGTCATGTTGTTAAAGCACTGCAGCGCTGACCGCGCCCCCTGGAAAATCATTGCCATCGGGTGGCCCTAACAGCATGTGCCACTCAATGAGTGACAGGCCTGGTCAAAGCTGCAACCCCTGCGACCATGGTAATTCCGCCACTGGATTCCATCCAGGTCCGTCTTTCCCCATGGACACGCTGGGAAGTTGCCCAGGGGCCCCAAAGGCATAGGGCCTCCACCACACTGCCCAGTGTGCCCAGGCTGAGAGGGAAGATCGTTTGATCTCCCCTGCCAGCCCATGGTAAGCCGGCCCTGCTCTCTTGCCATGGGCCCTCTTCACTGCCGGCCCAAAGGCCCTTCAAGAGAGGGAAGAGAGGGGGCTGGAGGACCCAGAGGCAGGAGGAGGGACTTGGGAGGCAGATCATTCCTCCCGTTAGCAGGCTGTTTGGAGCGTTGCTGCGTGTTGCCATGGCAACGCTCCACACATCGCTCAGCTTGGGAGGAGTGAAGACAGCCTGCAGCCAGAGGAGGTGCAGGCTATATATCTACTACTTACCAGAGGACCACTAGAGCTGGCAGTGTCCACCCTGCCTTCAGTAAAGTTAAGAAGAAAGGTTGGGCTGGGCATGCAGAATGTACATTTAGTATTTAAGAAACAAGAACAAGAAAACATTTGTTCCATACACCCCTCACACTCTGCAACACACAAACACGACCCACTCAGAGCACCTCACACACACACACCTCTCTCACACAGCGCCTCACAACACAGCACCCCTCACACACCACCCCTCACACACACATCACCCCTCATACACAGCACACAGCACCCTTACTTACAACACCCCTGATTAACAGACCCCTCGCTTATAGCACCCCTCACACACACAGCACCCCTCACACACAGAACCTTCCATGCACAGCACCTTACACACACATAGCAACCCTTATACACATCACACACACAAACACACTACACCACACACAGCACCCCTCACACACACTACACCCCCCCACACACACAGTACCCCTACACACAAACCCATACACTGCACCCCTCACTGCTGTATGTATTCAGCAGTCTGTATGTATTCGGCAGTTTGTGTGGATTTAGCAGTCTGTGTGTGTGTGTGTGTATTCAGCAGTCTATATGTATTCAGCAGTCTGTGTATATTCAATAGTCTGTGTGTACTCAGCAGTCTGTGTGCATGTATTCAGCAGTCGGTTTGTGCATATTCAGCAGTCTGTATGTATGTATTGCTTTTGTTGGGGGTACCGATTTTTATTTCTCTGAGTTGTTGTGTAGGAAGGGCCCCAGTGCACAGCTCTGCCCAGGAGCCCATAATGCTGTTAAGATGGCACTGATCTCATCTATTTTTAAATTTCCTCCTTGATAATATTAATAAGTGCTGCAGAATGTGTTGGTGCTATATAAATGATAACATTTATAATGGCTGCGCTAAAGCCCTTTCACTGTGTTACTTAGGTGGCTAAAAAGGGAACTGTTAGTCCAAATTCCATTTTAATCGAATTTATGCAAACGGAATTCACAAGAACCGAATCAAACCATCAGCAAGCTAAATTTGGTTCCCCACCCACATGAATCAGGTTTTGCTTAATAGTAATAGGTTAATTGGTTCTGCAACATGTCGGATAGGGGCTTAAAGGAGCATAAAATCCTGATATTTATGTAAACCTGATATTTGATAACAGCCTTTTTTATTTATAAACTTTTTTTGTGGTGGCTAGCTAAAAACAGCTGGCCAGCCACTAAATTACTACATTATTTAATCACCATAATAAAGAGGTCTGGTTTTTCTATTTTTAAAAATTTGCCTAATTACAGTGCTGGAAATATTTATCTGTATTTTAACAATCTTGGCCTGTATTTTCAGTGTTCAGACACAGAATTCAGCCAGTAGATCACATCTGGTCAAGCCGAAAACCTGACATTATAAATAGTGTGAACAATATCCAGATGTTGCACTCTGAATGTCTCCAGATGAGTCCAAATTATTTTTTCAAATAAAGTCTGGGGACACATCAATTTTTTTAATAATTATGTGATGGGATATTTCTCAGTAGAAATTATCTCACTAATGACATGCAATCTAAGCAGTGCATTGCTTCATGAAATGTGATTGATCTATAAACACATATCTGTTCCAGGATATTTCCAGACAATATAACTCTTTATACAAAAAGATATGGAAGGGCTGCGCCAAATAAGGGTAGATAGTCCAGTAAAATATTGCTAGGGTGCCAATAGATGGTCTAGGATACTTGATAGAGTTCCTCTGTGGATGCGTCTGGTGTAGACCGTTCCGTATATGTAAATACAAGAGAGGTAGAGGCGACTAATGGTATAGTATGAAAGTTCAGGGTGTGGTAGGTAACAAAAAGTAAAGAACTCACATTCAAGAGAGCTATGGCCAGCTCTGGTGTGGATTGCGTACAGCGGTATAATCCCCGCTTATGGGATATGTAGGGAGGGGGTCTCCGTCAACACCGTCTGGTAGTCCAGAACTCGGAAAAGAAAGACAGAAAGCAACAATAGTGCTCTCAATTTTGATGTGGTTCAATGTGCAGATAAGAAGAGGTAAAAAACTCACATTTGAGGGAGCTATGGCCAGCTCTGGTGTGGATAGCGTACAGCGGTATAATCCCCGCTTATAGGATATGTAGCGGCGATACGTCCGTCAGCACCGTCTGGTGATCCAAGGCTCCAATATAGAAGAATAAAAAGCAGCAATAGTGCTCTCAATTGTGATAGGTTAAGAGAGTAGTAGAGAAAATAAAATAATACTCACAAAGATAGAGCAGAGGTACTGCTCTATGGATAGGCGCCGGTGGTATGATCCCCACCTAGGATTTCTTGGAGTACTGGAACTTTAAAATTGCCAGTGGAAGTAAAAGTAACCAGGAAAGGTTAAAATGCCAGGAATAGGTAAAAAAAGTTGTTTAAAGTGCATAAAGAGTGCAATAAAAAGAGGATTGGTACAATAAAGTAGCCAAAAAACTTTTATTGATCTAAAATACACAGTAAAATACAGAATTAATAACCATAAACGCGTTTCACCATAAGTGGCTTCTTCAGAATGGGATAAAAGTAGTAACCTGGCAGGGGTTGTTTAAATAGGGCTATGTTAATTTGAAAATTGCGCCAAAAGTGTAATTGGCCAATCAGAGACAATTTTTAAAATCACTTTTCAAAATTAGGATTCAAGAGTATGGGAGTGATGTTATAAAGGTGATGAGTCCATTTAAATTATTTAAATGTGAAAACGAGGGTGAGAAAGTTGTTTTTTAAAGAGAAAGAAAGGGAAAAAAAAAAGTTGTTTGATTAAAGTTCAAAAAAAAAAAGTTTGATTAAAGTTCATCAAATTAAATCAAAGTTCAAACTTAAAAGATTATTATTATTATGAGGGTTGGTTAGGTCCAGACATAAAGAATAAAAGCATGTAGATAAGGGTTGTATATAGGAATTTAAATAAAATTAAACAGGTCAAAATCAACATCAACATTAAACCAGATGGGGTAAGAGTTTTGAGATTAAAAACCCATTCCATCTCAGCTTTACCTAATATGTTCTTAATGTTACCACCTCTCCATGGTATTATACATTTTTTTATGCCGATGCATTTAAGGTGTCTTATGTCGTTGTTATGTGTACAAAAGTGTTTGGAGACTGAGTGATTCAGGTATCCCAATTCCTTCGTCTCAGAAGGAATTGCTCCCAATTAGAAGATTTTAACAAACAATCAAATTATTTAAAAGAAATAATTGAGAAAAATTACTCACCAACCCGCCTCAACACCACTATAAATACCATCACCAAAAAAGATAGAGCAGACCTCCTAATTTACAATACCCAACCCACCACCAACACCATGCCCCTTCCTGTTATTTTCAATTTTAATAACAAAAGTGGCCATGTCAAAAAAATTATCAAAAAACATTGGCACCTCTTAAAAGAAGACGAAATACTTAAAAATATTATACCTGACAAGCCTAATGTTGTCTTGAGAGGTGCCCCAAATTTCAAATCCATTTTAACCACCAATTTTACAAAAGAAACCAAACCTACTTTTAATTATTTTATGACCAATGCCAGTGGCTTTTATAAATGTAAAAGATGCATTGTATGCAAAAACACAGACCCCTCCGTCCCTTCCAAAACCACCAGTTTTAAATCTAATATCACCAACAAAACCTATAAAATTAAAGATTTTATCAGTTGCGATACCAAAAATGTCATCTACTTGTTGGAGTGCCCTTGTGGTCTCCAGTATGTAGGGATGACCACAAGAAGTCTTAAAGTGAGACTGAGTGAACACTGTAGAAATATAAAAACAGGCTACCTGAATCACTCAGTCTCCAAACACTTTTGTACACATAACAACGACATAAGACACCTTAAATGCATCAGCATAAAAAAATGTATAATACCATGGAGAGGTGGTAACATTAAGAACATATTAGGTAAAGCTGAGATGGAATGGGTTTTTAATCTCAAAACTCTTACCCCATCTGGTTTAATGTTGATGTTGATTTTGACCTGTTTAATTTTATTTAAATTCCTATATACAACCCTTATCTACATGCTTTTATTCTTTATGTCTGGACCTAACCAACCCTCATAATAATAATAATCTTTTAAGTTTGAACTTTGATTTAATTTGATGAACTTTAATCAAACTTTTTTTTTTTGAACTTTAATCAAACAACTTTTTTTTTTCCCCTTTCTTTCTCTTTAAAAAACAACTTTCTCACCCTCGTTTTCACATTTAAATAATTTAAATGGACTCATCACCTTTATAACATCACTCCCATACTCTTGAATCCTAATTTTGAAAAGTGATTTTAAAATTGTCTCTGATTGGCCAATTTTCAAATTAACATAGCCCTATTTAAACAACCCCTGCCAGGTTACTACTTTTATCCCATTCTGAAGAAGCCACTTATGGTGAAACGCGTTTATGGTTATTAATTCTGTATTTTACTGTGTATTTTAGATCAATAAAAGTTTTTTGGCTACTTTATTGTGCCAATCCTCTTTTTATTGCACTCTTTATGCACTTTAAACAACTTTTTTTACCTATTCCTGGCATTTTAACCTTTCCTGGTTACTTTTACTTCCACTGGCAATTTTAAAGTTCCAGTACTCCAAGAAATCCTAGGTGGGGATCATACCACCAGCGCCTATCCATAGAGCAGTACCTCTGCTCTATCTTTGTGAGTATTATTTTATTTTCTCTACTACTCTCTTAACCTATCACAATTGAGAGCACTATTGCTGCTTTTTATTCTTCTATATTGGAGCCTTGGATCACCAGACGGTGCTGACGGACGTATCGCCGCTACATATCCTATAAGCGGGGATTATACCGCTGTACGCTATCCACACCAGAGCTGGCCATAGCTCCCTCAAATGTGAGTTTTTTACCTCTTCTTATCTGCACATTGAACCACATCAAAATTGAGAGCACTATTGTTGCTTTCTGTCTTTCTTTTCCGAGTTCTGGACTACCAGACGGTGTTGACGGAGACCCCCTCCCTACATATCCCATAAGCGGGGATTATACCGCTGTACGCAATCCACACCAGAGCTGGCCATAGCTCTCTTGAATGTGAGTTCTTTACTTTTTGTTACCTATCACACCCTGAACTTTCATACTATACCATTAGTCGCCTCTACCTCTCTTGTATTTACATATACGGAACGGTCTACACCAGACGCATCCACAGAGGAACTCTAACAAGTATCCTAGACCATCTATTGGCACCCTAGCAATACTTTACTGAACTATCTACCCTTATTTGGCGCAGCCCTTCCATATCTTTTTGTATCTATCCACCGAAGGACCCGAGGGGTTTTCCTTCATTTGGGTTGCTGCCTACCTTGACTAATTTTGTGATTACTAGCGCTGAATTCTTTTTGTGTTAATCTATAACTCTTTATAGCCTGACACTTTTTTAAACAATATATAATTTTTTTTTTTTTTTTTTATATATATGCTGCTATTATATGGTGTTTTGATAAAATAAAGTGCAATTACACATTGAACATTGAAAACATTATTTACTCACCATTTGGCTTCCTCTAGCATTTCCTTGGTATTTTATCCATAATTTTCCATCTAAACTGTAGCTCACTACAAACTGGGAGATATAGAGAGAGAGAAGGTGCTGTCGTGCTCCTTGTGTGTGAATTTCATGAATCAAAGTAGGGGTAAGGAGGTCAACCTGTCAGACAACAAACATATATATTAATATTAAGCAATACATTTATACATAGTAAAATAATTCAGTTCTTGTGAATTAATTAGTTCGGGGGAGGAAACAATTGGGGTTTGGGAAAATTAATTTTCCATAATAAAATTGAACTTAATCTTTTTAACTTACCTTATACCCAGTGCCGAGACTCCGCTACAGCTTTCAGCTACTACCCTGTTGATGTCAGCTTCCAAGCTGATGCCTCCCATAATTTCGTCTAATCCAATACTTCTCATAGAGAGCCCTAGATTGGAGAGCACATGTGCAGCAAAATGCCATGGTTCTTTAATCAAATGCTTGTATTGGCAGCATTTCATTGAAGAACCGCATTTTACTTAGTTATTGAAGTGGAAGTGCCCCTAGTGGTTGCCAGGAAGACAGCACTAGAGGCATTCTTATCTACTCAATGTATCCATTGCCATTTTTATATTAAGGGTTTAAAACTATAAGACCACAGTACCAAGACCACGTTAAGATGGACATATCACAAAACAAATGAAATGGTTTGTCTATTGGTTATTTTGTTTGCTTTGTGATATGTCAATATGGCATTTTGTAGTTTGGGATTTCATATGAATCACTGATTGCCCAAAATTACAATGAGTTGCATGTATGTACATAGTGAGCATTTGATGTGATCTTCCCCATAAACCAACCATGAATTCCCCAAATAACGACAGACACTAAAACTATGGATACAACAGCCCACAGCATTTATTAAAAACATATAAATACTGTGTAACACATCCAAACGTAGAGAATTGTACATAATAAAATGATAACTTAACATATACATAACATTGTACAATGTCATACAGTAAGTCCATAATGTAATCAAAACGTCCTTGCCAATCTAACTCACCCCTTCCCAAAGGCTCTCACCTCCCCCTTCGGCATAATAAATTCCTCTTCCCTTTTGGGCTCCCCACCAGCCGTCTTTTAGCTCAATGGGGACATGGCCACCCTGGTAACCCTTATGGTTCACCATAAGAGACAGGGGAGGATGAGACCCGGCCATTATCCTCTTACTCATCTACCTGCAAACCACCTCCCACCCTATTTGGCAAGGACATGCCACCCGCCACACACCCTGCTGTTTTGAGCCTAAAATTAGCGGGGGACCCCACCCAAACATTTAGCTCAGCAGAGTGGCAGGACGCACATAGGAAACAAACCTCCTAGATCCCCACCTCGCTATCCTCTGCACCTCCTGATCTGGCATACCCAGCCAAGAAACCTCCGTTGCGGTGCCAATTCGGAAAGAGTGCCCACAAAACTCAACATTCGTATGCCCAACGTAGCCAACCTAAACGAAACACAAGGACGAATTGAAAATGGAAGATGAAGCTTCACCAGTAGAGAGCCAGACAGTGCAGGGTGAACTCTGCAAAAATTCCAAAAGGACAAGACTGGGCAGGTGACCAACATAAGGACCACTGCCAGCTGAACCCACTTACCCTTCCCGAACACGTCAGTTTTGGAGCAGCGAATCTTAAAGGAAACCCAGTCCTGCTTATCCCGAACATCAGAGAAAAGGATCCTCCCAACGGCTGACCTGCTCGGACAAACCAACTCCCCAATCCTCATGGCCCCAAAGGATGCAAAAAGGCGAGGTGAAACAGCTGCACCTCAGAGTCCGAGAAACACACCTGCGGGAGCACCCCTGATACCAGCCTCCTAGAATCCACAGGAACCCGACCCCTGTGCAGTCTCATCCTTCCAGCCATGAAATTTGTCATGAAAGACTGTGGACTCCGCTGAAGGTGACATGCCCGCAGTAACCTAACTCTCCAAGAGCTGCAACAGACCCTGCAATCGAACAGGCAAATTCTGAAAGACCCCTACTTCCGATTTAAGCTTATGCTATTCCGCCCATACCTTTGAATACTTAGCCCACGTGGAACTAGACACCGATTCCACAAACCAGTTCCATCAGCCTGCTGTACCCAGGGACCACAGCTCCACTGGACATGGGCAACCTTCCTTGTCTGCATGAGGCGCAGCCGCCCGGAACTCTGCCCACTGTGAACGAGAGAGAGCATCCGTAATCACATTATGAACCCATGGAACATGCAGCGCCCTACATGTCACATTTAGGCACAAGCACTATAGCACTAAGCGCTGAAGCAAATGGACCACCGGTGGAGAAGAGGCAGAAAGTTGGTTAATCGATTGTCGCAATGAAAAAAGACCTGCCAGCCCCGCAATTAAAAACCCCACATTTCCAACGCCACCACAATGGGGAAAAGCTCAAAGAAGGCAAGATTTCTAGTCAGGCCTGAGGCGCACCATGCCTCCGGTCAAGTATCAGTGCACCAACGTGACCCCAAGATTGCCCCAAAGACGATGGAACCCACGTCCGTATAGAGTTGAAGATCCAAACTAGACACCTTGTGTGCTTGCCAATAGGACCTCCCATTATACGCAGCCAGGAAGGAATCCCAGATTACCAGGTCATCCTGCAACTACTGCGTGAGCTGAATAAAATGCAGAGGCCTTGCCATCTAAGTGGTCGCTGCCGCCAGGCACCTGCTGAACACCCACCCCATGGCCATGATACAACAGGCGAAATTCAATTTCCCAAAAAGAGACTGCAGCTGGCGTCACTGGCCCCACCATCTTGTCGTGAGTTTGGGGATGGCAGCCAGGATGGCAGTCGGGATGCACAGGCAATAAGCAAATGCCAATTTAACGTCCGCCTTTGCCCGCAAGGCCCCAGGGCCCGCCGCCCTGACCTTGCAAAAAGCAGCATTGCATTAAGCGTAAGACACCCGGCACAGGGCTGCAGAGATATCGTCATTCACATGAACCCCCATGAGGATATGACAAATGATGAATTAGGGAAAACTTCCCACCTCTTTCTTGGGCAGCATGCCCAAGGGGGACACGCGCAAATTGGGCAGTGGAGAAACATCAAAGGGCCCTGCCACATGCCCCAGCAATACCTCCTTACAAAGCTTGTCCAGGACCACCCTAGGAAAGTCCTGCACTGGCTTCAAGTTCCAAACTACCCCCGAGGACGACGTGGTTTCACGCTGAAACGCGCGTTGGGCTTGTCATTATTATCTCCCTCTTGGAGCACTTCAGCACTATGCACTGACACACGATGGTTACTTTTTATTTTTGTTTCTGTTTTTGATACTGAGGTAGCATTATAGGATTACAGGATTGTCACTTCAGATTCAGCATTTAGATAGAACACCCTCAAAAGTGTTTCCAGGAGTTATAAGGTTTATCAATAGGGATGCCCCATTTTTGTCTCTTCAGTATTTAGAGAGGATCTTACTTGATTTACTTACTTTTCTGACAGAGACTCTACTTATATTATTGATTTTGTAATAGTTACTTTTTTACTTCTATCCTTGTAATACCCTTTTCTCCTTTTACAACTCTGTAGCTGTTCCTGTTCCCTGTGTTTAGGGATTGTTTGCTGCCTTTTCTAGCTGCTATTGGACTTTTGTCTTCCTATACTAGGCTATTTTTAGCCAGAGTTGGGTTTACTTCCATTAGCTGGTAACAACAGTTAGGTAGGATCAGGCTGTCATTCATTATTGCTTATTTATCCTATTTTGCTTATACCATATACTTTTCTGATCTGATATAGTACATATTATCTAGGCATCTAGCACCTCTCGTAACTGTTGCCTTTGGTCTACCAGGTTATACTCTATGGTTTACCTCAGTACTTTCAGTATTATTAATAAAGTTTTTATTTTATTTTAAGACCTGAAGCAGGTATAGCTGTTCCCTACAATCACGAGACGAGGCTGCATGTTTAGGGTGAAGTGAACTGATTTTAATGGGACCACACTTGGCCTTTTATGACAGTCCCCATGCAAGGGGCACCCCCCCTGGACCTGAGAGTAAACCACAGTAAAAACAAATACATAATCACATTGGTTCTCAGATCCAAGACACTCCCATACATAATGAGACAATCCCTCCCCTGTGCTGGGAGATAATTGAGTAAAGTACTGTATTATCTCCAGACACAAAACACACATTTTCATAAAAATAAAAAAAAATACCTTTAAAACATACAACCCTCCCCCAAAAAAGTTATATCCCCTGATAGCCCCCATCTGGGTGAACAACATACTCAAGAATCACCCAGATCGGTTCAGAGGTTCAGGAATTTCCTGGAAGTCTTATTTTTGACCGACCGCACGCATGGTCCTATGCCCAAAATAGTTCCATATAATTTGTGCTAGTGGTCGGTCTAGTTCAGTAGTTTAAAAACGAACAAACTAGCGAACATAGTCAATGGTCTTACTCTGGAGTGTGTTCCCCTTGTTCAAACGAACGATTCCACTGAACAGTGCCCTTCTAAGTTGTGTAGAACCGAACACAGGCGATGATGGAAGTCCAGCGGTGTTCGGGACTTTCTGTGTCTGTTTTCAGTTCCATGAGATTCATGCCCAAACACCGCTGCCTGCGTTCATGCGAACAAGATGGCCGCAACCTCATTGTTGTGCAGCCACCCAGACAAATAATTAGAACACTGTGGTGAGAACCGTTCCAAGGTGTTAAAGGTGTTAGCAAGTTCCTGGGTGGTCCCTTTTTCGTGCGGTTGTTCGGTAGTCGAATGGGACAATGTTAGAATAGGAGGGGAATGAAACTGGGGGAGATGTAGGCCGCACGCCATGTGGCTCAGACGAGCAGACCTGTTGCTGTCTGCGGCTTCTATATATACTTTATTCCTTAAAAGGACTTAGAAATACATTAAACAATTAACTTAATTAATTACTTCATGCTGGTGGGGATTATATCACCAAAGGTGTGAAACACTTGAGCAAGTGCTTGCTCTTGAAATTGTAAGTAGGTTAACATTTTACCAATACTTCTACATTGCTATACTACACAATAAGAGTTTTTCTTTCTATTTTATTCTTTATACATTGGAACATTACTCCATTTAAACAAGTTGATTTTCACATATTCTGAGACGAATATGTACCGTCCAGTTGCTAAACAGTAGAGCTATGATACATTGCACTACTATTATTTTTTTTTTTCTGTTTTTGAGGATTCTTTATTGAACATCTAATACTGTTTACTCAAGTTATAAGTATAAAAGTACATATACATATATATAATTTTTCCTGATGAAACATGGCAGCGTTTACTCCTCGCCTAACAGCAAGGACAGGAAATATACCTCTGAAATTGGTATAAGTAGATATTCCCCATTCCCATCAGGCAGTCTTTTTTTCCTGTCCTTCAAAGCAGCCTGGAAGAAGTCTGCTTAGGAAGGCCTTGATTTTTTTCTCTTATGCTCAACAGGCCAATATTTTTTGTAGGCCCAGCTAGGATTCAGCCTCTAAACACTGAAAACCAAGTAACAGCATAGATGCAACAGTTACCTACCTGTGTCCCCTTTTTAGTGGTACCCACCATATACCACCATATCAATGGTCTGATTTAAACCTTGCCCCACTGGTGCTGATTAATGGCATAACGGTGGCAGATGGAAGTCTATAGTTTAAACAGTTTAGACTGTCAGTTGTTTAAATCCCAATTAGCCGCTGAAACACTGGCCTTCAACAGTTAATATGCCTCCATGTCTGATTAGTATGTTTTCCCACCTCTTGCAAGTTTCTGTTCATTCGGTTCCTCCCAATTGCTTACCTTGGCCTTCCTTTTAACAAATAGGTCACATTTAGGAGGTAAATCGTGAGTACTTAGGGAAGTTTATTGATGCATTTTACAAAAGAGTGCTGATAATGGATATCCTGGATGTCTAAAGTCTTCCTGAATCTCACAGTCCTGGAGACAGTGAGTAGGCCAACACCCACGGAAAGAGAAGGCTTCCCTGGGTGACTGATTGAAGTATATAACATGTGTTTAAAAGTTTGACTCTAAGTCCACACAGACACTTCCTATCTAGGCATGTGGAAATGATTGCTGTTATTTGTGTATTGTAGCACATAAGCAGGTTTTTCTTTTTGTCAGAGAGTGGATCGTCTTGCTTATCTAAATCAGTATATGAGACCAGGCAGTATATGTATCCTCTATATATGAGTTGGTATGAAGAAACCAGTACCATATGTGTATCCATTATATACTCTATTTATGAGTTAGTCTGCAAACACAGTCTCAGTATGTGTCAAGTATATGCTCTATGTGTGTTACTATAAAGACACAGCATCAATATGTGTGTCCATCATATGCTCTATGTGTGAGTTACTATGCGGACACAACCTCAGTGTTCACTATATGCTCTATGTATGAATTGGTGTGAAGTCAGACCTTCAGTATATGTCCTCTACATGCTCTATGTATAAATTTGGATGTGAAGATACAGCTTTAGTATACGTGTCCACTATATGCTCCATGTAATTAAAACACAGCCACATAATGTTAATGATGTGGTGGAATCTAGCGCCAATTTAGTCTGTTCTGCCCCATTTAATCTGTTTTGCCTTTTTCCATTTGGGAGTTATTGTATATGAACCTCCTCCATTTGTCTCCCGAATGAGGACCCTGTACCCCATTAAAACGTTCACACCAGCAACTTAAGGGCGAAACCTCAAGGGAAGTAATTAATAAATGCTTCCCCTGGGTAGCTGCCATTTCGTATAAACAAATGCACGTGGTCGACAAAAGAATGGTCTCCTGAACGTGGGCAGCAGCACTTGGTCGTCAAGTGCCTGGAATTGTTTTCTGTTTTCTATTTTACCAAGGTTTACCCCACTATCTAACTATATAGTAGAGACTCCTGACCAACAAACTCTGCAACAAACTTCTTATAGAATACCAGAGGTGGTTCAGGAGAATATGAGGCAAGAGATGCTCCAACTGGGGGTAATCGAGCCATCTAAGAGTCCTTGAGCTTCACCAGTAGTTCTAGTTCCAAAATGTGACGGGGTTTTGCATGGACTACAGGCGGCTCAATGACAAGACAGTCTCAGATGCTTACCCCATTCCTTGTACAGACAAGCTCTTGGATAGGATGGCTCCCGGTTGGTAACTTACTACTAGAGATTTATGTAAGGGATACTGGCAGATTCCATTAGCTGCAGATTGTTTCTTAAATACATTCAGAGTATGTTATATAATCAAACAGCTAATTGTAGCATCATTTAATTTTTTTACAAAATACATCTTATTTTAATACATTTTAATACATTTCACTGACATATCATTGGAATGTGTTGAAGGAAAAAATAAAACACAACTATCTTTAATAATGAAATCCCAACTGCAACTAATGCTAATTATCCTCATCTTTTGTCTTTTTTTTTAAGTGGTCTTGCATAGCAAGACCATTTAATATTATCTCACATATATTATTAAGTGTTCTTGCATAGCAAGACCACTTAATGTTATTTCACATATATTTTTCTTATTATAGCCAAATTTACCACCCTAACTCCTCCCCCAGTTTTTACACTACATAGACAGTAAAATACCGAAACGTGCGGATTGTTACCGATTGGTATGCTATTACTTTGTGGAACGTTTTGCCGAATGGCTCACAAAATATCATCGTTTTTGTGGCGAAATTGGTCCCATAGGAATGAATGGCGAAATGTTAAAAACTAGAGTGGGAGCCGACAAAAGCTAGAGTGTGAGCTGAAAAATCAGGACATGAATTCTAAACTGCCACTACGACCATTTGAAGAATGAAAAGTAATCAGGAGAGGCAAAATACTCTGAACTGTGCCAGGCTGGAGCAGCAAAGAAAGAGGAAGTGATGTCATAGACAGTGTGAGCTGAAAAATCAGGATATGATGTCTAAACTGCCACCACTCCCTCATTTTCAAGCCCACCTACACAAATCTTATATCAAAACGTTCAGCTATCCCTGCTGCCACTAAACATGTCCACGCCATAGTGCTGATAGTTTTCACAATATGACCATTTGTTTGCTACTCACGCCTTCCATTGACATTCATTGAAACTCCACTCTAGCCACCTCAAATTTGAAGGGCAATATCTAAACTGTGACTGTGCCTTCATTATTAATATTTCAGAGACATGCATTAACATGTAGTTTTTAAAATACGACCGTTTGAAGATGGCAATCGCCAGTGAAGTGAGCAATTTGGAGCAGTTTGTTTTTAACCGCTCTTCTCTGCCCTATTTGAAATCTATTAGTTCCTGTTGGCAGTTGGTGGAATGTTCGAGGGATTTGAAATGGTGGCTGCAGAAACTCTGTATAACAAGGCTGCAATATGAAGATGCTGTTATATATGTATTAATAAAGTGAGTACTTTGTTATACAGGAATTATTGACTGATTTGTACAAAACATCACAGTGGCAGCAGGGATAGCTGAACGTTTTGATATAAATTGGTACATTTATATCCCTACATGGCAAGACCACTTAATATTATCTCACATATATTATTATGCTTATTGAGCAATTTGGAGCAGTTTGTTTTTAACCGCTCTTCTCTGCCCTCGCTGTAGAGTGAGTAAACCACACTCCAACCTTTTCACAGTTACTCCAGCTACTACAACCGCACAACAGTTACTCAAGCCACTCCATCCAGTTACTCCACCCACTCCAGTTGTAGACTACTGGTGGAGGCAAGAACACTTCACACAATTTCCCCAGAAATTGTAGCTTTTCTAGTTTTTTATTTATGGTTACACAGACTGAAAAGAGACATATGTTCATCAAGTTCAGCCTACCTCACATCTGTTTTTTTCTTTGGTCCAAACTGAGGCGGCCGTCTAAGGCCTCACGCTGGCTGGGGCCTCATGGATGCCTAAACCACCTTAGGGAAGACTATGTTGGGTCCTCAGTCAGTGACCGAGGACCCGACACCAGGAGGGGGCCCTGCGGCTTACTCTGTATGCCGCCAGGTGCGAGGTCCCTCAAGTCTGCCCATCATGCAGAACTGTAGACCATCTGTCTCGCGAGATCTGGCCAAACAGAGCATTGCCGCGGGTTACCACGGCAATGCTCTGACTGGATTTCATGAGATACATGGTCTACAGCTCTACAGAGCTGCAGACAGTTTTTTATGGCCAACGGACCACCAGGGAGCTAAAAAAAGGTATTTAATCCCTCACACCATCATCCCCCCCCTCCCTCACACCATCATCCCCCCCTCTCCCTCACACCATCATCCCCCCTCTCCCTAGCACCATCATCCCCCCTCTTCCTCACACCATCACACCCCCCTCTCCCTCACACCATCATCACCCCCTCTCCCTCACCATCATCCCCCCCTCTCCCTCACCCATCCTCCCTCTCCTCACACCATCATCACCATCATCACATCCCCTCCCTCACACCATAATCCACATCCCCCTCCCTCACACCATCATCACACCTCCTCCCTCACACAACACCCCCTCCCTCACACAACACCCCCTCCCTCACACATCACCCCCTCCCTCACACAACGACTAATAACCTGCTGCCTATACCTAGAAGATTATACCCTCTCCCTGGAAGGAATTAATATCCAAAGACAGAAACATGACTTATTCAACATCTCTAGCAGTAAATAAATAGATAAAGTGGATGATGTTAATCTGACTTATGACACAATCTATAGTGCAGACGGTAATACTACCCACTGATTCAAAGACAACACTTTCAAAATACTCACATAAATAAGAGCCAAAATTTTGATTTTTTTTAATATATATTCTTTATATCTTTGTATAGACATGGCAAGTCTCTAACATCATATGCTTTTTTATAAATACTGTATATTTTGAATCAATACTATATATTTGTTATCTTAAATACATTCAGAGTATGTTATATAATCAAACAGCTAATTGTAGCATCATTGTAGCATAATTTTTTTTACAAAATACATCTAATTTTAATACATTTCACTGACATATCATTGGAATGTGTTGAAGGAAAACATGAAACACAACTATCTTTAATAATGACATCCCCACTGCAAGGATGAACTAATGCTAATTTTCCTCATCTTTTGTCTTTTTTA
This sequence comes from Pelobates cultripes, assembly GCA_933207985.1. NCBI lineage: Eukaryota > Metazoa > Chordata > Amphibia > Anura > Pelobatidae > Pelobates > Pelobates cultripes. Next base: position 112,884,909 of record OW240920.1, on the reverse strand, counting down.
TTTTTATTTTTTATTTATGGTTACACAGATTGAAAAGAGACATATGCCCATCAAGTTCAGCCTACCTCACATCTGTTTTTTTTTTTTTGCTATTGGTCCAAAAGAAGGCAAAAAAAACAAAACGTTTGAAGCACTTCCAATTTTGCAACAAACTTGGAAAAAAATCCCTTCTTCACCCCAGAATGGCAGTCGGATGTATCCCTGGATAAAGAAGCTATTACCCTACAGTTGAAAAATTATATCATTGAATCTTATGTTTTTGCAAGTATGCATCTTATTGCGTTTAAACATTTGCACATCCTTATTGTTCTTACGGTAAAAAAAAATATTCTTTGCCTTAGACTAAATCTTTTTTCTTCCAGTCTAAACACATGACCTTGTGTCCTATGTATAGTCCTGTTTGTGAATAGATTTCCATACGATTGTTTGTATTGCCCCAGATATATATGTATAATGTTATCAGCCCCTCTGAGGTGAAATTCCCATAAACTAAAGAGGTTTAACTTTGTTTACCTTTCTTCATTGCTAAAATGTACCATTCCTTTTACAGTTGCAAGAAAAAGTATGTGAACCCTTTGGAATGATATGGATTTCTGCACAAATTGGTCATAAAATGTGATCAGATCATTATCTAAGTCACAACAATAGACAATCACAGTCTGCTTAAACTAATAACACACAAAGAATGAAATGTTGCCATGTTTTTATTGAACACACCATGTAAACATTCACAGTGCAGGTGGAATGTTTCTGTGTGTTATGATATTTATGTGTTATGATAATTTCCTGTGTGTTATGTTATTTCATTAATATCATTTTTGTTTTTCTATAAATTCCTTATTTATGGTATTTTTTCAGTTTTTTTCCCCAACATTGAAGGAAGTTACAGGAAGAGAAAGTAGAGAAGTTAGATAAGGTAAGCAACATTACAATACAGGGTAATGTCAGTGTGTAACATCATAACATATTAAAACAGTAATTATACATTCCATTGTCAGGTAATATGTTTTGGGTGTCCAAGAACAAGACCAAAGCAATATATTGATTGTTTTTAGAGGCTTTTGTAAGGTTACAATACCATTTTTGACAAAAAAAAGGAGGTAAGTAAGGCAATAGTAGAGGTATTGAAATCCTTTATTTTGAGTTCCCCTATCTGCTAGTATGATAGCAAGCCCAAAAGGGGTGGGTAGAGGGGGGCGGGGGAGTTATTTGTATGTTAATAGGTATGGATGTTTTATGTTGGTGAAGTATTAACGTTTGATGGAGGGGTTAGCTAATGCTGTTGTCGAATGATGGTTCTTAGAGTGACTACTTCCTGAGATGGGTGTGTGTGCATAAGTAGTTACAGTACGGAAGGTGAGTAGGGTGACAAGAGGGTGGGGGAAAAGAAGTAGCTGGATGGGAGGCAAGGTAAGGAAAGCAGGGAAGGGTAGGTAGGAAAGAGCGAAAGAGGAGAGAGAAAAACAAGGGGAAATAAAATGGAGAGAGTGGGACAATCTCAAGGAGGGGATACTTTCGCCCGTTCCCCCCCACACACCTTATCCCCAGGGGAAAGATTTAAGTAGGAAGTGGGAATTTAAATATCCAGCGTTCCCATATTTTATCAAAGTGTTTTGTGGTGTCCATTGTCATGGTGTCATTTATTTTACCTTTTATGTCGAGGGAAAGGATGTCCGGGCTTCCCTATTTCTCTGCGATTGCTCATCTCGTGGCTAGCGCTATTTTGGCTATTAATTTATTCTGGGCACTCAGTATATTCCTGTGAGGCCTGGAGAGGAGCCATATTCATGGGTGCATTGGGATGTCTAAGTGCGATACCGGATAATACCTGTAATACCTGTTGTCACAGTGCTGCTATCTGATTGCATTCCCACCATTTTATTTCCTGCACCTATTCCAGCAAAGGTCTGTGTCTGCCCTCCTCATTTGGGGTTACATACCACCTTAGAAGCATTTTGTATGCATGTTCCTTATGATTTATGCACTTTTTTTTTTTACTTTGCATTTGTAATTTAATTTATTATTTGCCACCCTGCATGTCTATTTCCGAACTCTGGTTGTTGAGATATGCTTGATTTTATCTGCTATCTTGTAAGTGCAAAGTTGTGCAATAAATCTGTTAACTTTTAATACCATCTGCACTATATTCTCTTTTTTCCATTATCCTGAGCCATTAAGAAGACTATTCTGAAGATTATTCATGTATTTCCTGACCCTATTAATGAGAGAAATGCCTGAATATACATCTATATTGTGAGTTCTCTACCACCCTCACCCTGATATTTATATTGAACATACTACATCGTATATATATTTATTTATTTTACAGAATATTTTGTACTGTTTCTCAGGTTGTATAATACCTTTATTATTTGCCTATTTGGTGTTTGTTTATATATATATATATATATATATATATATATATATATATATATATATATATACTCCTCACCTATTTATCTAATTTAGTGCCCTTTTTGTTTTTTTCTTTTGGTATTTACTTGACTCTGAGTGTCTATAAGGGAACACTTTTTCCTTAAAGGGCCTATTTGTGTTTTGGGAGCATATAGTGAATTATTTGTTTATGTACTTTTTTGTTGTCCTTGTAGTGTATGAAATCCTTGGGATTCATACCAGGGGGGAATTGTGTGTTTCGTAGAATAGATGTGAGTGGGGAAGGATTTGAGACCAGGTAGCATTTTACCATTACCCTATCCAATATCTTTCTAGATGTGATAATTGCTGGGCGGTGGAGGCGAGTGGAGGTCTTACTTGTTTCGGGAGCCAGATATATAAGGATGGGAAGTCCATCCCGAAGAGCATATGTTCTAGATCTACCCAATGTTTAAAGCCATATGCAGCGTGAAGGTTCTGAGTTTGGACTGTTTGGGTGGTGTGGAAATAATAGGTGAAGTTAGGTAGTTCGAGACCACCAGCCTTGTTTGGTACATAAAGTCTGAGGCATTTAATCCTAGCCCTCTTGTTGAACCATATGAATCTGTAACATTTTGAAGTCAAATGTAGTAATAGGTATCGGGAAAGTTTGGAAGAGTTATAGGAACCTCAGTAATAGATTCATCTTTATTGAGGCCAAGAGGCCAAGCCAAGACATTGACATGTCTTTCCAATTCCCCAGGTCCTGTGTGGCTTTGTTTAGTAGGGAGTGTAGTTTTGGCTGTAGGTTTGTGCCTAGGTATTTAATTGTAGAGAAATTAAACAGATATTGCATTTGTAGGGCGTTAAGTGTTGAATGGTCTATGTGTATAGGTATGACTTCAGTCTTGTCAGCCTGATACTGCACCATAGTCGTCTAGAGCGGTTGAGGGATGGTCAGGCATCGGACGCCTGCGTTTGCCTGGAGGAAATGGAGAAGTGGTCCAAGGGAAAAGGCAAACAGGATAGAGAGTAGTGATGTCGCAAACACGAAATTTTAGACTTCAATGGGCAGGCGAATTTTAAAACACACAGGGACTCTTTCTGGCCACAATAGTGATGGAAAAGTTGTTTCAAGGGGACTAACACCTGGACTGTGGCATGCCGGAGGGGGATCCATGGCAAAACTCCCATGGAAAATTACACAGTTGATACAGAGTCTGGTTTTAATCCATAAAGGGCAGAAATCACCTAACATTCCTAAATCACAATCAATATGGATTGACACCTGACATATGACATATTGATACCTTGACATATGGATTGACACCTGTCCTCAGAGCCCCTGATGCACACGGACACAGAGCAGAATAGAGACTGGTCCCCCTACATAGGGTCACTTGGCAGATATGGATTGACACCTGTCCTAAGGATCCCTGATACACACTGACACAGTGCAGAATAGGGACTGTTACTCCTACATATGGTCACTTGGCAGATATGGATTGACACCTGTCCTCAGAGACCATGATACACACTGACACAGAGCAGAATAGAGACTGTTCCCCCTACATAGGGTCACTTGGCAGATATGGATTGACACCTGTCCTAAGGATCCCTGATACACACTGACACAGAGCAGAATAGGGACTGTTCCACCTACATAGGGTCACTTGGCAGATATGTATTGACACCTGTCCTCAGAGACCCTGATACACACTGACACAGAGCAGAATAGGGACTGTTCCCCTACATAGGGTCACTTGGCAGATATGGATTGACACCTGTCCTCAGAGCCCCTGATACACACTGACACAGAGCAGAATAGAGACTGTTCCCCCTACATCGGGTCACTTGGCAGATATGGATTGACACCTGTCCTAAGGATCCCTGATACACACTGACACAGAGCAGAATAGGGACTGTTCCTCCTACATAGGGTCACTTGGCAGATATGGATTGACACTGTCCTCAGAGATCCCTGATACACACTGACACAGAGCAGAATAGGGACTGTTCCCCTACATCGGGTCACTTGGCAGATATGGATTGACACCTTGTTACAAACTGCTATTTGTAACTGGCCCTTTAAATGGCAAATTGCCCTGCTTCCCTGGGTTGTGGAGAAGCCTATTTGCCAGCCTCCTCCCGCATGACTATGGCCCCTGGGAGATTGTGAAAATGTATGCACTTTTATTTGGTGTGTATGGCCCTTTAAGACTGTCGGTGGGCATATTGGGGCTTATGGACTCTTTATGTGACTGGTGCTGGCCCTTTAAACACCTTTTTTGGGACATCAGGAAGATTGGGACACTGACCCTTTAAGGCCGTGTCCCCAGACTTGTTGGGGACACTGCCCCTTTAAGACGGTGTCCCCTGTGTCACCAGACCTGGTGCAAACCCTTTGTGCCTGCCTGGCTATTTCCCACTTGGTTCAGTAAATGGGGCTTACTGAACCAAGTACCACACAGGCAGACCACCCAGAAGTGGAAGTGTGCAGGCAGTTTACCTCCCAGAAGCTGCGGTTAACCGCAGCTTAATTGACAATGCTGGGAGGTCTTTGTTCGTTTGCCAAACACGTGGCGGCGGCCATCTTTGATCATTCGACGAGGTCAGCGGTATGTGTAGCCAAATTCATGGAACTAAAATCGGCTACACATTTCTGCGAACACTGCTGAGCTCTACCTTCTCCCCTACTGGTTTTACAGCTGCAGAGACTAAGTCCCATTCGGCGATGGGACTAAGTAGTTTTTTCAGCTGTTTTTTCAGCCTTATTTCAGCTGCAGAGACTAAGTCCCATTCGGCGATGGGACTTAGTCGTTTTTTCAGCCTGATAAAGGGACCTCCAGCTAACTTTTTAACCCCTGGATGGATTTGGCTGATTTTTGGTTATGTTTATGTTTTAAGTGTGCTGATTCCAAATATGTAATTATGAAGATGGGATGTGTAGTTTTAAAGTTACAGTGTATGGCTAAAAACTGTATTTTTACTGCCTGTGTTTAATTATGTTAATCTCTTCCCAAACGTCATTTCGTTCAAAGTGGAGAGAATGTTAAAAAAATATATTTTATGTGACAATGCTTGAAAGCCTCATTCTAGCCTACCTCGGTATGTTTTAGCCTATGTCTAGCAACATATTAGCACCTACCACACGCTTTCACAAGCATGTATATTCTGATGTTAAAGTGTATTTTATAAACAGTGCAGTGAACCAGATCCGTAATTATCAGTGACCAAACACGTTTGTGATTATAGCCTGCATACTCCTAATTTTATACTGTGTTACTTTAATCTAGCTCATGTAAGCTTAGTATAATTATTTTATGTGTAATTATTTTAGGTTTAACTATTTTATGTTTTGATTAGCTTATGGCATAGCGTACAACCCATCTATCTAGAAAGATACAAGTGATGTAGCTCCGTGTTGCGTTTTGACATGCTTGAGCAACGTAAATTTATACTGTTTCTCTCACTTAAGCATAGTCAGACATAACCATGTCAATGCCTAGATATTGTAGCGATGACGCGCGACATGACTATTAACACTAAGCTACCATTACTCAACAACAACGTAAGTCAAAAAGACAGACGTAGTTACTCAGCTTGTACTTAACTTGTATTATTAATCTAAAAAATGTGCGCGTTTCCTCTAGATGCTGTACAACAGTTAAAAAATAAGTGTTTGTAAGTTACCCTTTTCACCTTAAAAAAAGTATGCATATCCAACTTGCCACAATACTGCTATCATATGTCTATAAAAATCGAGCCTGCTAAATGCTGTTGTGGCGACACAGGCACTGTTGTAACTACCTGCATACCAAAAATAAAGAATAAAAAAAAATATATATATATATATATATATATATATATATTTTGTTCGGAGTGTGAGAAATGCTTTTCAGCCGCTTCTAATCTTAAGCATTATTTGAGGAGCCATACAGGAGAGAAACCTTATTTGTGGTGTGTTTAGTATTGTTCTGATCAGTTTAATACCTTTTGCATCTCCTATCAGTGGACGTGTATATGGCAGCCAATTTAGGAACCGCACACCTGGGACCCGAGCAAGGTCACCTCGTTCAACAGGCGACAACATTTGTCCCTAGAAAACTATCCTGGACATTCTGTACAATTTGTATGGATATGGCAGTGATTTCTGTAACAGGGAGATGGAAGAAGATGCTTGGTCGGTCCTCTTAATTCAAATTTGGGGCACTGCGCGGTCAAGCTAATGTGCCACCAGATAGGAGTGGTGTGTTTAGTATTGTTCTGATCAGTTTAATACCTTCCGCGTCTCCTATCAGTGGACGTGTATATGGCAACCATTTTAGGAACCGTACACCTGGGACCCGAGCAAGGTCACCTCGTTCAACAGGCTTGCAGCGTATCCTCCAGGAAGAAGAGCCTGAACCCTTACCGGCTGCACGTGTCTTACCTGTACATGGAAAGCTGCTGTGGTTCCTTGATGAGCCAGCTGCCCGTGAGTTAACATGTCCCGTGGAGAAGCACTCTGTCCTGTAAAGCCTCACCAAAAAAAAGGAGTGGTGTGTTTAGTATTGTTCTGATCAGTTTAATACCTTTCGCGTCTCCTATCAGTGGACGTGTATATGGCAGCCATTTTAGGAACCGCACACCTGGGACCTGAGCAAGGTCACCTCGTTCAACAGGCGACAACATTTGTCCCTGGAAAACTATCCTGGACATTCTGTACAATTTGTATGGATATGGCAGTGATTTCTGTAACAGGGAGATGGAAGAAGATGCTTGGTCGGTCCTCTTACTGCAAATTTGGGGCACTGCGCGGTCAAGCTAATGTGACACAAGATAGGAGTGGTGTGTTTAGTATTGTTCTGATCAGTTTAATACCTTCCGCGTCTCCTATCAGTGGTCGTGTACACGGCATTGATTTTTGTAACAGGGAGATGGAAGAAGAGGCTTGGTCGGTCCTCTTACTGCAAATTTTGGGCACTGCGCGGTCAAGCTAATGTGACACCAGATAGGAGTGGTGTGTTTAGTACTATTTTTATCAGTTTAATACCTTCCGCGTCTCCTATCAGTGGACGTGTACATGGCAGTGATTTCTGTAACAGGGAGATGGAAGAAGATGCTTGGTCGATCCTCCTAACTGGAGACTGTGTTGCTGTACGGGTGGCAGGTGGAGCCATTTATAAAGTACCCACTGCTTTGCAGACCAGGTATCAGTGGTCAGATGGACCCTTGCCCCAACACTGTGTGCAAGACATGCCATTACTTCCTTTTGCACAGTCGAGTACAGGTTGGGGATTGCCTTTTACGCAAATAAATTTTGGCCGGGTACCTTCTACTGCGGTGTCCCAATAGCTACAAATTTTTTAAACGCCTCTGTTTCCACCAGATTGTATGGTAAAAGCTGGCCGGCTAATAGTTCAGACAAGCCAGGTGTCAGACGCCGGGCAAGGGGGTGACTTTCTGACACTTGCAAACAACTAACTGCTATTCAATCTATAACAGTGAAAAAAGTTTTGAAGCCACAGTGCAGCACCAGAGGGCCTAAAAATTAGGCATGTACACATGCCTGAAAAATTCGGTATTGTTGCAGCCGCTGCTGTAGCAGCGGCCAGAAGAATTGATGTTTGTTTCACAGGCAGAAAGTGCCCTAAAACATGGCTGCTTGAACCCTAGTTGGTGGCGGATAAGTCACGTAAGTCAACCGGCATTCAGAGCTAAAATACAGCAGCATGTGGACCATTTTTAGCCCAAGGCAGCTCATCTCATCAGGCCTTTTTTAACCGAATGTATCACCCAGTGTCAGTCCCTTCGGGATCCATCCCTCATTCATCTTAATAAAGGTGAGGTAATCTAGACTTTTTTGACCTAGGCGACTTTTCTCAGTGACAATACCTCCTGCTGCACTGAAGGTCCTTTCTGACAGGACACTTGAAGCGGGGCAGGCCAGAAGTTCTATCGCAAATTGGGATAGCTCAGGCCACAGGTCCTGAAAAGGCCACACACCTTCCTGGCCTGCTTCAGGACGTCCTGTAAGCCTGTGTACTTATGCACAAACCGTTGTACGATCAGATTACACACATGTCCCATGCACGGCACATGTGTCAACTTGCCCAACTTCAATGCCGCTAACAAATTTGTTCCGTTGTCACAAACCACTTTGCTGATATCCAGTCACTGCAGAGTCAGCCACTTTTCCACCTGTGCGTTCAGGGCAGACAGGAGTGCTTGTCCGGTGTGACTCTCTGCTTTCAAGCAAGTCAAACTCAAGACGGCGTGACACTGCCGTATCCGGGATGTGGAATAGTACCTGGGGAGCTGGGGGGGTGCCGTTGATGTGGAGCAAGACGCAGCAGCAGAAGAGGACTCAGCCGAGGAGGTTATGGAAGAGGATGGAGTAGGAGGATTAGAGGAGGTGGCAGCAGGACTGCCTGCAAGTCGTGGCGGTGTCACCAACTCCTCTGCAGAGCCATGCATTCCATGCTTGGCAGCAGTCAGCAGGTTTACCCAATGCGCAGTGTAGGTGGTATACCTGCCCTGACCATGCTTTGCAGACCAGGTATCAGTGGTCAGATGGACCCTTGCCCCAACACTGTGTGCCAGACATGCTATTACTTCCGTTTGCACAATTGAGTCCAGGTTGGGGATTGCCTTTTGTGAAAAGAAATTTCGGCCGGGTACCTTCCACTGCGGTGTCCCAATAGCTACAAATTTTTGGAACGCCTCAGACTCCACCAGCTTGTATGGTAAAAGCTGGCGGGCTAATAGTTCGGACAAGCCAGCTGTCAGACGCTGGGCAAGGGGGTGACTTTCTGACATTGGCTTCTTACGCTCAAACATGTCCTTGACAGACACATGACTGTGGGCAGATGAGCAGGAACTGCTCAAGGCGGGAGATGGAGTGGCGGATGGTTGAGAGGGGGCAAGGAGGACAGCAGTGGTTGACATGGCTGAAGATGCTGGACCAGGAGGAGGATGGTGGCTTAGAGCAGGCGTGCTGCTTGTGCTCGTGTGTTGATCCCATAGGCGTTTGTGATGTGAGATCATGTGCCTACGCAAAGCAGTTGTACATAGGTGGGTGTTGGACTTCCCATGACTCAGTTTTCTTTTTGGCAGAGGTTGCAAATGGCATCGCTGTTGTCAGAGGCAGACACACAAAACAAATTCCACACTGCTGAGCTCTGCAATGACGGCATTCTGGTGGTGGACACAGCATGCGTTGATTGGCGTGCTGTCGGGCTGACCCCGGGTGCCGATGCATGCTGTCTGACTGTGCCACTAGCTCCTTGCGACGACCTCCCCCTGCTTCCAACTCGTCTCCTCCTCCTCCCTGTCTCCCCATCTGAACTTTCGCCCTGTTCTTCTTCTTGACGAGCGGGCACCCACGTGACATCCATGGACGCATCGTCATCATCAACCGCTTCACTTGTATCTGACAACTCAGCAAAGGAAGCAGCAGCGGGTACAACATCATCATCATCATCACACCGTATGTCCATGTGTGTAATGCTGCCTGCCTGAGACATATCCCTGTTATCTACATCCTCTGGCAATAATGGTTGCGCATCACTCATTTCTTCAAACGGATGTGTGAATAACTCCTCTGACATACCAACTGAAGCGGCTGTGGTGCTAGTTTTGGTGGTGGCGGCAGGCGGGTGAGTGGTATCTTGAGAGGTGCCTGAAGCTAAGCTGGAGGAGGATGGTGCGTCAAGGTTCTGAGCGGAGGCTGTAGAAGATTGGGTGTCCTGTGTTAGCCAGTCAACTATGTCCTCAGAACTTTTCAAGTTCAGGGTACGTGGCCTCTGAAAACTGGGCATTATTCTAGGGCCAAAGGGAATCACAGCACCACGACCACGATGGCCCCTGCGGGGTGGCCTGCCTCTGCCTGTCATTTTTTTGGGGGATTAGTGGTACTATGCGTGCAAGCTACTATGAGACCAGATATGAGTGGCAATGTGCACTGGCACAGTTGTGCAGAGCACAGGCTGTAGGCCTGACACAGCCGCTTGAAGGACACTGACTGGCTGCTATTAGCTTACACTGGAAACCTTTTTTTCTTTGTAAAAGCACGCTACAGAGACATCAGATATGAGTGGCAACTGTCAAAGTACACTGGCACAGTTGTGCAGAGCACAGGCTGTAGGCCTGACACAGCCGCTTGAAGGACACTGGCTGGCTGCTATTAGTTTACACTGGAAACCTTTTTTTCTTTGTAAAAGCACGCTAAAGAGACACCAGATATGAGTGGCAAAGTACACGGGCAAAGGTCTGCAGAGCACACGCTGAAGGAGGCCTGACACCCGCTTTAAGGACACTGACTGCTATTAGCTTACACTGAAAAACTTTTTTCTTTGTAAAAGCACGCTATAGAGACACCAGATATGAGTGGCAAAGTACACGGGCAAAGGTCTGCAGAGCACACGCTGAAGGAGGCCTGACACTCGCTTTAAGGACACTGACTGCTATTAGCTTACACTGAAAAACTTTTTTTCTTTGTAAAAGCACGCTATAGAGACACCAGATATGAGTGGCAAAGTACACGGGCAGAGGTCTGCAGAGCACACGCTGAAGGAGGCCTGACACCCACTTTAAGGACACTGACTGCTATTCAATCTATAACAGTGAAAAAAGTTTTTTGTTTTTAAATGCAAGCTATTGTGACACCAGTAAGTGAGTGGTGGCACTGGGCAAATGGGCACATTATCCACTGTGAGCCTGACACAGAAGCTGGCAGCAGTGGCAGACAACTGACTGCTATTCAATCTATAACAGTGAAAAAAGTTTTTTGTTTTTAAATGCAAGCTATTGTGACACCAGTGAGTGAGTGGTGGCACTGGGCACAGTATCCACTGTGAGCCCGACACAACCGCTTTAAGGACACTGACTGCTATTCAATCTATAATAGTGAAAAAAGTTTTTTGTTTTTAAATGCAAGCTATTGTGACACCAGTGAGTGAGTGGTGGCACTGACTGGGCAAATGGGCACAGTATCCACTGTGAGCCTGACACAGAAGCTGGCAGCAGTGGCAGACAACTAACTGCTATTCAATCTATAACAGTGAAAAAAGTTTTTTGTTTTTAAATGCAAGCTATTGTGACACCAGATATGAGTGATGGCACTGACTGGGCAAATGGGCACAATATCCACTGTGAGCCTGACACAGAAGCTGGAAGCAGTGGCAGACAACTAACTGCTATTCAATCTATAACAGTGAAAAATGTTTTTTTCTTTTTAAATGCAAGCTATTGTGACACCAGTGAGTGAGTGGTGGCACTGGGCACAGTATCCACTGTGAGCCTGACACGACCGCTTTAAGGACACTGACTGCTACTCAATCTATAACAGTGAAAAAAGTTTTTTGTTTTTAAATGCAAGCTATTGTGACACCAGATATGAGTGATGGCACTGACTGGGCAAATGGGCACAATATCCACTGTGAGCCTGACACAGAAGCTGGCAGCAGTGGCAGACAACTAACTGCTATTCAATCTATAACAGTGAAACAAGTTTTTTGTTTTTAAATGCAAGCTATTGTGACACCAGTGAGTGAGTGGTGGCACTGGGCACAACTGGCAGGCTCACACTGTGAGCCTGACACACCCGCTTTAAGGACACTGACTGCTATTCAATCTATAACAGTGAAAAAAGTTTTTTGTTTTTAAATGCAAGCTATTGTGACACCAGTGAGTGAGTGGTGGCACTGGGCACACAGTATCCACTGTGAGCTGACACAGAAGCTGGCAGCAGTGGCAGACAACTAACTGCTATTCAATCCTATAACAGTGAAAAAAGTTTTTGTTTTTAAATGCAAGCTATTGTGACACCAGTGAGTGAGTGGTGGCACTGACTGGCAAATGGGCACAGTATCCACTGTGAGCCTGACACAGAAGCTGGCAGCAGTGGCAGACAACTAACTGCTATTCAATCTATAACAGTGAAAAAAGTTTTTTTTTTTGTTTTAAATGCAAGCTATTGTGACACCAGTGAGTGAGTGGTGGCACTGGGCACAGTATCCACTGTGAGCCTGACACACCCGCTGTAAGGACACTGACTGCTACTCAGTCTATAACAGTGAAAAAAGTTTTTTGTTTTTAAATGCAAGCTATTGTGACACCAGTGAGTGAGTGGTGGCACTGACTGGGCAAATGGGCACAGTATCCACTGTGAGCCTGACACAGAAGCTGGCAGCAGTGGCAGACAACTAACTGCTATTCAATCTATAACAGTGAAAAAGTTTTTTGTTTTTAAATGCAAGCTATTGTGACACCAGTGAGTGAGTGGTGGCACTGACTGGGCAAATGGGCAAAGTATCCACTGTGAGCCTGACACAGAAGCTGGAAGCAGTGGCAGACAACTAACTGCTATTCAATCTATAACAGTGAAAAAAGTTTTTTGTTTTTAAATGCAAGCTATTGTGACACCAGTGAGTGGTGGCACTGGGCACCGTATCCACTGTGAGCTGACACACCCGCTTTAAGGACACTGACTGCTATTCAATCAATAACAGTGAAAAAAGTTTTTTGTTTTTAAATGCAAGCTATTGTGACACCAGATATGAGTGGTGGCACTGACTGGGCAAATGGGCACAGTATCCACTGTGAGCCTGACATAGAAGCTGGCAGCAGTGGCAGACAACTAACTGCAATTACATTACACAAAAAAAAAAAGAAAAAAAAAAGCAGACTGATGTTCTAGCCCTAAAAAGGGCTTTTTGGGGTGCTGTCCTTACAGCAGAGAGCAGATGAGTCCTTCAGGACTGTAGTGGACACTGTATACCCTAACCTAGCTATGCATTTCCCTATCTAATCAACAGCAGCTACACTTTCCCTCCTCTCACTAAGCATGCAGCTTGAGAATGAATCTAAAATAGATGCTGTCCAGTAGGTGGGAGGGTCTGCTAGGGAGGGTATGCTGCTAATTGGCTGGAATGTGTCTGCTGACTGTGAGGTACAGGGTCAAAGTTTACTCAATGATGACGAATAGGGGGACGCGAACATGCTATTTTCGCCAGGAACTGTTCGCTGGCGAACCGTTCGGTGCATCACTACCCACCAACTGTGGAACGTGTGGGGCATCAAACCCATACACCCAAGCTAACAGTCTCTGTGAGCGCTTCAACGGCATTCTCAAACAGTATTGAGAACCTTTGCTGACAATCAGATACTGGGAGAGGTTCCTACCGCACCTTCTCTTCGTATACCGAGAGGTGCTTCAGGGAGACAAGTACACGGTCTCCTTGACCTCACTAGAGAACACTGGAAAGGGGAAACAGAACCCTCATTGTACCATGTTTTGTCATTCCGGAACTGAATGGAGCAATTAGCCAGAATGTTAAGGGATAGTCTCCAGCCGGCCTAGGGGGGACAAAAAGCTTGGTATGATAGGGGTGCCTGACAGCGCACCTTCCAGGTGGGGCAAAAGGTACTAGTGTTGAAACCAGTTAAGAAGGATACGTTGCAAGCAGCTTGGCAGGGACCCTATAAAGTAGTAGAACAACTTTGCGGCACTACATATGTAGTCACAAGCTGTACAGATGAAATAATATGGAGGTCTTTCCACATAAATATGCTGAAAGAATATTAGGAAAGAGAAGAAGAGGTAGTTGCTACATGTACCCCAGCTGAGGACGATCCCAAGAACCTTCCCTTACCTGACCTAGGGACGGAGCCCCAAAATTACCTGGTCAACTCTGTCAAAATAGGAGAGATATGTCACATCCTGTTCCTCGCTGTGGATCATTCTGGCAATGGCTTCTGGTATCCAGTACTCTTTTTACTATCCTTACTTAGTTTTTCTTGTTTTTTCTGGTTTTCTTTATTGCTGGGATTTCTGGGTTCATTCCTGTAATCCATCCCTGGGATTCCCAGTCTCCAAGTTTCCTTTAAATGTTTGTTTTATGTTGCCACATGTTCCATATTTCTTTATTTTCAGTCTGGACCTGCAGCAGTGTTTCAAGTCTCTGCCCTTTCTTGCAGGTAAGTGCAATTGTTGTTTAGTATGGTTGTTTTAGCATTCATTAGGCAGTGTAGGACCTGCCAGATATGGGGTACATTGGCGTTGTTGGCAGGCTTATGCAATGTATGATCATATAATGTGACTAAATCCCCATACTTTTCATGTATAGTGCTTAGTTATGTCTCCTCTTGTTTTACCTTGTATCTCATGTCTTGTTTTATTGTGTCTTGTAATCCCAGTCCATGTTCAGTCCTGTCCAGTCATGCCCATGTTATGTTCTTGTTTTCCTCATGTCTTGTGTACATGTTCTGGGTTCTGCTTTCTGTCCTGCTCTGGTTCTGGGTTCTCCTAGTTTCATCTTGTTTTCATGTATGGTGCCTATCTCTAGTCTTGCCCTTTTCTCCTAGTTTCATCTTGTTTTCATGTATGGTGCCTATCTCTAGTCTTGCCCTTTTCTCCAAGTTTTGTCTTGTTTTCATGTATGGTGCCTATCTCTAGTCTTGCCTTGCTTCAGTACTGGATACACTCCTTCTGCAGAGCCTCCCTATTCAGCTACTGAGAGGTCTGCTTAATTCAAAGCTTCTAGTTCCTGGGATCTGCATTAGCTGAATCAGGGTTCTGGTATGTGGCTGCACAAACACTGGTGCTGAACACCAGGGGGCGTGCGTTTACCCTGCACCAGAACCTGCTAATCCACCTCCACACTGTGAGTCCTACTTTGAACATCAGGCATAGTGGGTCCCGGTCCTCGCACCGCTGCCCAGTCAGTGTTTGTTTCCCGGGCACCGGACCGCCACCCTGACAAGATGTTAACGACCCTAGAGACTGAACAAACCCAATGCTTACTAGTAGACAAGTGACTGACATTCTCCCAAGAACCTGGGTTTACCACCCTAGCAGTCAAGAAGGGAGGGACGCTGGACCAAAGACCACTTGGTCAGCCCCCCCCACCATATACCTGAAGCCATCAGAGAAGGTATGCGGAAGGAAATGCAGGAAATGCCACAGCTAGGGGTTATCGAATATTCTGACAGCCCGTGGGGCCTCGCCTGTAGTCTTAGTACCAAAGAAAGATGGGACCACCCAGTTCTGTGTGGAGTACAGGTGACTGAATGATCGAACCACCACTGATGCATATAGCATGCCCCGAGTAGATGAACTATTAGACCGTATAGCCAGGGGACGTTATCTGACCACCGTCGATTTATGCAAAGGCTATTGGCAGATTCCCCTTGCCGAGGAAGCTATTCCCAAGTCAGCCTTCATCCCCCCATTTAGCTTGTACCAATTTAGGGTCATGCCATTCGGGATGAAGAACGCCCCGGCCACCTTCCAGTGTATGGTGGATAGGCTCCTTGATGGCTTCCAGGATTTTGCCTGTGCGTACCTGGGTGACATTGCGATGTACCGTGAGTCCTGGGAGGAACACTTAGTTCGTGTAGGGGTAGTACTAGACAACATTTGGGCAGCAGGCCTGACTCTTAAGCCAGATAAGTGCCGTCTCGGCAATGGCAGAGGTCCAATAGTTGGGACATCAGGTAGGGTGTGGGAAGCAATGACCAGAACCCGCTAAGATAGATGCAGTGGCTAACTGGCCCACACCCCGCACCAAGACCCAGGTTTTGGCCTTCTTAGGGACAGCTGGGTACTACAGGCGATTCGTACCAGACTACAGCACTAAACCTCTAACTGACCTGACGAAAAAGAGTATACCAAGGCAGGTCCTGTGGTCTCCCACATGTGAAGTCGCTCTCCAGTCCATTAAACAAGTTCTAGTGAATGCTCCTGTCTTGGCTGCCCCAGACCCTAACAAATGTTTTATTGTCCACACAGACGCTTCCATGTTCGGACCGGGGGAAGTTTTAAGCCAAGTGGGAGAAGATGGAGGAGAGCACCCTGTCGCATATCTCAGCCAAAAACTGTTACCTAGGAAGGTGAGCTACGCAGCAGTGGAGAATGCTTTAGGCATTCAAAATTTGACTCCCTACTTATATGGACAAGAGTTCACCTTGATCACTGACCACAACCCGTTAGTCTGGCTTAACCGGGTCGCATGGGACAATGGCCAATTACTATGGTGGAGCTTGGCCCTGCAAAGCTACAATTACACCATCCACTACCGACCCAGGATGCTGAATGGGTTGTCCCAGGAAACGGAGCTCACTAACTGACCTAACCCCGGACACCCCCAAGTTGACCCGCAAAAGGTCAAACAGGGTCTGCCGGAGTGTTCCACAAGGAGGGAGCACTGTGACGGATGCCTTCTCCATGAATTGCACCCTGTTAAAAAATTAATGTTTATTTTAATTGTACTGCCTTGAATTATTTGGTATACGAACTAACTGAACACTTAAAACCTACCTAATTCATGTACGGAACAAACAACTGAACGGTCAGACCAGCCAGAACTGTCATGTGCCGCCTATTAACCTACCTGACCATTTTTTACACTTGCAGAAACCAGAAACTAGTAACATTTAAGTGATCAGCTGGGTGGCCATCATTCGTATGGCCGAGCACGAGGTGGCGACCATCTTAACTCCACAAACGCTTACAGTGGTGTTTTGTCGTAGAATGTATGGAACTAAAAATTGGCCACTCAACGGCACGAACACCGCTGGGACTTCGAGCCATAGGTATGTTGGGTTCAGTTCGAGTCTTTGGAACGACGTTTGGTAGAACCAAACTTCCGAACAAGGGGCACACAACCAGCTTTCATCCGAACTGTATATTTCTTCGGTATTTTGTCATGTTTTAGACTCGAAGGCACAGCCTGAATCTTTGGAACTATTTTGGGCAGGAACCCCACATGTTGAAATTTTAACTAACTGTATTTTAATAAAGGTATTTTGGCCACTTTCTTTGTTGTGAATTAGCCATTTTATCTTTTTTTTTTTACCATTTTTATTATGTTACTACAAAAACATAATTGGTGAGGATTATACCATTTACACCCTATCATTGAGCAGTGCATCTGCCCAATTAAACGTGAGTAACCATTTGGTATTTTTATACACTCTCCGGGTTTTATCACAGTGAGCACTATTGATGTTTTTTATGTTACATATGGTCCCCATCTGACGAGATATCTACTTACAACACACCCTCACAATCCCACACATAAGTGGGGATTATACCACTGTATGCTGTTTATACTAGAGCTAATTTTTATCTCTCAAAAACGTGAGTAGGACCATATAGACCTTTTTTATTGGCTGTTAACTATTTGGGTTTTCTTTTCTCTTTCATACACATCCCACTACTGTGCAGACGTCTCTACCTCAGATAGAACTGTGATTGTTCGCTCATCCCAGGAATGTTCGCGCTCTCTCTCTCTCTCTCTCTCTATATATATATATATATATATGTATATATATACACACACCTATTATAGCAAGACCACTTAATGTTATCTCACATATATATTATTATTATTATAGCCAAATTTACCACACTAAATCCTCCCACAGTTTTTACACTACATAGACAAAAATTTACCAAAACGTGCAGATTGTTCCCGATCGGATTGCTATTACTTTGTGGAACGTTTCGCCGAATGGTTCACGGAATATCGTCGTTCTTGTGGCGAAATTTGTCCCATAGGAATGAATGGCAAAGCTAGAGTGGGAGCTGGCAAAAGCTGAAAAATCAGGACATGATTTCTAAACTGCCACCACTCCCTTATTTTCAGGCCCACCTACACAAATCTTATATCAAAACGTTCAGCTATCCCTGCTGCCACTAAACATGTCAACGGCTAAGCCATAGTCCTGATAGTTTTCACAATATAATCATTTGTTTGCAACTAACGCCGTCCATTGACATTCATTGAAACTTCACTCTACAAAGCTCAAATTTGAAGTGCAATTTCTAAACTGCGACCGTGCCTTCATTTTTAATTCTTCAGAGACATATGCATCAAAATGTAGGTCTGGGTCTTGTGATTCTCACAATATAAAGCTCTTCGCTGTAGGATTTATAGTTATTAAAATACGACCGTTTGAAGATGGCAACCGCCAAAATACTCTGACCTGTGTCAGGCTGCAGCAGCAAGTGATGTCATAGACAGGGCCTTTTGAACACCTGCTAATGTTTTATAAATGTATGGTTTAATGTAACTGTGCAACAACGTTGCAATTAAATGTGTTATATAAATGATAACAGTTACGTCGCCCACTCCAGTTGTAGACTACTGGTGGAGGCAAGAACACTTCACACAATTTCCCCAGAAATTGTAGCTTTTCTAGTTTTTAAAATACAACCGTTTGAAAATACTGTGCCAGGCTGGAGCAGCAAGTGATGTCATAAACAGGGCCTTTTGTACATCTGCTAATGTTTTTATAAATGTATGTTTTAATGTAACTGTGAAGCACTTTGGGCAACAACTTTGCAATTAAATGTGCTATATAAATAAATAATAACAGTTACTCCGCCCACTCCAGTTGTAGACTACTGGTGGAGGCAAGAACACTTCACACAATTTCCCCAGAAATTGTAGCTTTTCTAGTTTTTTTTTTTTATCGGTCTCTCTCTGTATTATATATCATTGTTTATTTCTATATTACTACTTGCTTATATTTAATTGTACATATTATCTCTGTGGCGCCACCTTTTTCTACTTCCTTATACCTATATACCAATAGGGCCTGTGAGGGAGCCCTATCTTTTAGGTGTGCTGCCTTTATTTAAGTTTTTAAGCACTGATCCTTCTGTACACTTTTTACTTCCTCCTATCCTCTTCTTCTTTGTACACACGTCTTTGCCTCATGGACTCCACTGCTGTTCCAACTGCATACTTAAGTTGATACTTCCAGAACTCTTTGTGTATTTCCCATACATCGTTGTTCCATTTTCCTGGCTCACATTATCAAAGTATTACCATGGCCATTTCAGTGTGCCCACCTTGAGGCTTCCCCTTGCCCGGCCTCACGACGTTGACACAGCGTGTGTCAAATGTCCCTCCTTCCTCCGGGTGAGAATTATTTTTCATACCTTGCCAACAATGTTTTGTTCACTCAAGCATTTAATAACATTTCAGATTCATTGTGTTCCTGTTTCTTATGTTGGGATACCTGTTGGCTGCTACCTTACCTGCATTTTAATTCCATTTTGTGTTTGTTTGCACTCTATTAAATTTACACGATGGTCACCTAAACAATTTAAGCTTAATGGAGCAGTTTTAGTGTATAGATCATGCCTCTCAGGTTTTACTGCTCAATTCACTGCCATTTAGGAGTTAAATCACTTTGTTTTTGTTTATGCAGCCCTTATTACACCTCCCCTGGCTCTGATTGACACAGCCTGCATGAAAAGCTAAAGCTGTTTTGGTGACTATAGTGTGCCTTTAATATTTTTCATTATGCTATCTGGGTAGTAAAGAAAGTTAAAGCATAATACTTGCTTCCTGTCTTAATGAAATTTTAACTTTATGCCACTAAAGCTAGAAAAATCAAGTATTTTATGACACAGTTTAACCAGTACCTGAATCCAAGAATTCATAGTCTCCACACTCCATGCATTTATGGATCCACTGTTACCTAATCTGGCAAGGGCTGGAAACCATGATCCTATAAAATAAAAAGAGTTTACGTAGATTAAACTGTGTAACTATTAACAAATGTATACAATAATAAACACACAAAATCAGTAAAGATTCATGTTATGCAATCTGATATCAGATTCAATTGTTTTTTTTTTTTGCTCTGGACAACTTAAACTGCAATAAAAGTGATCAGCTTCACCCCTGATTTGTTTAGGGCTGCTCAGTGAGACCTGGTCTGGCACCCCCTGTGAACGGCGAGGCCCTGGGCACCAAACCGATTGCAAACACATTTTCACACACAGTCATCCTGTCACAGTCACCTCACCACACTTCACACACAGTAACCCTGTCACACTCATTTTGCCAGAGTCACCCTCATACACAGAGTCACCTTCATACACAGACACTCACCCACACACAGTAACCCTCATACTCACATGGAAACCGCCCGACATTAACCCTTATACTCACAAAGTCACCCTTCACGCACACAGCACAGTCTCCCCCATAAACACAATGCACACATTAAGACTACAAGCAGCCCCACATACATTCAACTGATAAACATATGCTCACAGACTCCTAGCCTGAACCACCATCCACACCTCCAGCTTCCCCTCATGTTATGACTTCAGCAGGGTATGTTCTGCTTAGACACCCAGACGGTTTGGACTCTGGGGATTCTCACCACTCTGAAGTAGGCACTGCCTCTAGAAAGCATCCATTCTAACAGAACATTAATACTTTGGGGATGAGTGACACTTTACTCTATATTTCTAAATATCTAGCAATTCTTAAATATGATTGTACTCTGTATGAGGAAAACAATACAAATGATACTTCCTACTCTAATAACTGTTGTGCCTTTAAATCTCCCATAAGATGCAATTTAATAAGTTTAAATACTCAGTATAGGAAAGATAAAAGTGCTGATTTGATGTCTGGGCTAGCAAAGGGCTTATTCGGTCTATTTGTCAGAGATTTGAAAACAAATTAATAGAAAAATATTAGAAAACACAAACATTTCGACAAGATTAAATAATTAGAGTATTGCTAATCATGTAATAACAAGCTGTTATCACAAAGACTGGGAGAGAGAATCGCTTTAAATAAAATTACTAGGATATTGGACAACAAGGATTTGCATCTCACTCCTAACGCGATAGACAAATGCTTTAATGCATAGCACAGTAAGTTCTATAATCTATTTAGTGGAGCTCCCTGTACCCCGGATGGGTACCTCCGCCCAGGATCGCTTCGTAGCTGGAACTGGGGAAAATGAATGCTCTTCGGCCCCAGTGGCCGTGGCTTGACTAGGCTACAGCTCTAATTCCAGTCTGGTATCGCCCACTCTGCCCATCCTGCTGCAGTCTTTCTTCCAGGCAGGTATCCACCTCTGCCTGCAATGTGATTTCTATTGCCTTTATAAAGGCACTTGATTTATCCCAGGACTAGAGGTATCATGCAGCCAGCCAACAGGTATGACAACTCTGTGGCTGGGATCCCTAAAAATCCACACAGGACACCAATCCAAAAGGAACTAACATGCAAAACTTTATTTTTTCTTGGGACTGGCCCAAATGCTCCTTACATGTAATGTATGGTGACAATTCAATAAAAATACAAATAATCAAAACATATCAAAAAACATACAGGGAATTATAATAACACAATAACATATATACAAGGGGGTGGGGAAGTCAATAACCAACACAAAATATCTCTCCTGCCTGCAGAATTAGCAATATACAAATCTACTGTAATATGCAAATTAACCGGCATTGCTATTCAGGTAGTGCATTGATAGCATGTTGTTATTTTTTTATGCTTCTTGCTTTTTAACATGTTAGTGAATAAGCCCCTAGACTAATAAGGTTCTGTTCATTGAAGACAGTGTGTTGCTATACATTCATATACATTAGGTATCCTTTCTGTATATGGCAGTGACCATCTGTTAATAGTGTATTAACCTTTCTCCCCCATATCCTGTAGGCTGCAAAAATGTGTGTTTCTACGCACACCCCTATTTCCTGTAAGCTCCTCTAAGAACTGTGTGTTAGTACCCTGTTGGATGATCCAATAAGGGACATGTATAATGCTCATATCATATACAGATGTGTGTTACAATTACATTCGTAGTCCTTTTGAATCAGCAACATGTGTGTGTGTATGCAATTGGGCTTCCCAGTACTGCAGAGGTACAGACGAAACCAGAGATTGAAAAATTTATAGAAGTCCATGCAGTGGCGGATCCAGAGCCTGATCTCGGGAGGGGCACTTGTAGATTATTTAAAGAAATAATCCAGACACAATAACCACTACAGCTCAGTGTAGTGGTTATGGTGTCAATAGTGCCGGGACCCCCTCCCAGAGTAAGTAGTCAAACCGTTTAAGAACAGTTTGACAACTTACCTGAGGTCTGCTGGGAAATGGGGCAGTAGTAGGGCATAGGAGCAGTGGTGTGTGTAAGTGGTGCAGTGTGTGTGTGTGTGAGGGGGACAGTGTGTGCGCAGTGTGTGTGTGAGGGCGGCAGTGTATGTGTGGGACAGTATGTGTATGTAATAGTTGAAGTGTGTGTGTGAGTATTGCAGTTTATGTGTGTGTATGGGGCGGCAGTGTATGGGGGCAGTGTGTGTGTATCGGGTAGTGTATGTGTGTAGAGTGTGTGTATGGGGGGCAGTGTGTGCATGGGGGGGGGCAGGTGTGCATGGGGCAGCAGTGTGTGTGTGCATGGGGGTAGTGTATGTGTGTAGAGTGTGTGTATGGGGGGGCAGGGCAGCTGCGGTGTATATGGGGACAGTGTGTGCATCGGTGGTGTATGTGCGGTGGCGATGCGGTGTATGGGGGGGCAGTATGGGTGCATGGGGGCAATGTGTGTATGGGGGCAGTGTGTGTGTGTATGGGGGGCAGTGCATGGGGGCAGTGTGCATGGGGCAGTGTGTGTGCATGGGGTAGTGTATGTGTGTAGAGTGTGTGTATGGGGCAGGGCAGCCGTGTATATGGGGGGACAGTGTGTGTATCGGTAGTGTGTGTGTATGGGGCAAGTATGGGTGCATGGGGGGCAATGTGTGTGTGTATGGGGCAGCATGGTGCATAAAGTAGCATGTGTATGGGGGGCAATGTGTATGGGGGGCAGTGTATGTATGGGGGGCAGTATGGGGGCAATGGGTGTGTATGGGGGGGCAGTATGGGGATCAGTGTATGTGTGTGTGTGATAAGGGTAGGGGGGCTTTTTTAAAAAATATGTGTTTTTTATTTGAATTTTTAATATAAATAATCATTATGTCCCCCCTCCCTTCTTACCTTTACTGGGGGAGGTGGGACATTTCCCTGGTGGTCCAGTGGGGGAATCACTGGTGGTCCAGTGGGGAGGGTGAACTCTAGCCCGCGCTCCTGGGCTAGAGTTCACTCTCGCGAGATTTGGAGCGTTGCCGTGGTAACCGCGGCAACGCTCCAAATCTCGCGAGAGGAGGACCCGGAGGAGCCGCAGCCTGAGCTCCCGGGTCCTCTCACTCCCTCTCCCTCCCCTGCCGGCTGCCAGCACAGTGCCTGCGGACCGGGGAGGGAGATCTGTGATCTCCCCTCCGGTCCGCAGGCACATTGCAGGGCTAGCGCCTGCATGTGTTGGCAGGGGAGGGAGACTGTTGGATTTCTCGGCCCCGTTGCCCCCCCCCCCCTGGATCCGCCACTGAGTCCATGGCAAACAAATGCTTTTAAAGAATTCTTCACAAACCTAACATGCATATTGCTGGAGCTGCCAACAGAAGGCACTTTACAGGCTCCATAGCCAAATCCACTAGTTGGTAACAACATCCGCAGGACAGGAGAGCACACAAAACAATTAACAATATAGAAAAAATAATACCACCCTGCACCTATAATGGCTACAGGGTGACTTAGACATTTAGGAACCTTTGTAAAGTGTCCTTCTGCTCCCAGTGATGGTGACTGGCGTCACATATCTTTCCCCTCCCAGGGAGACTAACTATACAGCAGACCTTCAATCGGTCTGAGTCTGTGTTAGTCTGGTGACCTTTTCCAAAAGGTTCCGTTATACAAATGGCCTCCTGCCACAAGCTCCAGGTTGTCCATCCATCCATGGTCCCTCTGGAAAGGGAGACTGCTATAATCCACACCTGATGCACCAAGTTGTCGATGGGGAGGGAGGATGCAATTCCCCTCTCTCGGGGATACACAGGGCAACTGGGGAGGGAGGAAGAAACTATCCGCTCTCTGTTGTACGTAGTGCCGCTGGGAAGCGAGACCAACTCTCTCCCCTCCCTGGATCACATTCTGTTGCTGGGAGTTAGACTGGTTGTCTCCTCTCCCTGCAACATACTCTGCCGCTGGGGAGTGAGACCACCTGTCTCCCTTCACTGGAACTCATTCTGCTGCTGGGGAGTGAGACCGGCTGTCTCCACTCCCAATAACTTACACTGCCATTGGTGAGGAAAGAAAATATGCTTCTCTCCCTGAAACTTACACTGCCGTTGGGAAGTGAGACTGTTTGTCTCCACTCCCTGGAACACAATTCATCCAATGCTACATCAATATTGGCAAACTAACAGACCAGTAGTAATTTATACAACCAATCCCAAAATGCTTACGCTCACTATTTCCTTCTCAACTCTTTTTTCTGACAGTCTCTTCTAGGCCCCATGACTATGGTTCAAAAGCATGTTTTAAAGAATGAAATCCAATTCAAGAAAGCTTTTTTTCAGATGGCTTCTTCCTTCCCTCAATGTACCTGGTTCCAACGAAGACTCTGTTACAAAGTTTTCAATCAAATGTTTAACTATACATTGAAGCAGACCTTCCTTGTAATCCATTCTAAAATGTACATGCCCTCTGTTGGTTGATTTGTGTATAGTTATCAGTTATACATATGCTAATGCCACAATGCATTGCATGCAGTAAATGTTTCAGGTGTGTGGCTGCATCGTGCAAATTAGCTTGATTCAGTAATCCTGTACATCTAATTTCTCTTAATTTCTCTTCAATCATTCTGTCCTGCCTCAACTCAGTATTTCATCCTGTCATCTTTTTACTTTCCTACCTTACAATTGTACATTTTCTAAACATTTTCAAGCTATAGCTAACAAGTTAAATGACAGGTGGACTAGTGGTTTAAACCTGCCTCTCTAGGTAAAAATGCTTATTTTCAAGGTTTCTTGTGCAACCAAAGGAAGTTGGAGATGGAAGACTGCCAGACTCTTGATAGTGTGAGCTTTTTTTTAACTCCTTATTCTTCCTCTCCTTTGGCTTTTCTTCTTTGGATGTATTTTAAGTAGGCACATAATACATTCTAATCAATATACAAAGATATTAATATCCAGCTAACATGTTTGTTTATCATGCAGTACTTAAAAAAGTAGTGGGTGCCATTTACCAATGCATTCACGTGCACAAAGCAACACATGAAGAACGACAATCTCAAAAACTAACCCCCTCTGCACAGTGTTGCTAAGCCACCAAAGCCAGGCAAACTCATTTGCCTACAACTTCCTATGGGTGAACTAGAATCACTGGACATGGATGGTTTGTTCAGCTACTCTTGCAAATGGTAATATATAGTGTCTTTTTTAAGTTACACAAAATAGAATACCCAAACCTACATTCGCTCACAATAATATGCATCATGTACACCATGAGTCGTCAACCTGGTCCCTATCGTCCACTAGTGGGCGTTTCAGGATTCCAGGTGGGCGGTAGGGATTTCCTCATTTGGAAAGATTGGGTGGGCGGGCGGGTGCGAGCCGGCGGTACCCCTACGACCAAGTACCACCATCACCATTTGCGGCCCAGGCAGAAAACCACCATCCAAGGGGTCCATCAGGTGGCCCATGCTGTCAAGGCCAACCAATGGATGTGGATTGTGAGGGGGCCTGGTCAGCGGTGGGTGCTTTAACAGCGCGACTGGGCCTCCTGTGATTATATCACATAGCTGGGAGGAAGTGACTGCACGTCACTCCTCCCAGCTAACACTGAGAGCCGTGCGGGAGGAAGACCAGGGAGTCAGAGTGGGAACTCTGACTCCCATCCACCTGAGCCACCACTGGACCCCAGGGAAAGTCACCCTCCTGCACCTTAAAGGTAGGAAACACGAGGTTGACTTAAATATAATATGTGTGTTTGTTTGTGTGTGTCTTTGTATGTATGTCTTGTGTGTGTATGTACGTGTGTGTATGTGTTTTTGTATGTATGTGTGTTTGTATGTATGTCTTGTGTGTGTGTATGTGTGTCTTGTCTTTGTATGTATGTGTTGTGTGTGTATGTGTATGTGTCTTTGTATGTGTGTCTTATGTATGTGTCTGTATGTATGTGTGTCTTGTGTCTGTGTGTATGTGTGTGTGTCTTTGTATGTATGTCTTATGTGTGTGTTTGTCTGTGTGTATGTGTGTCTGTATGTGTGCCTGTATGTTTGTATGTATGTGTCGTGTGTGTGTGTCTGTATGTATGTGTGTGCCTGTCTGTTTGTATGTATGTGTGTCTTGTGTGTGTGTGTGTGTGTATGTGTGCCTTGCGTGTGTGCCTGCCTGTTATAGTGGGCTATAGTAAGTGGGCTACCTAGCTTAGCCTTCCTACTGGGTATTGCTATAAGTAAGGTTAAAAAATAGAAAAAAAGGAAAAAAAAGGTGGGGAGGGGAATTGAGGGAGAGGAGGGGAGCTGACGCACAGATGAGAAATCATATTATGCGCAAACAGAGAAGTTGTCTGAATATCACCGAAAGAGGAGACCTTCGTTTGTTCTTTACAAAAATCGAACCAGATATCAAATATTTAGTCTTGCAGCATCAACCTCAAGGATCTCATTAATCAATAGTAAAGGTAATTTCAATTTACTTTATTGTTTTCTCATTAAACTTTATAAAGTTAAAAACATAATAAACATGCATTAAGTAGAAATAAAAAGATAAATGTATGTACATTTATTTTTTTTTAAAACGCCCTCCTTTCTAAAAAAATATTATGCACTTGCGCGAAAACTGGTGGGCGTTAAGGAAATTTTTCCATCAAGAAAGATGCATTAGTGGGCGGTAGGAAGAAAAAGGTTGACTACTACTGAAGTACACACTTCTCTATTACAATTATCGGCCTTCATATCACCATATTCACATAATTCCAGATCACTATTTGCAAGCTACCAGTCCAATAGCATATCCATCAAGAGGCCTTTTTTCATCACCGCATATCCGCTGTGCCAGAACATCAATACAACCAGTTCTAAATATCTTACACCCACTACGTTTCCTTCTCAGCTCTTATTTTTAAGCATGCAATTAATTTCAATAACTTTTTCCCATACGGTTTTTTTCTGCATCTCAACATACAAAGTATCACCTGGTTATGGTGAACTCTCTGTTATCAAGGTTTCTATCAAACATTTAAAGGGACTCAGTGACTTACCTGAATCCAGTGCTGATGTCCCTCGGTGCTAGGTCAGGCTCCTATGGGGATTCCAGCGATGCTGGAGGTCCTCGTGAATAGAGTGAGGACATGCAGCATCATTTAAAACACTTTTCATGTTCTAAGAACACGGAAGTCCCTCTAGTGGCTGTCTCATAAACAGCCACTAGAGGAGGACTGAACCCTGCAAGGTATTTATTGCAGTTTATAAAAACTACAATAATTACACTTGCAGGGTTAAGGGTGGTGGGAGCTGGCACCCAGACCACTCCAATGGGCAGAATTGGTCTGGGTGCCTGGAGTGTCCCTTTATATTTACATTGAAACAGACCTTCAATGCCCTCTGTTGGTTTATTTTTTTTATTGCTATCAGATATATATATATACTAATGCCACTATATATACTAATGCCACTATGCAATGCATGCAGAAAATGTCCTGGGGCATCTCAGCAGCAAGCACAGTAGCTTTTGTTAAATAATCCTGTATAATGTCTTTCTTCATATCTCTTCAATCATTCTGCCCTGCCTCAACTCAATAATACATCCTGTCATCTTTTTACTTTTCTACCCTAAAATTTAAATATTCTAACATTTTTAAATTAAAAGTTTTTTTGCAAAAAATATATTTTAGCCTACAACCAAGAACTATAATGACAGATAGTTGGAATGTTTGTTTTGGAAGCATTAGTATATAATTCGTACAAGACTATCCTTGTAACAATATCTCATATCATGTCCGCTTCAAACTGTATCATTTTAAAGGCACTGTCACTAAATGTAGAGGAAAAAGCTTCCCATGTTCACTTTTTGTAATTCACCTAAAGTAAGTTGGAGGTGTAGGCCTGTGCTAGATTCCTAGACATAAAAATTTCTCAATAATAGAAAAAAAGGTATGCTCCCATTCTGTATTCTCTACTGACATAGCATGTTGGGGGGAAAAGCCTTGCATAATCTTTCTTTTTTTTTCCATGCTATTGCTTTCTTCAGTTCATATAGACATGTGCACCAGTGAAATTTTCGTTTCGTAGAATGATTTCGTACTAAATAAAAATGTCATTCGTCAATCCCAAATTTCTTCCACAAACCGTTTGTTAAATTCGTTAAAAAATAATTTGTTTTCGTCCATTAGGATGAAAACAAAACTGCACATGTGCAAAAATAAAAAAGCAACAAGGGAGCCAGCATCGCTACCAGCTCCCTCTTTGTAATAGAAACCATTCCTCCACCCCCCCCTATTAAAACCTATAGGGGTCACAATGACACCCATATTAATAAAAGGGAGGTTAAATCCTCTCGCATGCCCCTACTCGCAGCATGTGTGAGTAGGGGCATGTCGCCTAAACAGCGAGCAGCCAGTGGCTGCTCTCTGTCAAGTAAAACTAAATATAAATCAGTTTGAGTTTACTATGGCCCCCATATTGATAAAAGGGAGGTCTCACACAACAGAGAAGGTATGTAATGTTGATAATTCACAAAAAGTACAAGTGACTCATGATATTAAATGTATGCTTACTAATGCAAGAAGTCTAAATAACAAAATAGGGGAACTAGAGGCAGTAACATACACTAAACAATATGATATAATAGGCATAACTGAAACATGGTGGACTGAGACACATGACTGGGCAGTTAACTTAAATGGGTACATGTTATTTAGGAAGGATAGGAAAAACAAGAAGGGTGACATACAAGATGTTTGTATGTCAACCATGAGTTATAGCCAAATCTTAAGCAAGTGGAATGTGATAAGGAAAAGGTGGAAGCTTTATGGGTAAATATCTGCTCTGGGGAAAAGAAGGGAAATCAACTATTGGTTGGGATGTGTTATAAACCACCTAATGTTAATATTGATGAGGAACAACAGCTGTTTGAGCAAATCGAGAAAGCTGCAAATCTGGGTAACACTTTAATTATTGGAGATTTGAATTACCTGGACATAAATTGGGACAGTGGGACTTGTAGCTCAGCAAAGGGAATTAGGTTTTTAAACTTGTTAAATGACACCTTCATGTCACAACTTGTGCAAGCACCAATTAGAAAGGACGCTTGTCTGAACCTGGTTTTAACAAACAACGTTGATCTTTTGACCAACATTCAAGTAGGTGAGCACTTGGGAAATAGTGATCACAATATAGAGTCCTTTGAAATAAACTCTAAAAATCAAAAGCACATGGGGTATACTAAAACATATAATTTTAAAAAAGACCAAGTTCTATAAGTTAAGGGCAGCTTTACAATATATTGATACAAATAGATAAATCCTGCGCTCACTCCCATCACAACTGGGCTGGCAGCAGGCTGAAGGGTCAGTGCGGGACCCGCTTTAGGGGTGTCTGCCTTGACGTTGGCAGGCGGGCATTCCCTCCAATGGCCATTGGAGCAACTAAATGACCTCCATTTGTCTAAATATACATAGGGATTAAGGAGAGAGCGCAGGTAACTTTTTCTTTTCTTTGGTTTTTACAATATATTGACTGGCATAAACTCTTTAGTGAAAAGAACACTGAGGATAAATGGAACATCTTCCAGCAAATATTAGAAAGGTACATTTCTCAGTATGTACCATTGGGTAATAAATATAAAAGAAAAAAATTAAAACCAATGTGGATTAGAAGAGAAGTAAAACAAGAGATTAAAAAAAAGAAAAGGGCATTTAAAGCATTTAAATCTGACAAATCAGATGCATCTTCTAAAAATAAATAAGTAAGCCAATAATGCGTGCAAAAAGGCGATTAGTGGTTCCTTTATTCAAAAAGGGTTGAAAATCTTTGCCTGGAAATTATAGACCGGTGAGCTTAACTTCTGTGGCTGGAAAAATATTTGAAAGGTTATTAAGGGATAATATTCAAGAATTCCTTGAGAAGAACATGGTTATCAGCAAAAATCAGCATGGTTTTATGAAGCACAGGTCATGTCAAACTAACTTGATTGCGTTCTACGTAGAAGTAAGTAGAAGTATAGATCAAGGTGTTGCAGTGGATGTGATCTATTTGGATTTTGCCAAGGCATTTGATACAGTTCCACACAATAAACTAGTGTTCAAACTCAAGGAAATCGGTCTAGATGAAAATGCTTGTTCTTGTGTAGAACATTGGCTTAAAAATAGTTGTCATCAATTGTAAATTTTCAAGCTGGACAGAGGTGGCAAGTGGTGTCCCTCAAGGGTCTGTTCTGGGACCCCTTCTATTTAACATGTTTATAAATGATCTTGAAGAAAGCATTGAAATTCATGTTTCAGTGTTTGCAGATGACACAAAACTCTGTAAAATAATACAATGTGAGCCAGATATTTCTTTGCTGCAGAGGGATTTAGATAGACTGGGGGACTGGGCACTGAAATGGCAGATGAAATTTAATGTTGAAAAATGCAAAGATATGCACTTCAGCGTAAAGAATACACAAGCAATGTATACATTTAATGGAAGAGAATTAGGGATAACAACACACGAAAAGGTCTTGGGATTTGTTGTAGACAAGAAACTATGTATCAATGTGCAATGTCAATCAGCAGTGGCCAAGGCCAGTAAGGTATTGTCATGCATGAAAAAGGGCATTCATTCTCGAGACAAGAATATAATTTTGCCTCTTTATAAATCACTGGTAAGACCAGATATTGAATAGGCTGCGCAATTTTGGGCACCTGTTCTAAAGAAGGATATTATGGCACTGGAAAGAGTGCAGAGGCGGGCTACAAAATTAACAAAATTAATGGAACATATCAGCTATGAAGAAAGGTTAAAGGACCACTCTAGGCACCCAGACCACTTCAGCTTAATGAAGTGGTCTGGGTGCCAGGTCCAGCTAGGGTTAACCCATTTTTTTATAAACATAGCAGTTTCAGATGTTTATAAATGGGTTAATCCTTCCTCCAAAGACTCTAGCGGCTGTCTCATTGACAGCCGCTAGAGGCGCTTGCGTGATTCTCACTGTGAAAATCACAGTGAGAACACGCAAGCGTCCATAGGAAAGCATTGTAAATGCTTTCCTATGCGACCGGCTGAATGCGCGCGCAGCCGAATGGGAGGAATGGAGGAGGATCGGAAGAGGAGAGCTCCCCGCCCAGAGCTTGAAAAAGGTATGTTTTAACCCCTTTCCAGAGCCGGACGGGAGGGGGACCCTGAGGGTGGGGGCACCCTCAGGGCACTATAGTGCCAGCAAAACCTATTTAGTTTAGAAAAACGTTGCCTGATAGGGGATATGATAACATTATACAAATATATTTGGGGCCAATACAAACCATTGTGTGGAAATCTATTCACAAACCAGACTTTACATAGAACACGAGGTAATGCGTTTAAATTGAAAGAAAGAAGATTTTGTCTAAGGCAAAGGAAAGGTTTTTTTACTGTAAGAACAATAATGATGTGGAATTCTCTGCCTGAAGAAGTGGTTTTATCAGAGTCCATACAGATGTTCAAACAGATACTAGATGCATACTTGCAAAAACAGAATATTCAAGGATTTAATCTTTCAATGTAGGGTAATTTATTTATTTATTTATTTATAAAATATTTTACCAGGAAAGATACATTGAGATTTCTCCCGTTTTCAAGTATGTCCTGGGTCCACAAATCATTGCATTGTTACATTAGGTACAACAAAATACAAAAACAATATTAATACACAATATATACAAAATTTAACATAGAACTGGCAGGAAATATATAATCAACCATGACACGTGCATTCTGTTTTGAGGTATGTAGAGAGGGATCTCTTAAATGACTTTAGGCTTAGGGAAGATTTTAAATTGTGCGGGAGGTCGTTCCACAATTGCGGCGCTCTGTAGGAGAAGGAGGATCGGGCCGCTTTCTTTTTGTATTGAGGTAGACTAAGTAAAGTGCTTGTACTGGATCGGAGGTTATAGAAAGTGGGAACAGCTGGGGAAAGCATTTTGTTCAGGTAGGGTGGGAGTTTCCCAGCTTGATCCAAGGATAAATCTGACTGCCATTCTGGGGTCAAGAAGTAATTTTTTTCCTAGCTTGTTGCAAAATTGGAAGTGCTTCAGACTGGGTTTTTTTGCCTTCTTTTGGATCAACAGCAAAAAACAAATTTGAGGAAGGCTGAACTTGATGGACGCAAGTCTCTTTCAGCAATGTATCTATGTAACTATGTAACTGTAAATCCTCCTGCATGTCCCTAGTTGCAGACATGTCGCCTAAACAAATTTAAAACTAATTGACTGGGCAGCTATTGACCTGGCACAGGTTAAATCCTAGTGCAATAAGGGGGGACCTGGCACAGGTTGAATCCTCCCACATGCCCCAACCTGTGTAGTAGGAGCATGTAATCTAAACAGCGAGCAGTCAGTGGCTGCTCGCTGTCATTTGAAACTGGATATCTTATATAGAAGTGATAGAGAGCTACGGTAAGAGTATGTGTAACCAAAAGTTATAGCAAAAACTAAAACAATGTTGCAATATGAAAAAGTAGCCCTTTAGATCAGTAACACAATAAGGCTGTGCTACTGTGGCGGAACCAACCTCGCCACTATGCACTGGAGAAGCCTGGTTGCCAGCCTCCTGCCATGTGACTATGGCCCCTGGGATGTATTGCCCTTTAAAGACATGATTTGGGCATAATGGATTTGTGTTGTGCTGCTGCTGCTAGCCCTTTTAAGAACCATCTGGGGACATACTGTGGAGTTACTGGGTGGCCACCATTTCCTGTATCAGAAGCACATGGTGAGAACAATGGGTGGCGGCCATTTTAACTCACAGACACTGTGTGGACTTTTCAACACGGTGCCATCTCGCCAGTATTTGTTGAACAGAGATATCGTGCGGTGGTTTTGGACTATACAGCAGGGGACACATTATACAGTGATTGTTTTTTATTTAGCCTGTATATGTTCTGAAATCTGCATTCAACTGTATTTTCCAAAGTACTGAACGGATCTGGGTGAATTTTGGATATGTGGTTCACCCAGATCCCCCAGTTCCAAGGATATACTTTTTATGGGGTTATTGCATGTTTTGGGGTCCTTGTGATGTGTTTTATGAAACTGTATTTCCCTGGCTGTGATAATTAGATTACCCATTGTGTTCAGTAATCATATCACAGCCAGAGGGGAGGATTTTGTGTGGGAGTGTCTGGGTGTATTGTATGGATTGATTAGCTGTTTTGTAACGCCCTGTGGGCTGAACTATGTTTGCGGATTGGGAATAAAAGAGACTGTATGTGACAGTACAGGGAGTTCCTGTTTAACCCTCAAAGTGAAGTGTCGTCTCATTATTGGGGGAAGGATTTATTGTATGTTGATCCAGTTTGACTGCTAGGAGGGAAAACCTATTCGTATGGTTTCCTATTCAACTGTCTACAGCATTCATATGCTTGGGAGAATTTATTTGTTTCTCCGGTTCGGTGATTGTGGTGTCTGCCAGAGTGCTTGGAGTCCTCAGGAAGCGCTAGGAGCATCCTTCAACGGAGGTACCCAGTCTGGGTCCAGGGGACCAGGGGGGACATTAGGTCCCACTGTTTATATTAATAGCCCCCACCCACGGGTCACAGGTGGAGGTGCAAGGGGGCACTATGTCCCCCCATTTTAGTTCTATTCTGTTCCTCACCATGGGAGAATGGGGGGACCTTATTGCACTAGAGGCTGGGCCTCAATAGCTGCATAGTCACTAGTACTTTTACATTTGTTTAGGCGACACGCCCTTACTCACAGCATGCCGCGAGTAGGGGCATGTGGGATGATTTAACCTCCCTTTTATTAATATGGGGGTCATACACAAGCAATGTATAAGGGAATCCCACCAAAATGATCTTGTGATCGCAGATATGAATTTATTGATACCTGGGTGTCCAGCAGTCACTTTGTCGTGAAACACCCTCAGCACATTCTTTCTTTCACCTAATGGAACAAACAATTTGTCCAGTGGTTTATTACATGATGCCTGAGACTGAGCCTCCATTATAGCACCAAGCAAGGGAGAAGACAGTGAAAGAACAGTAGAAGTGATGATACATTCAGGAGGCACGATAGGGGATGTCTCGTGTTCCTGTAAAGACTCAGTATCAAACTGTCTAGACAAGGCATCGGCCTTCACATTTTTGGGACCAGGTCTGTAAGTTATAAGGAAGTTAAAGCGAGACAGAAACAAAGACCATCTAGCCTGTCTAGAAGATAGACGTTTAGCATCCCCTATATAAGCAAAATTCTTATGGTCTGTAATGATCAAAAGGGGATCCTTGGAACCTTCCAAAAGATGTCACCACTCTTTAAGTACTAGGACAATGGCCAACAATTCTCTGTTGCCAATATCATAATTGCGCAGAGTGGGAGACAACGTTCTGGAAAAGTAACCACAAGGATGCAAAGGGGTGTCCTGACTCTCCCTTTGAGAAAGAACCGCCCCTACCCCAGTTTCGGAGGCATCGACTTCCAATTTGAAGGGTTTTCTGGTGTCAGGGTGTCTCAGTATGTCGGCAGAAGCAAACCTTTGTTTGAGAAGTTCAAAAACCTCTCTAGCTTCCTTAGACCATACCGTACTACTAGCCCCCATACGTGTTATATTGGTAATGGTGGCTATTACAGAAGAAAACCCCTTGATCTTCTGTAATAGTTCGCAAACCCAATAAATCTTTGGATGGCTTTTAGTCCACTAGGTACTGGCCACTGTAAACAGCCTCTAGTTTCTCAGGGTCCATCTGAAAACCAGAGGCAGAAATGTTATACCCCAAAAACGGTACTTCAGTCTGATCAAACAAGCATTTTTCCAATTTACTATAAAGTTTGTTTTTCAGTAAAGTCTGCAATACTCGTTTGACCTGTTTGTGGTGGGTTTGAAGGTCAGGTGAATAAATAAGGATATCATCCAAATAAACCAGGACAAAAGAATAGATATAATCCCTGAGTACATCATAAAATCCTGGAATATGGCCGGTGCATTGCATAACCCAAAAGGCATAACAAGGTACTCATAGTGCTCGCATCTATTGTTAAATGCCGTTTTCCACTCATGATTTTCCTTGATTCTTACCAAATTGTATGCACTCCCGAGATCCAGTTTGGTAAAGATCTTATCACCCTGGAGTCTATCAAACAATTCGAAATGAGAGGAATAGGATAGGCATTCTTAACAGTAATCTTATTTAATGCTCTGTAGTCAATGTGTGGACGTAATTCTCCATCTTTCTTTTCTACAAAAAAGAAGCCTGCACCAGCAGGTGAGGATGATTTCCGTATATGGCCCTTGTTTAGTGAGTCTTTGATATATTCTTCCATTATTTTACTCTCCTGTGGCAATAAGGCATATACTGCCCCTTTAGGTGGCATAGCGCCGGGTAACAGATTTATGGAGCAGTCATATGACCTGTGAGGAGGTAAGATATTGGACTGACTCTTACTAAATACTTAGTTAACCTCCAAGTATTGTATGGGAACTTCGGGGGTTTGAGGTATAATAGTGGGTAATTTAATGATACCCACTCTCTTGGTGAAGTGTAACATACACTTCCCATTACAATCCTTGCCCCAATATTTCCCCATTAGCCCAGTCAATATGAGGGTTGTGCTTACTAACAATGATGTCCCGAACGGTTCGAGGGGCGAATAGTTCCTGGCGAACATCGCTTTTTCGCGTTCGCCACGGATGGCGAACATATGCGCTGTTCGGTCCGCCCCCTATTCGTCATCATTGAGTAAACTTTGAAATTTCACCTCACAGTCAGCAGACACATTCCAGCCAATCAGCAGCAGACCCTCCCTCCCAGACCCTCCCACCTCCTGGACAGCATCCATTTTACATTCATTGTGAAGCTGCATTCTTAGTGAGAGGAAGGACAGTGTAGCTGCTGCTGATTTGATAGGGAAATTGATAGCTAGGCTAGTGTATTCAGTGTCCACTACAGTCCTGAAGGACTCATCTGATCTCTGCTGTAAGGACAGCACCCCAAAAAGCCCTTTTTAGGGCTAGAACATCAGTCTGCTTTTTTTTTCTGTGTAATGTAATTGCAGTTGCCTGCCAGCCTGTGTGTCAGGCTCACAGCATATACTGTGCCCACTTGCCCAGTGCCACCACTCACTCACTGGTGTCACAATAGCTTGCATTTAAAAACAAAAAATGTTTTTCACTGTTATAGATTGAATAGCAGTCAGTGTCCTTAAAGCTGGTGTGTCAGGCTCACAGTGGATACTGTGCCCAGTGCCACCACTCACTCACTGGTGTCACAATAGCTTGCATTTAAAAACAAAAAACTTTTTTCACTGTTATAGATTGAATAGCAGTCAGTGTCCTTAAAGCGGGTGTCAGGCCTCCTTCAGCGTGTGCTCTGCAGACCTCTGCCCGTGTACATTGCCACTCATATCTGGTGTCTCTATAGCGTGCTTTTACAATGAAAAGAGTGTAATATAATAGCAGTCAGATTCCTTCACAAGTGTGCGTTTCAGTTCCTGCCAGGGCACAGTGTCACACCAGTGCAACTCATATCTGGTGTAACAGTAGTGTACATTTAAAAAAACTGACTGTAATAGATTGAATAGCAGTTAGTTGTCTGCAAGCGGGTGTGTCAGGCCTACAGCGTCTACTCTGCCAACTTCTGCCACTGCACAGTGCCACTCATATCTGTTGTCACAGTAGCTTGCACGCATAGTACCACTAATCGAAAAAAAAATGACAGGCAGAGGCAGGCCACCCTGCAGGGGCCATCGTGGTCGTGGTGCTGTGATTCCTTTTGGCCCTAGAATAATGCCCAGTGTTCAGAGGCCACGTACCCTGAACTCGAAAAGTTCTGAGGACATAGTTGACTGGCTAACACAGGACACCAAATCTTCTACAGCTTCCGCTCGGAACCTTGACGCACCATCCTCCTCCAGCTTAGCTTCGGGCACCTCTCAAGTTACCACTCTCCCGCCTGCCGCTACCACCAACACTAGTACCACAGCAGCTTCACTTGGTATGTCAGAGGATTTATTTACACATCAGTTGGAAGAAATGAGTAATGCGCAACTATTATTGCCAGAGGATGTAGATAACAGGGCTATGTCTCAGTCAGGCAGCATTACACACATGGGCATACAGTGTTGGGGCAAGGGTCCATGATGTTGTACCCGCTGAGTATCTGAGTTGTCAGATACAAGTGAAGCGGTTGATGATGACGATGCATCCATGGATGTCACGTGGGTGCCCGCTCGGCAAGAAGAAGAACAGGGCGAAAGTTCAGATGGGGAGACAGAGAGGAGGAGGAGGAGACGAGTTGGAATCAGGGGGAGGTCATCACAAGGAGCTAGTGGCACAGTCAGACAGCATGCATCGGCACCCGGGGTCAGCCCGACAGCACGCCAATCAACGCATGCTGTGTCCACCACCAGAATGCCGTCATTGCAGAGCTCAGCAGTGTGGAATTTTTTTTGTGTGTCTGCCTCTGACAACAGCGATGCCATTTGCAACCTCTGCCAAAAGAAACTGAGTCGTGGGAAGTCCAACACCCACCTAGGTACAACTGCTTTGTGAAGGCACATGATCGCACATCACAAACGCCTATGGGATCAACACATGAATACAAGCAGCACACAAACTCAAAGCCGCCATCCTCCTCCTGGTCCAGCATCTTCAGCCACGTTAGCCACTGCTGTCCTCCTTGCCCCCTCTCAACCACCCCGCCCCTCCGTCTCACGCCTTGAACAGTTCCTGCTCATCTGCCCACAGGCAGGTGTCTGTCAAGGACATGTTTGAGCGTAAAAAGCCAATGTCACAAAGTCACCCCATTGCCCAGCGTCTGAAAGCTGGCTTGACTGAACTCTTAGCCCGCCAGCTTTTACCATACAAGCTGGTGGAGTCTGAGGCGTTCAAAAAATTTATAGCTATTGGGACACCGCAGTGGAAGGTACCCTGCCGAAATTTCTCTGCACAAAAGACAATCCCCAACCTGTACTCGATTGTGCAAAAGGAAGTAATGGCATGTCTGGCACACAGTGTTGGGGCAAGGGTCCATCTGACCACTGATACCTGGTCTGCAAAGCATGGGCAGGGCAGGTATATCACCTACACTGCGCATTGGGTAAACCTGCTGACGGCTGCCAAGCATGGAATGCGTGGCTCTGCAGAGGAGTTGGTGACACCGCCACCACTTGCAGGCAGGTCTGCTGCCACCTCCTCTACTCCTCCTACTCCATCCTCTTCCATAACCTCCTCGGCTGAGTCCTCTTCTGCTGCTGTGTCTTGCTCCACATCAACGGCACCCCCCCAGCTCCCAGGTACTATTCCACATCCTGGATACGGCAGTGTCACGCCGTCTTGGGGTTGACTTGCCTGAAAGCAGAGAGTCACACCGGACTAGCACTGCTGTCCGCCCTGAACGCACAGGTGGATCAGTGACTGACTCCGCACCAACTGGAGATCGGCAAAGTGGTTTGTGACAACGGAAGAAATTTGTTGGCGGCATTGCATTTGGGCAAGTTGACACATGTGCCGTGCATGGCACATGTGTGTAATCTGATCGTACAATGCTTTGTGCATAAGTACCCAGGCTTACAGGAAGTCCTGAAGCAGGCCAGGAAGGTGTGTGTCCATTTCAGGCGTTCCTACACGGCCATGGCGCGCTTTTTAGATATCCAGCGGCGAAAAAACATGCCAGTGAGGCGCTTGATTTGCGACAGCCCGACACGTTGGAATTCAACACTCCTAATGTTCGACCGCCTGCTCCAACAAGAAAAAGCCGTTAACGAGTATTTGTATGACCGGGGTGCTAGGAGAGCCTCTGCGGAGCTGGGAATTTTTTTGCCACGTTACTGGACGCTCATGCGCAATGCCTGTAGGCTCATGCGTCCTTCTGAGGAGGTGACAAACCTAGTCAGTCGCACCAAAGGCACCATCAGCGACATCATACCATTTGTTTTCTTCCTGGAGTGTGCCCTGCGAAGAGTGCTGGATCAGGCCGTAGATGAGCGTGAAGAGGAAGAGGAAGAGTTGTGGTCACCATCACCACCAGAAACAGCCTTATCAGCATCGCTTGCTGGACCTGCGGCAACGCTGGACGAGGATTGTGAGGAAGAGGAGTCAGAGGAGGAATGTGGCTTTGAGGAGGAGGAGGAAGACCAACCACAACAGGCATCCCATGGTGCTCGTTGTCACCTATCTGGTACCCGTGGTGTTGTACGTGGCCGGGAGGGAAGAACATACCTTCAGTGAGATCACTGAGGACGAAGAACAGGACATGAGTAGCTCGGCATTCAACCTTGCGCAAATGGGGTCTTTCATCCTGTCGTGCCTGTTGAGGGACCCTCATAAAAAGGCTGAAGGAGAACGACCTGTACTGGGTGTCCACGCTACTACACCCCTGGTATAAGCAGAAAGTGCCTGAAATGTTACCGAATTACGGCAAGTCGGAAAGGATGCAGCAGTTCCAAAATCAATTAAAAAGTATGCTTTACACAGCGTATAAGGGTGATGCCACAGCACAACGGGAATCTAACAGGGGAAGAGGTGAAAGTAATCCTCCTCCTCCCATGACCACACCGGCAAGGACAGGACGCTTTACAGACGTGTTGTCGATGGAGGACATGTGGAGCTTTTTAAGTCCTACGCATCGCCACAGCCCTTCGGGGTCCACCCTCAGAGAACGACTCGACCGACAGGTAGCAGACTATTTCGTCTTAACTGCAGATATCGACACTCTGAGGAGCGATGAACCCCTTGACTACTGGGTGTGCAGGCTTGACCTGAGCTATCCCAATTTCTGATAGAACTTCTGGCCTGCCCCGCTTCAAGTGTCCTGTCAGAAAGGACTTTCAGTGCAGCAGGAGGTATTGTCACTGAGAAGAGAAGTCGCCTAGGTCAAAAAAGTCTAGATTACCTCACCTTTATTAAGATCAATGAGGGATGGATCCCGAAGGGACTGACAGTGGGCGATACATTCGACTAAAAAAGACCTGATTAGGGGGACGTAACAGGGTGTCGCGGCTGCCGGCCCACCGCGTGATATTTAAATCCCTAGCTCACCCCAGTACCTTGCCCTGTCGTTGTTTCCTGTTCCTGGTTTCCTGAGAGTGCTTGATCATTGTGAATCTGATTTCCTGGTATCCTGATCTTGGCTTTTCCCTGGTTATTCTGAATTCTGGTTCCCCTGACTTGGCTTGTGTAAACAGTATTGTGTATTTTCTGGCTTCCTTGACCTCTGCTTTCCCTTTGACCATTCTCTGTCTCTAGCGTATTAGTACGGCCATTCTAAGGTCCGGTTTACGCACTGTCCTTTTATTTTCCTTTTCTTGCCTATGTATATGTTTACATAGTTTCTGCGTGCTGGACCACACTAGTAGTCGTGACATTGGGATTAAACTGATAAGAATAGTACTACTTAACAGACCACTCCTATCTGGTGGCACATTAGATTGCACGCGCAGTGCCCCAAATTTGAAGAAGGAGGACTGACCAAGCATCTTTTTCCATCTCCCGGTTCCTAAAATCGATGCCAAATATGCGTCCCCTGATAGGGGACGTAACAGGGATTAACAGGGATTAAACTGATAGGAATAGTACTACTTAACACACCATATAATAACGCAGAGAGAGGCAACGCAGAGAGAGGAGTCTGAAGAAGAGGAGTCAGAGGAGGAAGGTGGCTTTGAGGAGGTGGAAGACCAAACACAGCAGGCGTCCCAGGGGGCTTGTTGTCACCTTTTGGGGACCCTTGGTGTTGTACGTGGCTGGGTGAAGGAAGAGACCTTCAATGACATCAGTGAGGACAAGGAACGGGACATGGCTAGCTTGGTATCCAACCTTGTGCAAATGTTGAGTTTGCGGTTGTGCAAATGGACTGTTTGCGGTGCGTAAAACGGGGAGTTTGGTCTGTCACTGTGAAGCGGCCGTAACCTTTACACTACCTGATCGATACAACATCATACCTGATGTTTTAAACCACGTTATTCCAAACAATTTAGGAATGTTAGGTGATTTATGCCCTTTATGGATTAAAACCAGACTCTGCCTCAACTATGTAATTTTCCATGGGAGTTTTGCCATTGATCCCCCTGCGGCATGCCACAGTCCAGGTGTTAGTCCCCTTGAAACAACTTTTCCATCACTATTGTGGCCAGAAAGAGTCCCTGTGGGTTTTAAAATTCGCCTGCCTATTGAAGTCTATGGCGGTTCGCCCGGTTCGCCCGTTCGCGAACATTTGCGGAAGTTCGCATTCGCCGCTCGCGAACCGAAAATTTTTTGTTCGCGACATCACTACTTACTAAGCCAAGGAAAACCTAATATGATAAGGCAAGAAGGAGATGCAATAAGTTGGAATATTATATCTTCCTTA
Organism: Pelobates cultripes; assembly: GCA_933207985.1. Taxonomy (NCBI): domain Eukaryota; kingdom Metazoa; phylum Chordata; class Amphibia; order Anura; family Pelobatidae; genus Pelobates; species Pelobates cultripes. The sequence goes on along the minus strand of OW240920.1, from coordinate 112,843,391 downwards.
TGTATGGCACCAATAGGCAAGGTTTCATGGGTAATTAAGGGTTGAGAGAGTGGTCTTCCGTCAATAGCCTCAATGGCCAGAGGTGATATTCGCTCCTTGATGGGTATAGCATTCTTTTTAACAAAATGAACATCAATTAAATTTCCTGCTGCACCTGAGTCCATCAGGGCATTGCATGAAAAGTTTTTTTTGTCAAATATGATCATAATATCAAGGAGAAATCTATTATTGTTATTCCCATTACACCTAAGACCTGTCCACTTAAGGTTCTTATGTGTGGTAGTTTTCCAGACTTATGGGACAAATACTACTCATATGTCCTTTTTCACCACAGTATATGCATAGACCCTCTCTTCTCTGATGTTGTATTTCTGCCTCGGACAGTCTAGTGACCACCAACTGCATAGGTTCGAGTTCGGACTGTATAGAGAGGTCAGGAACAACCGGTCTGGAGAAATGAGGTGCTAATGGTAAAGCCATACGTCTGGTTTTATTTCTGATTCTGAGTCTATTATCAATTAGCATAATAAACGTAATAGATTCATTTAGTTTTTTGGGTAGTTCTTTGGCAGCAATCTCATCCAACATAGTCTCAGATAATCCCTTCTTAAATGCTGAGATTAATCCGCTGTTAGTCCAGTCTACCTCGGAAGCCAAGTTGGGAAATTCTATGGCATACTCCGAGATAGACCGGTTCCCTTGTCTAATATGCATTAGGGCAGTGGAAGCGTCATCCTCCCTGCCTAATGGTTCAAACTTAAGTTTAAATTCCGCAAGGAAGTCCTGGTAATTGTGTGCAATGCTCCTACTACTCTCCCATAACGGATTAGCCCAAGCTAAAGCTTTATCTTTAAGTTGGTTCATCAGGTAACCAATTTTAGCTCTGTCAGTGGCAAAAGATCACGGTGAGGCCTCAAAATGATACTCAATTTTTTTAATAAATCCCCGGCATTCTTGAATATTACCATCCTTGCAAAGGAGGAGATAGGGAGATAGTAGGTGCCTAATGTACTACAGGAGGTACATTAGGCGGAGGTGACACAGTTGGAGAAGCCGCAGGTTGCAGATGCGCTGTTTGTGTAAGGAGCGTACTGAAAGCCTGGGCAAGCTGATCCATACGGTGATCATTCTCCACTAGCTTTCTCTCGCAAGCAGCTATATGCTGACACAATTCTACAGGATCTATGGCCATTTCATAATGTCGGGATTACTAGTTGATCCAGCATGTAGAATTGTGTCACACAGATGACTAATAGGTAACGTATTACCGGACCTTAGAATGGCCGGACTTAACGTACCAAAGAATAGTCAGGATACTTGCCGAGGTCAGGGGATACAGAAAAAGACACAACGATAAGAGAAAGCCAGAAATCAGGGATACAGAATACAGGGACGTCAAAATCAAAGCCAAAGTAAAAAAACAGAAGAAACTTAATCAGGAACACGCTCTCGGACAACCACAAAGGAAACCACAACAGGGCATTGTGCAGGATGAGAACTGGGCCTAAATACCCCTCCTCTAGATCTGATTCGCTGTAACTAGCCTTTGACCCCAAAGGAAGTTACCAGGTTCCCATTTGCATAATTGCTGCTCAGCATTAACCCTTCTGTGGATTTGGTTGCTGCTCGGCACAACTTTTCCTGTGTGGACAGTAAATGTCATTTACCACATTTTTATAAGCGGATGAATATGTGACACTCTCCTGCTATAATTCTTCTTCTCAGAGAGTTAGATAACTCAGACTTGCATGGGTTCAACTTCTGATGACAGAAGATGAGGAAAAGCAGGGGCATTAAATTCAGGTGTACATCTTCCTTTTGTTCCAGGAATTGCATCTATTTTATATACACTTATCTACCTGAATCAGATAATCAGATCGATATTTTCAGGTAAATATGAGACTATTTCATCCTGTAAGGTATCAGACAACCCTTCAATGAAAGCAGTGACAAATGAATTGTCACTCCCATTGACTTCTGATACCAAGGTTTTGAAATATTTAGAAGAATCTGCAACAAAAACCTTGTTTGATTCTCATAAGTGGCTTGACAGAATCTCTGCCAGGAGGCTCAAACACTTTTTTTTTTGTTCAGTGATGAATTAATTATAGTTATATGCTATAGGATGACTACTTTCTCATAAGGATAAGGCCTTTGCAGAAAGATAATTTATTACAAGACCTATTTTAGCACAGTCAGTGGGGAAGGATATAGGATACACTTCGAATGGGAACCCCATTTGATTCATTAATCCCTTAAAGTGTCAGGATAACTGTTATAGTTAGGTGTATGAGTAAGGTGATCAATTTGAGCAGAAGTGGAAGAACTCTGATAACCAGTATAGGTGTTGGGTTAGGCACAGAATAAGTCTCAGGGTGAAAATAAGCTGTTATAGAAATAATGGTTTGTAAAGCTTGAGAAAATTGATCCATTTTGTGATCTAACTCCTCTACTTGGGTCTGACATGGTGAAACGTATTGTCCGAGTTTTGCAGGGTCCATGTCCCTGCTGTAATGTCAAGATAGACAATACAAGATACAAAATAAGGTCACACAAATACACAGGTAAACATGGTAAATAGAAGGAATAGAATGGTATTACCAGGCCTTAGATTGGCCAGGGTTGATGTGCAAAGAACAAGAGATAGAAATGTCAAATAACAGGCCAAAGTCAAGGGCAACAAAGATACACTTAACTGATAAACATGCCAAGGTCAGGAATGGAGAGAACAGAGTAGTTGAGACACACCAGGATCAGGAATCAAAGTACTGTAAAAACACGCTCTTAGATAATCAAATTGGAAACAGCAACAGGGCCCTGAACAGATTTTAAAGCTTAACTATATAAAGACCTGGTGGGTGTTTCTTTGATAGCCATGCCCCTGTAGATCCGTGTAGATAATGACACAATGAAGTGGAAGTGGCTATATGACCTAATAAAATAAGCAAATCTACAGCGTCCTAAATGCTGGAAAAAGTCTCTGAGGGTGTGAAACTGATGTGGTGCCTAGTTGGGAAGGTAAATGCACCAGGTGAATTCTGGTGAGCAAGGTTACGTATCCTTTCAGCAGGACAAAACTCTACAAAGAAGGGCATTTAAAATGCTACAACTACCACCACTGCTTAGAATACTTTTAGAAATTTAGAAAAAAGACTTTGAAGGTAAATTGCATCTGGTAGCAGCTGTAGTCACACAGTGTGATTCAGCCAGGCAAGGTGAAACCACTATAATAAAAATTGTATATTTCATTTTAAAAAAGTGAGTGGGAAATTAATGACCCAGTCACCCCTTTAACCTTGGGGAGAACAAAGCTTTCCCATAAAGCAAGTCTATAGTGTGGGTGACTGTATTTCAGTTTTTGAAAAAAACAGTGCCCTTTCATCTGGTATCTGGTAGGCAGAGGTAGCATGCGTAGTCAGACCACAAGACTACGAAAGGTGTTTTTAAAAAAAGGTAAAGCAGTGGAAGTCATTTATTATTTGCATTGTGTTAATGTACTGGTCAGAAGATAGACTATGGAACAGATTGCCATCTGCTCTTCTAAAATGATTACCAGCATATTTAATGTCATCCTGTCACAGACACTATTTATGAAGGCCTTGCTTCAATCCTGTCACCAACACTGTTTATTAAGCCCTGCTTTCTCTTGCTGATGCCTCAAGATTTGGTAGCCTTCTGCCATACCTTGTGTCCCGCCGCCCGGTCCCGCCGTCCATCCTCTCCTGCCGGGCAGTGTGGGTCCCTGGCTGGTGTCACGCGCCTCCAGGAGCGCACGCGTGTCTGGGAATGTGTCCGAGGACGGGCGCGTGCGCAAGTAGTAGCCGACAGGGGTGACGTGACCTTAACATTTAAAGTGATAGCAGCCTATTGCTGCTATCTATTTATATCCTGCCTCATTTCTGTCCCTGCCTATCAGAGTACACCTTGCTCTATAATAACCTCCTTCTGACATCACTTCCTTGCCCTGTCGTGGTTTATTATAGCCCGAGAGTGCGTTCTGATTAGTTGTCTTTCTTTGGTTCCTGACTTCGGCTTGTTATTTGGTTATTCTTATTTCTGCCTCCCTGGACTTTCGGCTCTGCCTTTTTGCTTACCCGTACCTCTATATCCCTGACCTTGGCGTGTCTGACTATTCTTATCTCTTATTCCTGCATTAAGTGCAGACACTTTAAGTTCCAGTAATACGTCTGCCTGTGCTTGCCTTTATTGTTCTCTGGTTTGCGTGTTGGGGAGTATTAACCTTGACATTACGACAGGGCCATGGACCCGGCAAACCTGGGACAACAAATGGCAGCATATGAAAATAGAATAGAGGGGTTAGACCATAGAATGGATCAGTTTGCCCAAGCCTTGCAAACAATCCTCACTAGAACTGCACTCACACCCACTCACATACACACATTCACTCACTAACACACACACACTCATTAACAGACACTCACTAATAGACACACACATACTCACTAACACACACTCACTAACAGACACACACACTCACTCACTAACATACACACACACACACACACTAACATGCACTCACTCACTAACACACACACACACGCACTCACTAACATACACACACACACACACTAACACGCACTCACTAACACACACACACTCACTCACACTCACTCACTAACAAACACACACACACTCACTAACACACACGCTCACTAACACACACACACACTATGCACACTCACTCACTAACACACACACACTAACACACACACACTCACTAACATACACACACATACACACACACTAACACACTCACTTGTGTTTTTTTTATTCAACTCCCCCCAGCCTCCTTACCTTTGGGAATGCTGGGGGAGGAGGAGGTTCTTCCTCTCCCTGGGGGTTCAGTGGCTGCTGGGCCCACAGAGTGATGCTGGGAGCCGGAATATGACATCATATTCAGGGGGAAGTACTCCCTCGCCAGCGCCGCCCGCACAGATTTTTAACTAGCCGCCCGCCTGCCTGGACTGTTAGCCGCAAGGCTGACAAGACATTTCCCCTGGGCATTTGGTGGCGGCTTTTTTTGCCTCCCCCTGGAAAATGCCGCCAATGGCAAATGCCTTGTTTGCCTCGCGGCTAATAGGTCCCTGGGTGTAACCCATAAAGAGAAGTTGTCTTTACAGGTCATTTCTTCTCCTTTCTGCCCTTTGGTTCTTGGTTTCCCATGGTTACAAAAACGTAACCCTGTTATTAACTGGAGAGAGAGTCAAATCCTGTCTTCGAGTCCTTCCTGTAACCATACATGTTTAAATCAAGTTAAACCCCTTTGTTCTCTTAATGTTCCTTTAGCTCCTCCACTTTCCACTTGTCGGGATCCTGCGGGCGGCTGCGAGGGGAGGCTGCACTCCGCTTGCGGTACTCCAGCCGTCCGCGGTCCCCTCCTCCTCGTGGGCTCGGCGAGCGGCATCCTTCCTGCCTCGGAATGCCGCCCGCCATTTCCTCCACATCCCCCAGCGGCAGCATACATGACGCTGCACGCTGGGAGACCGCCCAAGTTAGTACACGCCGGGGTCAGTCACCTGACCCGGCGTTAAAGGCACAGTGTCTCAATCACAGTGGGAGGTCTAGATATCTCCCACGTGTGATTGTTAATTCTGATTGGAAACTAAATACTTACCTTTCCTGTTCCTCCCTGCCCTGTTGTGGTCTTTGCTTGCTAGTATTGCGATTTACCTTGTGCTTCTGGTTACGTACTCTCTGGCTTGTTTATCTGACTCTGTGACTTTCTCCTACCCTTTGACCTCGGCTCGTTTCACGTTATTCTGTCTTCTGGTTCCCCTTACTCAGCTTGTTTCCTGACTATTCTGTGTGTGCTTAGCCCGGCCACTCTAAGGTCCGGTACGGCCCCTTTTCTGTGTGTGTGTGTGTGCCAGCGTGTTGGGTTCCCTGAATCGTGACACCACTAATGTACTGCCTCAATACCAAGATCTGGCGAAGGTCTTTGACAAAGTACAGGCAGACCATCTTCCCCCACATAGGTCATACGATTGTGCCATTAAACTCCTCCCTGGTACCATGCCCCCTAAGGGGAGAGTCTACCCTCTTTCTCAAATAGAAAACAAGGTTATGGAGGAATATGTACAAGAATCACTAAGTAAGGGGTTTATCAGGCGCTCCTCTTCCCCATGCAGGGGCTGTTTTTTTGTTGCCAAAAAGGAGGGGGCTTTACGTCCCTGCATAGATTATAGGGGTCTGAATAAAATCACTATAAAAAATGTGTATCCTATACCATTGATAACAGAGCTCTTTGACAGGCTATGTGGTTATAAAGTCTTTACTAAATTAGACCTTAGAGGAGCTTACAATCTTGTTCGCATCAAAGAGGGAGATGAATGGATGACAGCATTTAATACTCAAAGCGGTCATTATGAGTACACAGTAATGCCCTTCGGTCTATGTAATGTACCGGCTGTCTTCCAAGATTTTATCAATGATGTTTTAAGAGATTATTTGCACACTTGCGCTATTGTGTATCTTGATGACATTCTCATTTATTCTCCTAATATTCAGATGCATCACCAACAAGTTAGAAATATCTTACAGACCCTCCTTGCTAATGGTTTGTATTGCAAACTTGAGAAATATCTATTCGATCAGACTTCTATTCAGTTTTTAGGGTATATAATTTCTACTGATGGCTTTCAAATGGACCCTATAAAACTATCGTTCATTCTTGAATGGACCCTACCCATTGGATTGAAGTCCATACAGAGATTCATTGGATTCTCTAACTACTATAGAAAATGTATTAAGGGCTTTTCCCAGATTATTAAGGGCTTTTCCCAGATGACCAAAAAGGGAGCTAATCATATCAATTGGTCTACGGAAGCCAAGGCTTCTTTCACTCTCTTGAAAAAATATTTTGCCTCAGCTCCCATCCTGGTTCATCCAGATCCCTCTAGACCCTTCATCCTTGAGGTTGTTGCCTCCGAGACCGGTGTGGGAGCTCTCCTTTCCCAGAGGGCATCTCCTACCGCTCTGTTGCATCCTTGTGGATTCTTTTCTCATAAGTTGACACCTGCAGAAAATAATTACGATATAGGTAATAGAGAATTATTAGCCATAATATCAGCTCTCAAGGAATGGCGTCACTTACTTAAGGGAACTCCGGTTCCTATCATGATTCTCACCGATCATAAGAATTTATCCTATTTAAGTGACGCTAGAAGGCTTTCACCTAGACAAGCTTGCTGGGCTTTTTCTTTCCCGCTTCAACTATATAATCTCCTTTAATTGTAACACCAAAGCAGATTCTCTTTCCAGACAGTTTGCCACTCTTGATAAGGATGAGGTTATAACAGAACCCCATCATACCCCAGGAGAAAATCATCGCTTTGACTAGCACCAGGGTCTCTTCCCCTCTTCTGCACAAAATCCAAAGGGTCCAAGATAGGGCAACTAGTGATAAACTTGTTGAAAAATACTACGTGCCTCCCGAGCTGAGAGGGGAAGTACTAAGCCATTACCATGACAGTAAAATGGCTGGACATATGGGGGTATCTAAGACCATTGATTTGATCACACGACAATATTGGTGGCCATCTCTTAGAAAGGAAGTTGAAGCTTACGTAGCGTCTTTTAACGTTTGTTCTCAATCTAAATCTTTCCATCAAGTACCATGTGGTCTTTTGCATCCCCTTCCTTTGCCGTCAGTTCCTTGGTCTCAAGGATTTTATAGTCGAGCTGCCATAATCTAAGGGATTTACAGTTATTTTGGTTATAGTTGATCACTTCTCTAAAATGGCGAACTTCATACCATTGAGAAAGTTGCCTTCTTCTGCTGAATTAGCCAGAATATCCACCAAAGAAATAATACGCCTACACAGGATGCCAGATGTCATTGTGTCTGATAGAGTTGTACAATTTATTTCGAAGTTTTGGAGAGGCTTTTGCAAAAACATGGGTATTGAACTCACTTTCTCCTCAGCCTATCATACTCAAACGAATGGTGCTGCTGAAAGGACCAATCAAAGCCTTGAACAATACCTCAGTTGTTTTACGTCTCAACTCCAGGACAACTGGGCTTACCTTCTTCCTTGGGCAGAATTCGCCAGGAATAATGCTAAGCACTCTGCTTCTGGTCGCAGTCCCTTCTTTGTCACGTGTGGTCGTCATCCAAATATGCTTCTGGCTTCGTTTTCTCACAAGGGAATGCCGGTTCTAGATGAACACTTATCCACTGTACATGACACTTGGAGAATGGTTCATGCCATCCTGGAGAAGACTATGCTTACTCAGAAAACATTTGCTGATAGGCACCGTAGGGCGGCACCTTCTTATGTAGCTGGTGATAGAGTCTGGTTGTCTACGTGCAACTTGCACTTACGCGTTCCCTCTATGAAATTGGATTTGCCCAAAAACCTCCGTGTACCCAATGTCTTTCATACCACCCTCCTGAAACCGCTTGTTTGCAAGTCATTCCCGTTCCCAGTTTTGTCCTCCACCTGTTTTGGTTCATGGCCAGGAGGAGTAAGAGATCCAACATATTGTCGACTCCCGAGTCTTCCATGGATCGATTCAGTACCTGCTTCATTGGATGGGTTACAGGCCCGAGGAGCGCTCATGGGTTCTGGTTCTGAGGTCCATGTGCCCCATCTCCTTTAGGTGTTCCATGCTAGGTTTCCTTCTCGCCCATCTGGTGTTCCTCCAGTATCTTCCTTCGGGGGGGGGGTTCTGTCATACCTCGTGTTCCGCGCTGTCTCAGTCTTGCCGTCCATCCTCTCCTGCCAGGCAGTGCGGATCCCTGGCTGGCGTCACCCGCACGCGCCTCCACAAGTAATGAAATTATAAAGTAACTATGTTAATTCTGAATGATGGAGGCTTTTATAAAAGCATCAGGCCATCTATCCAAACAATCAAATCCTTCAATGTAAATCATTTAAAAAAAAGTTACATAAGGTGTGTTTTATATTTTTATGTGTGTGGTTAGTAGTAAATATCAAACAGCGTTGGGGTGCAGTGCTCAAGTTTCTTACCGTAATGTCCTGAAGCAGAAATCTGAGCATTCTTGATTTTTCCAGATGATAAGCCAAGTGGCTGTCGACATCCTATAAACCCAAATGATACACATAGCTTTATTTTAAGTACATTAATTGAATTTTGTACACCATCCTTGCCTAAATGTGACAGCACTAAAACTATGCAATTCACAAAAATATTCTAAGTAGATTCCAATTTTTACAGAGTTGCTTTCATTCTTTCCTCCGTATAACACATTTTATAAGTGTAGCCTATGTTGTGAAGATTATTACTAATAAAACAACATATAAAATACTTGCACAGCAGTGAGGAACACAAGCATTATCAAAAACAGGCAACATAACAAGTATGAGGTAAATCAAGTTATCAAATAATCTCTTTACTTCTATATACTTTTTGCTTGAAAAACAATATTAGCAATAACATTTATTAGCAGTGGCGGCTGGTAACTTTAAGTTGGTGGGGTGCCAGACTATACACATAAATTTGACTATGTCTCTAAATCTTCCTAAGCATTAATAAGAATATGTATATATGGAACAATTATGATCCCATATATAAAGCAATAAACCATGTAGACATATTCCTATTAATGAGTAAAATAAATAGGCTCTTTTGAGGCTAAACTCAAATTACAAGTGTAATTCAGCCACATGAACCTTGATTGAGGTGTGGGGGGAATTTTCATTTAGGACCGGTGGGGAGTACAATAGGTCCCCCCACATTCACATTTAGGACCCCACCCTCTGCTCAGGAGTGGGGGCCAGAGGGGGGGCTCTGCAGTTTAATGTTTTTTTTAATTTTTTTTTAACAGTGAGCAGCCACTAGCTGCTCACTGTTTACTAGACATGCCCCTACTCGCGGTGTAGCAGCATAATTTACTAAAACTAAGTAATCTTTCAGTCTTTTGGTAAATAGCAACCTGATACCGTGGGAATTAGGGAGTTATCTACTAAGAGGCTGCAAGATGCAGCCACAGCACGAATAGGACGAAAATTTCTCTGACTACCGGAAATGAAGCACACTTTGCTCCTCCCTTGGTCATAGCTGGTCATGGCGTAGGAAAACTCCAGAAGAGAAATAGCCCCTACTTTATCTTACTTTTTAAAGAAAACTAGAGCAGACAGGAATAAATGAATAACAGATCCTGAGAGAGGGAGAGAAGAGGAATCAATTAGGGAAAGGTAAGTTCGGCATGACAGTGCCGCTTTAAGGGTAGTGGGAGTTGGCACCCAGACCACTCCAATGGGCAGAAGTGGTCTGGGTGCCTGGAGTGTCCCTTTAATGGTATATTTTCAAGCAGGACAGAGGTGGGAAATGAAGTCCATCAGGGTTCTGTTATGGGACCTCTTTGATTCAAAATAAATTTATAAATGATCTTAAAATAAACAAAGTCATGTTTCAGTGTTTGCAGGTGACACAAAACTCTAAAGTAATACAATGTTAGAAATAAATTACTTGCTGCAGATAGATTTAGACTGGGGATTTAGACTGGGGAGCTGGACACTCAAATAGCAAATAACATGAATGTAGAAATATTCAACTTTTTGCACTTTGGGGTAAAGAATGCACAAGCAACTTATACCCTGAATGGTAGTGAATTAGGGATAACAACACACGAGAAGGATTTAGGCAACAACAGAGGCCTACCATGCTCTGGAGGAAAACAATGCACCCTGTCATCAGTGTGCTGAGGCAGAAGAGGATTTTGTACCACTGGAGCACACCAAGCTCCCTACAGGGCACCAGGGAGGGAATAGTCCATACGCTACACTTGCCAGCAGAGGGCCAACTGTTCCTGACCTAGCGGTGCATCACTAGACAGACGGAACCAAAGAAGGGCAGCCCTCAGAGACAACAATGGGATGTGGACAACATTACCCCATTTAACTTGAGAAGAGGACCCTACCCATCTACATCAGACCAGGGGAATAAAACAAAGAGACTGTCACTACCTGGCCTCGTTGAAGCACTGGACATGCAACCAAGTTGCACACCCTCCCTGGCCATGGCCAAATCAAAATGCCGGCTCAGGCTACCCTACCTTAAGCTATTTTCTTTCCTTTTTACATGTATTAGTGCATAGATTATTTTGCCAACCGAGCTTAGCTTGGGCATTACCTGAATAGGGCAAGGGCCATCTGTGGCACATACCAGCAAGCCAAACACTCATAGTACTCACAGCCAACTTAAACCTCCACCATGCCAACCTAATGTCCTCCCGCCCGGCCCCCACCCCTAAGCGGTGGGTGGGGGCAAATAAATCACAATAGGGGGGACCTAAGGTCCTCCCCCCTGGCCCCCACCCCTGAGAGGTGGGTGGGGGCCCTAAACACAATAAAGGGGGGGGACCTAATGTCCTCCCTCCCGGCCCCCACCCCTGAGCGGCGGGTGGGGGCCCTAAATACTAAAAGGGGGGGGGACCTAAGGTCCTCCCCCCTGGCCCCCACCCCTGAGCGGCGGGTGGGGGCCCTAAATACTAATAAGGGGGGGTGACCTAATGTCCTCCTCCCCGGCCCCCACCCCTGAGCGGTGGGTGGGGGCAAATAAATCACAATGGGTGGGGACCTAAGGTCCTCCCCCCTGGCCCCCACCCCTGAGCGGCGGGTGGGGGCCCTAAATACTAAAAAGGGACCTGTCCCTCCCCCGGCCCCCACCCGCCGCTCAAAGAAAAAAATGCCCCCCCCCTGGTGACTAGGGGTCCCCAAACCCCTAGTCACCCCCTCCCGCCCCCAAAAAATGAACCCCCTACATACCCCCCTCACCCTAAAAATAATGAGGTGGAGACCGTTAACTAAGTACCTGTAAAAAAAAAAACAAAAAAAAAACTTACCAATCAATGTTTTCTTTCTTCTAAATCTTCTTTTTTCAGCCCCAAAAAAGGCCAAATAAAAAACCATAATAACCGACGCAATTAAAAAAAAACAAAAAAAAAACGAGCGCAAAAAAAAAAAATTATCCATCTTCACCCGGTGAGTGCTCCGCGCAGACCGAGCTCTGCAGGGCGGGGGAAGGCTTATAAAGCCTTACCCCGCCCTGCAATTAGGCTCAGAGCACTCTGGTGGGTTTAAGCCATCCAATCAGAGTGCTGTGACAGGTAAATGAAGAGACTGACAGGTAAGTCTCTACATTTACCTGTCACAGCACTCTGATTGGTTGGTTTGAAATCCACCAATCAGAGTGCTCTGTGTCATTTTACACAGCGTGAGAAAGTTCTTTGGAATTTTCCCACGCTGTGTAATTTGACTCATAACAACACTCTGATTGGTGGATTGAAAGTAACCAATCAGAGTGTTATGAGTCAAATTACACAGCGTGGGAAAATTCCAAAGAACTTTCCCACGCTGTGTAAAATGACACAGAGCACTCTGATTGGTGGATTTCAAACCAACCAATCAGAGTGCTGTGACAGGTAAATGAAGAGACAGGTACTTAGTTAACGGTCCCCTCCTCATTATTTTTAGGGTGAGGGGGGTAGGGAGGGGGTTAATTTTTTTGGGGGGGGGAGGGAAGGGGGTGACTAGGGGTTTGGGGACCCTGGGGGGGACACATTTTTTTTTAGGGCCTCCACCCGCCGCTCAGGGGTGGGGGCCGGGGGGGAGGACATTAGGCCCCCCCCTTTTTAGTATTTAGGGCCCCCACCCGCCACTCAAGGGTGGGGGCGGGGGGGGAGGACATTAGGTCCCCCCCCTTTTAGTATTTAGGGCCCCCACCCGCCGCTCAGGGGTGGGGGCCGGGGGGGAGGACATTAGGTCCCCCCCTTTTTAGTATTTAGGGCCCCCACCCACCGCTCAGGGGTGGGGGCCGGGGGGAGGACCTTAGGTCCCCCCCATTGTGATTTATTTACCCCCACCCACCGCTCAGGGGTGGGGGCCGAGGGGGAGGACATTAGGTCCCCCTTTAGTATTTAGGGCCCCCACCACCCCGGCTCAGGGGGGGGGGCCGGACCCTTAGGCCCCCCCATTGATTATTTGCCCCCACCCACCCCCCAGGGGGGGGTGGGGGCGGGGAGGACAGTAGGTCCCCCTCATTATTTTTATGGCCCCCACCCACGGGGTGGGGGAGGGGACAGTAGGTCCCTCATTATCTTTATGGCCCCCCACCCCCAGGGGTGGGGGGCCGAGGACAGTAGGTCCCCCCCCTCATTATCTTTAGGGCCCCCACCCGCCGCCCAGGGGTGGGGCCAGGAAAGAACGTAGGTCCTCCCCCCATTGTTATTTATAGCCCCCACCGTCGCACAGGGGTGGGGGCAATAGGGTTTTACAGTGAGCAGCCACTGGCTGCTCACTGCTTACTAGACATAGCATAGAGTAGGGGCAGAATTTACTAATACTAAGTAATCTTTACTTAGTATTAGTAAATGTGGCTGAAAGACCAATTTAGGTCTTTCAGCCTTTTAGTAGATAGCTCTCTAATACTGTGGGAATTAGGGAGTTATCTACTAAGCGGCTGCAAGATGCAGCCGCGGATCGGAGTTTGCATGCCACAGTCCAGGTGTTAGTCCCCTTGAAACAACTTTTCCATCACTATTGTGGCCAGAAAGAGTCCCTGTGTGTTTTAAAATTCGCCTGCCTATTGAAGTCTATGGCGGTTCGCCCGGTTCGCGGGTTCGCGAACATTTGCCGAAATTCGCGTTCGCCGTTCGCTAACCGAAAATTTCATGTTCGCGACATCACTAGTGGTGAGGAAGGAGTTTGGGCTGACTCCTTGCTACACTACCTCGATGATTTCCTTTGTATGGGTCCCGCCGATTCGCCAGCCTGTGAAATGCTGCTGTGGCTTTTGAATGAGGTTCCATCGGTTTGGGGTCCCGTTGGCTCACAACAAGACGGTGGGCCCGGTCACTTGTCTCAGCTTTCTGGGCATTGAGATTGACTCTTTGGTGGGGGAAGGCCGCTTACCTTTGGATAAGATTCAAGGCTTGCGGCGCGAGGTGGCCTTGGCAATGGCCGACGCAAGATTCAGCTGTGCTGCCTGCAGTTGCTCCTGGGTAATCTGAATTTTGCCTGTCGGATCATGCCCGTGGGATGGATCTTTAACCGGCGCCTATCTGCGGCGCCAGCCGGCGTCTCCGAACCTCGCCATTTCATTCGGCTCACTCAGCCGCTGTGGGAGGATTTGGCGGTTTGGGACTCCTTCTTGGTTGCATATAATGGCCGGTAGTGCTGACAAAGGCCAGAGGTTTCTGACGCCGACCTCAACCTATTTACAGACGTGGCTGGCTCGGTGGGGTTTCGGGCTATTTTTGGCTCTAGTTGGGGTGCTGCCGTGTGGCGGGACAGTTGGCATGTCTCTGGGATCACAAAGAATCTGGCCTTTTTCTAGCTTTTCCCCATTTTGGTGGTGGTGGAGGTCTGGGGGGCACTTTTTCAGGATCAAAGGGTAGTGTTTCACTGCAACAATTTGGGGGTTGTTCAGGCCATTAATCGTCTGACAACCTCCTCCCCTCCGGTGGTTCGCTTGCTTAGGCGGTTGGTACTTCGATGTTTGTGTATCAATGTGTATTGTAGGGCAGAGCATATAACAGGAGTTCACAACGTGATGGCGGATGCTCTCTCTCATTCACAGTGGTCGGCGTTTCGGGCGGTAGCCCCACAGGTGGATTTGGAGGGGATGCCTTGCCCGGCGGACATTTGGTCACTCGGTCAGGCAGAGTAGTGGAATGGGTCCGTGGATCAGTTTCCAAGGCCACCTGGAGTCGCTACAGTAAGCTGTGGGGTGAATTGGAGCAATGGGAGTTGGAGTTGGGTGTTTTGTGTTCCCCAACCGAGCATCTCGGGGGCTACTGCAGCTCTTGGACTGCTGGGAATCGGAGGGTAAGTCTCCCTCTGCAATCTGTGCACATTTCTCCGGTCTTAGCTTCCATACTGAGCAGGACGTGAGAGAGAGCAGCCAAGCAGCTATACATGCCCAGCACAGCCTATCAACAAGAGGAGTTCTGATATTGGAAATACCCACTGTAGGAGGCTACCCTGGTTTCCCGGTCTGCAGATCAAGGGACTCTGGTGTCACACCCTATCTAACAACTATTGGACATCCTACTACTATTGGATAATTTGAAGTCTGGGATTGCAATCCTCAAGTGGTGAGATCCAACCAACTTCTTTTCTGTATATACATTGAACATTCGGTTATCAATTTTTTCTCATTTTTACAGTTTTTTTTCTTTTTTCTATTTTTTTCATATATTTTTTTAAAAAAATTATTTTTCTAAACTTCTCAATTTTTATGTGTTGTATATACATTTTTCTAAACATAGAGATCCATTTAGTGGTGGATCCATCAAACTCCATTTATATTGTGTAAATAACTGTACATATTCTGGGGTGTATATATGATGAAGTCTGTGAAATCAATGAATTCATAAGGTTATCATCAAATTACTATAGTGATTTGTATATTACCCATGAATTGGCGTACAGAATTATTGTATAATAAATCAATTTTCCTTTTTTGCATATACATCAATTGACTCTCAACTCTTTTTTCATAAAGTCACATATTTGAGTGCGGTATTGAACTTATGGATTTTTTTGTATATTATATTGAGGTTGTTATGGGGAATACCTCCAATACCAGCACCATCCAGTAGAAGAGTGCCAGCACATTCTATGTTTTTTTTACCTTCCTATTTAAGCTGCGCAGGTGGGAAGATTTGACTAAAGCTTTTGTTGTGTGTCTGGCACTTAAGGGACTGCAACGCTGGGCTGCTTCAGTTGATGTGCGGTGCCGGTTTCCGCGGTACTTGTGTCGAGATCCTGCGGGTTGCTCCCGGTGTTTAAGTTGGCCTATTCCCTGGCATTCTTTGGGGCCATGAGCATTGGGGAACTGGTGAGTGTTAATTTATATGTTAATTATGGTATTTATATATATTTATGTGTTTATTTATATTCGAATTAAAGGAAAAGAATAAAGTTCGGATGAGTCCTACAGTTGTAAGTGTTAATAAATGCTGTGGCCTGTTTCATTCAATATTCGTTGTCTGTCATTATAGGGGTGATAAGTGGGGTAGTCTCTATACTTTTAGTTGCACCACATTCCCTGCTACATACATGCATTTAGACTGAAAGAAAGAAGATTTAATCTAAGGCAAAATAAAGTGTTTGTTTTTACAGTAAGAACAAAAAGGATGTGGAATTATTTGCCTGAAGAAGTGGTTTAAGAAGAGCCTGTACAGATGTTTAAACAGCAACTAGACGCATATGTGCAAAAAACACAATATACAAGGATATCATTTTTAGTAGTGGGGTAATAGCTTCTTCATACAAGATCTGACTGCCATTCTGGGGTCAAAAAGGAATTTTATTCTAGTTTGCTGAAAAATTGGAGGTGCTTCAAACTGGGCTTTTTGCCTTCTATTAGATCAACAGCAAAAAACAGATGTGAGGAAGGGTGAACTTAATGGACACAAGTCTCTTTTCAGCCTTTGTAACTATGACATGAAAATATGCAAATACATTTTTAGAAGAACCGAAACATGAACAAAATTCAGTTCATCACATTAGGTTTATCTTATTTGGACAGACTGATTCAGACCAACCAAAATTTTTGTCTGTGTGCAAGTCTACTGCCTTATAGCTACATCCTATAGCTACATACATTTAACAAACACAAAAATAAAGCACTGCATGTTTTTACATCCAATTAACAACTTCAAGATATCTTCCAGCAGTAACAATGCAAGAAATATGCATCAATAACCATCACAGTGCTTTTCACACTATTATATACAGTGACTGTCTAGCTTCAAAATTTCAAGTAAGTAATCTGAAGTTTACTCTAATTTTGGCAAAGATTAGTGATAATATTGTTGGATAACAGATGAAAAAATGGTGTAAAGTGTAAATATACTGGAATGTCTTACTTTTCATAAAAAAGAAAAAGAAAAGTTCTTATGTAATGGTTGGTTACTGATTAGTTGATCATTGATTCACAAATATTGTTGCATGCTATATTATGCAAACCTGTGCCTTTGAAAAAGTTGACCTACTTGAACATAAGATGTAACTGCTAAAATTA
Source organism: Pelobates cultripes (assembly GCA_933207985.1). Taxonomy (NCBI): domain Eukaryota; kingdom Metazoa; phylum Chordata; class Amphibia; order Anura; family Pelobatidae; genus Pelobates; species Pelobates cultripes. Next base: position 112,826,375 of record OW240920.1, on the reverse strand, counting down.
TAATAAAATTATTATACATATGGACACTCCTAAAAGAGAACCAAAATGTAATTTATGTAAATTTATTTTTCGGTAGGTGCACTTTTTAAAATTGCAAATACCAGGTAGGTGGTCAGTATCAATTTAGAAAAGTAAACATGTCTAACATTTCTTAAAAGGGCTATTACGTGGTAAAACAGCATGCAATATAATAGAAACATAGAATGTGACGTCAGATAAGAACAATTCAGCCCATCTATTCTGCCCAATTTTTTAAATACACTCATTAGTCACTGGCCTTATCTTATAGCTAGGACAGCCTTATGTCTATCCCACACATGCTTAAACTCCTTCACTATTTTAACCTCTACTACTTCAGCGTACAATCAGTGGTGTATTTAGGATTTGTGCTGCCCTAGGCAGGACAGTGCTCGGGCACCCACCCAATTTAAATTTTCCCCACCCCGTCCTGTCAAGGCCGCACTTTGACTGACAGATGCATACACATTGACAGACACACACTCTCATTTACACTGACAAAAAATGATATACACACACACTCACTGACAGTGGCGTACACATGACCCATGGGGCCCCGGTGCGAAAATTGATCCGTGGGCCCCCCCCCGCGCTTACAGACTCACACTCACTGACAGACGCACTGACAGACGCATGCACTCACTGACCGACACACACACACATATTCACTAACTGACAGACTCTCACTGACAGACGCACTCACTGACAGATGCACGCACACATTGACAGACGCACACACTCACTGACCGACACACACACTCACTGACATACACACTCATTGACAGACGCACACACACAGTGCCAGACTCATGCACTCACTGACCGACACACACACACACACGCACATTCACTGACAGACACGCACACATTCACTCACAGACACAAACATTCTCTGAGACACACATTCACTTAGACACACACACACACATTCACCTAAAGAGACACACACACACTTACAAACACACACACATTCATTCACAGAGGCACACATTTCCATCACGACTCACAAATTATTATTTTTCAAATTTTATTTTAAAATTGCTTACCTACAGTCCAGTGGGGCTGCTGGTCGGGCAGGCAGGGGGCGGACAGGTTAAGTAGGCGGTGAGGGAGCTTTAAGCTCCCTGCTCAGCTCCCTCGCGCGCCGCTTAGTGATGCCGGGAGCTGGTCTTGCATCATATTCCGGCTCCCAGCTTCATTAAGCGGAGCGCCAGGGAGCTGAGCAGGAAGAGCTCAGGTGAGTATGCTCCCTTGCTGCCCGCCTTCCTTCTCGGGGAGCTCAAAAGTGGCCAGCCGGCCTGCTCATGAGCCCCCCAGGACACGAGGCAAACAAGGGATCTGCCTGGGCGTTTGGGTGCGGCTTTTTTGCCACCCTCTGCAAAATGCCGTCCAAGGCAGATGCCTTGTTTGCCTCGTTTAACACATGTCCCTGCATACAATACTCCAAATGAGGTCTCACCAGTGCTCTGTACAATGGCACTTTCCTCTTTCTACTGCTAATTCCTCTCCCTATGCAACCAAGCATTCTGCTAGCATTTCCTGCTGTGCTATTACATTGTCTGCCTATCTTTAAGTCATCTAAAATATTTACCCCTAAATCCCTTTCCTCAGATGTATAGGTTAGGACTATATCAAGTATTCTGTACTCTACCCTTTGGCTTTTACATCCAAGAAGCATTATCTTGCACTTATCCACATTAAATGTCAGCTGCCACAGCTCTGACCATTTTTCTAGTTTACCTAAATCATTTGACATTTGGCTCATCCCTCCTGGAACATCAACCCTGTTACATTTCTTGGTATCATCAGCAAAAAGACATACCTTACCATCAGGACCTTCTGCAATATCACTAATAAAAATATTAAAGAAAATGGGTCCAAGTACAGATCCCTGACATACCCCTCTGGTAACAAGACCTTGCTTCGAATATACTCCATTGACTACAACCCTCTGTTGCCTGTCACTCAGCCACTGCCTAACCTATTTAACAATATTGGAATCCAAACTTAAAGGACCACTCTAGGCACCCAGACCACTTCAGCTTAATGATGTGGTCTAGGTGCCAGGTCCCTCTAGGATTAACCCTTTTTTTAATAAACATAGCAGTTTCAGAGAAACTGCTATGTTTATGTTAGGGTTAATACAGCTTCCAAATCCTCTAGTGGCTGTCTCATTGACAGCCGCTAGAGGCGCTTGCGTGATTCTCACTGTGAAAATCACAGTGAGAAGATGCAAGCGTCCATAGGAAAGCATTGTAAATTGTAAATGCTTTCCTATGAGATTGGCTGAATGCGCGCGCAGCTGCTGCCGCGCATGCGCATTCAGCCGGAGAGGAGGATCAGAGGTGGAGAGGAGGAGGAGAGCTCCCCACCCAGCGCTGGAAAAAAGGTAACTTTTAACCCTTTCCTCTCCCCAGAGCCGGGCGGGAGGGGGACCCTGAGGGTGGGGGCACCCTCAGGGCACTATAGTGCCAGGAAAACAAGGATGTTTTCCTGGCACTATAGTGGACCTTTAAAGGTGTGAGTTTATTGTCTAAGTGTGACAGTGTCAAAAGCCTTACTGAAATCTAGGTAAGCAATGTCTACTGTACCACCCTGATCTATTATTTTAGTTACACCTCCCCCTCCCCCCCCAAAAAATGAACATATTAAACGTATTGTATGTGTAAATCACTGTTTAATGGATATTCATCCATTAGAGTAATATCCACCATGCAGTGATTTACATCCAAAATACATTTTATATGTTCATTATCTTGTATGTTGTTTTAGCACTCGTGTGCATATGTTAAAGACATTTTATTATTTGTATAACTTTTTCTTAATTTTTGTTGTGCATTGAGACAGTTATATACTGGCAATCACATTAAGCGCAAAACAGTATGAGTAAAAGGATTACATGCTTATAGTGAAAACTTAAAATGTCATGACAGGCAGCACTTTTTTTTAAAGAGAAAATAAGAAGGATGCTGGTCAAACATGTCTACAGGGCCGTCTTTAACGCACCTGGGGGTCCCAAGGCAGTTGCAGCGCAGGCCCCCTGCCAGGTCTGAACAGCCCACCGGGATACTGAGAAATTTCCCGGTGGCCTGCAGCAGGTGAGGTAATCAGGTGCCCCCTAGCCCTTTAAGAGTGCTCCAGACCAAGCCTCTGTCTTCCTGCCTGCTTGGAGGAAGTGAGGCGAGGTCACTTGCTCCCAAGTAACAGAATGCCGCTGGGGGGGGGGGAGGCACACATGGAGAGAAGGAGGAAGCACACAGCACACACTAAGAAGAAGGAGAAAGAGAGGGACTGAGGTAGCCAAATTCATCAGATCAGATCCATCAATCACAGCCATCCAGCTCTGACTGGACTACAGGGAAACCACCCTTCTCTAAAGGTAAGGAGACAGGAGGGTGGCTAAACTATGTGTAACGGCACCCCGGATAGGAGAAGGTGTTAATGCCGCTGTTACAAACTATTGGTTAATGTTATTGGATCGATACAACTCAGAAGCGAATGTTATTTATTGCTACATTTCACCCAGAATTAGATTACAATATTGGGATTCAATACCTAACTCCCGAACTACGGACCTGCTGGCTATTCGTGATACGAACGGCAGACCACCAGGATCTTGGCGTGTGCCACCACTTGACCCCGGTCACCCCGGGAACAGCTGAACGTCCGACCACCCTACGAGCGGAGTGTGTCTCCACTTAATCGCCCAGAGAGTTGCGGTCTGCGGTTAACCGCAACCTAATTGACGACAGCAGGGAGTCCACGTTCGTGCCCCATCACCCGATACTCTAACTACCGAACGGGTACCGAACAAAGGGCCACCTACAGCCTGGCGTGTGGCTCCAATTAGAAATGTTCGTTTCTGCGGTTAACCGCAGGTTAAGTACCCCCTCCCGGCGGTCTTCATTCGCCTCCCGAACACTGGAGACTTCCAGCGACGGAGCGGGGATTCGTACAGACTGCTAGCCGGTTCCTGTTCCACAAGTTTGAGAGTGAAGTCCCGCGGCCTATTAGCCTACCTCAAAACATGGCCGCCATCACACGCTCAGAGCCCAGAGACACGAACAGACTTTAGTTCGAGAAAATACCGCATACCATTCGCGGGTTCTGAGCGCTCTTCGGTTAGTTGTTTCGCCTCAACCAAGGCTATGTAATGAATGGTGGAAAACACGAATTATGTATAAAACTGTTTGAGTTATGTATTTTTATTCTATTTTCTATGTGGCAAAAACACGTGGGGTTTTGAGCGCTTGGAGATAATTGTATTGTAATAACCGTTGGATTCATTATCTCCAAGCTGGGCGGTGACGATTTCAAACGATGCATTACATTTCTATTGGTCCCCCACTTGTATTGTCACTGTATCCCATCAGGTCCAGAGGGGGCTGTCCCCGGACCTGAGATTTTGCATAAATACGGTCCCCTGTGTGTCATTAAAGCCAGTTCTTGTTTGACCTTCAAATCGCAGCCTCGACTCGTTTTGTGGGGAAAAGAGTATCCTAGCTGTACTATAGCTAGTGGGATTGTTCTACATTTACAGGATTTGTATGGAATAACTACCGACGTGCCTTTGGGATCCAGATCATCCAAGCGGTCCAGCTTCCAGCTAGCCTGGAGGTAACCGTAACAGCCGCCAAGGTTGTTCTTTTCCCCAAATACAAAGTCAGCTACTGAACACTCCTAAGTGCTGAACAGGAATCATATGAAATATCCCCCAATCACGAGACGAGGCTCTGTGTTGAGGGTCAAGCAGGATCTGTTTAATGGTGGCCACATATCCGCCTTTTATGCAGGTCTTCCAGCAAGGGACACTCCCATGTATACCTGTGTCTGTGTATATGTACCTGTTTGTGTATATGAGTGTCAGTGTGTGTAAGTGTATGGCAATGCATACATCCCATCATTCCAGTACTGACACTGCATACAAATACACCACTGCACGTGTATCTGTGTGGCAATGCATATATCCAAGCATTCCTATGCCAACACTGCACACAAATACACCCCTGCATTTGTACCCGTGTCTTTGTGTGTATCTTTGTGTGTTTACATATCTGTGTCAGAGTGTGTAAGTGTGTATCTGTGTGTGTGGATGTGCCAGTTTTTTTATCTCTGTGTGTGTGCACGTGTGTTTATGTATGTGTCTGTGTGTGTATATGTCAGTTTGTGTCAGTGTGTGCATTTGTCCAGATGTGTGCATGTATCAGTGTGATAATGTATATGTATATTTGTGAATGTATGTCATTCAGCTCAGCAATCAAACACAACATGCAAACACAACCCTGCAAACATTACATAGAAACACACCCCTGAATTCAAACTCAAAAAGTATATAGAAACACACCCCTTCGCTCAAACACCAATATTACACCCTACATGCCTACACATACTGTATACAACATGCTCACATTCAAATGCACAAACACTGCTCACACAGCCCTGCAAGAATGGCCAAATGGTAGATCCCCAGCTGGCATAGCATTGTGGGAATTGTACAACAGATGAGGATCTATCTTTTCTCTGCTCTTGCGCTAGAGGGGAGTGGAAGTATGTGGGGGGAGGGCAGGATCCAGGGGGCCCAAGCAGATGCTTGGCCAGGGTCCAATCAGTGTTAAAGGGAAACTGCAGGTCCCCTCTCCCTCCCACCCCCCAATCCCCAGTTGCTGAAGGGGTGAAAACCCCTTCAGTAACTTACCAGAGGCAGCGACATGTCCCACGTCACTGCTTCTTCCTCCGCCGCCGCTCCTCCCAGTGATTGCGTCGGCTGGTGGGCGAGACTGACCCTGGTGGGTCAGACCTAATGCGCATGCGCGGCAATGCTGCACATGCGCTGTAGCGGAGATGCAATATTACCCAGGTTATCTCCTCTTATAATCCAAGTGGGACTCAGGAACAAGTAAATAGTACATCCATAGGCAAGGCTTCCAGCAGGTAAAATACAGCAATATCCCAACAGCAATCCCAATAACTGGACGACACACAGTTTCAGGAGCACAACTGAAAGCCTTTAATCACAGTCTCCTTATAAAGCATGCTCCCATGCAAGGGAGGGATTTACAGTAATTATTACAGTAGCCAATCCTGTCCTGGTAACCTCCCACCCATCTCCTCCCCTCAGCCAGCATCATAATCCCCTTATCCAGCACACCAATTCCCCCCGTTTCTGGATGTACCCCTAAACGTAGGGGTACCTCTTTAAATCCTACATCCCCTGGATACCCCTGATCTGGGTGAACAACATATCCAAAAATCACCCAGATCAGACCAGGGGTTCGGGAAAAGTATGGAGGGAATAAAATGACCGACCGCACGAACTGAGATAGCCGAATCGGTTCCATGTGAATGGGCCCTGCGGTCGGTCCTGGCATAAGGGAATAAAATACACGAAAACCTCTAGCTATAGAGGCTAGGGAGGGTTCGCCTGAATCCCCTCGTTCGGTATTTTCTATCTACCGAACGAGGGGCCGTTCGGTAGTTTGGAACCGAACGGACCAGGGCTGTGGAGGTCTCAGCGGTGTTCGCCTACTCGAGTGTCCGATTTTAGTTCCAGACACTCGACGGCAAAACACTGCTGTTCAGGAGTTTTAAAATGGCCCCCGAGAACAAAGGACGGCTACTTACTGTTCAATTACCCGTTCGCAACAATGTTGCAACAGGTAATTGAGGACACACTTCACACAGGGGAGGTCTGGTTGTTCGGTAGTTTCATTCGAATAAACTAAGGGAATGAAACTACCGAACAATCAGAGGAATACAATTCTCTTTAATACATAGAAAACACAGCAGATACACGAATGCAGGTATATACAGTATATTTGTAGGGTCGCCTGGTGCTATCCGCTACACTGCTCCCCCTTGCCCACAAGCCGGCATACACAGTCTGATCCAACACGGATCGGCTTGGGGATGTCCGGGGAGGCTCACGGATCATTACTCTAGGTCAGTTTGTCGGGACAACCCATCAGCATTTCCATTCTGTTTACCCGGGCGGTACTGGATATTAAAGTCAAAGGGCTGCAGCGCCAGACTCCAGCGCAGCAGCCGGGCATTGTCCCCAGCCACCCGGTTTAGCCATACTAACGGGTTGTGATCCGTGAGCAGGGAAAAAGCTTGTCCGTACAAATATGGCTGTAATTTCTTCAGGGCCCACACCACAGCCAGGCATTCTTTCTCGATGGCGGCGTAGCTTACTTCTCGAGGTAACAGTTTCCGGCTGATGTAAGCCATGGGATGTTCTCCGCCATCGGCCCCGACTTGGCTCAATACTGCTCTCAATCCAAACATAGAAGCGTCTGTGTGGACAAGAAAACGTTTAGTTGGATTGGGAGCTGCCAAGACAGGGGCATTTGTCAATGCATCTTTCAACAACTGAAATGCCTGTTCACACTCCGGGTCCAGGTTACTTGGCGGGGTAGGTTTTTACGGGTCAAGTCGGTGAGAGGTTTGGCCAGGGCACTGTAATTCGGGACAAATTTCCGGTAGTATCCGGCCGTTGCTAGGAACGCTAATACCAGAGTCTTAGTCCTAGGGGTAGGCCATTGAGCTACAGCCTCTACTTTGGCTGGTTCCGGCTTTTGCTTGCCGCATCCTACTCGATGACCTAGGTATTGTACTTCAGCCATGCCTATGCTGCATTTGGCTGGTTTCAGTGTTAAACCAGCGGCCCTAATCCTGTCTAGGACCGCTCCTATATAGGTCAGGTGTTCCTGCCAGGTATTGCTGAAAATGGCAATATCATCGAGGTATGCGCAGGTATAATCTTGGAACCCATCCAGGAGGCGGTCCACCATCCGCTGAAAAGTAGCCGGGGCGTTTTTCATCCCAAACGGCATGACCTTAAATTGGTACAAGCCAAATGGGGTGACAAAGGCCGACTTAGGGATGGCGTCTTGCGCCAAGGGTATTTGCCAATACCCTTTACACAAGTCAATCGTGGTGAGATAGTGCCCCCTCGCCATCCGATCCAGGAGTTCGTCTATCCTGGGCATGGGGTAGGCGTCAGATACCGTCTTCTCATTCAATCTCCGGTAGTCTACACAAAACCGGGTCGTGCCGTCCCGCTTTGGTACTAGTACTACCGGAGATGCCCAGGGGCTGTCGGAGGGCTCAATCACCCCCAGCTGGAGCATCTCATCGATCTCCTTGCGCATGTTCGCCCGTACCGCTTCTGGGATGCGGTACGGGGTCTGACGCATGGGAAGTTGCCCTGGGGTGTCTACTCTGTGAGTGGCCAGAGGAGTGTAACCAGGTACATTAGAGAAGATATCCTGCTTCTCCCTCAACAGCTGTTGTACCTCGCTCCGCTCCTGTGGGCTCAACCGATCCCCCAGGGTGACTTCCCCTAAGTCCCCGGATAACTGACCCTCTCCCAGCAGATCCGGGAGAGGCAAACTGTCAAACTCCTCGGAGTTAGGCGCACATATAGCGGTCACTTCCTCAGAGCGCTCCTGGTAGGGCTTCATCATGTTTACATGGAGCATGCGTCGCCCCCCAGTACCAACGCACGAGCCGATTATATAAGTGGTGTCACACCGTTGTTCTACCACCTTATAAGGGCCCTGCCAGGCGGCCTGCAGCTTATCGTGTCGGACAGGTTTTAAGATCAACACCTTCTGCCCGACCTGAAAGCTACGGTCCCTGGCGCCCCGATCATACCATGTGCGCTGGCGTGTCTGAGCCGCCTGCAAATTCTCGCGTACCGTCTGAGTTAAGGCCTCAAGGCGGTCTCGGAATGCCAACACATATGGTATGATGGGGGTACCGTCAGTGCTCCGTTCTCCCTCCCAATGCTCTCTGATCAAATCTAAAGGCCCTCGTACCCTGCGGCCAAACAATAGTTCAAATGGGGAAAACCCAGTGGATTCCTGCGGCACCTCCCTATAAGCAAAGAGGAGGTGGGGCAGGAACTTCTCCCAGTCCTTGTGGGTCTCTGCGAAGGTTCGGAGCATTTGTTTCAATGTACCGTTGAAACGTTCGCAGAGCCCATTCGTCTGGGGGTGGTAAGGGGAACTAATGACCGGCTTAATGTCACAAAACTTCCAGAGGCGCTGCGTGACTTCGGCGGTGAATTGGGTGCCCTGATCGGAGACAATCTCCCTGGGGAGTCCCACCCGGGAGAATATCTTCATCAGGGCTTCTGCTACTGTCTCAGCCTGTATATTCGTCAGGGCCACCGCCTCTGGATATCTAGTGGCATAGTCTACTACTGTCAGGATAAATCTTTTACCTGACGGGCTCGCTTTGTTGAGGGGTCCTATTAGGTCAACTGCTACCCTGCTAAAGGGTTCCTCGATTATGGGAAGGGGATGTAACTTGGCCTTGCGCCGGTCCCCCCTTTTCCCCACCCTTTGACAGGTATCGCACGTGTTGCAATACCTGCGCACCTCCTGGCTAATTCCCGGCCAAAAGAAACTTTGGGTTAACCTGTATCGGGTCCTGCTGACCCCTAAATGTCCAGATAGCGGAATGTCATGTGCTATCCGTAGTAACTCCGCCCGGTACCGCTGAGGTACCACTAACTGCCTCATCACAATCGGGTCTGACCCGGATACCTTCTTATCCGTCTCCCGATATAACAGCTGTTTGTCCCAAATAAACCTTTCGCCCTCCCCCCCAGGCGTGTCTGCTGTCACCTTGTCCCTATACACCTGCAAGGTGTGGTCAGTCACTACCTCAGCTGCAAATTCGTTAGGAGGGGCCCAGGGAACACAGTCAAGGGAAGGGGAAGGATCTCTTACCTGAACCTCCGGGAGTGTGTTGTAGTCCTGGGTGTGGGCCTGTTGTCGAGTAACCACAGGGTGAGCTTCTCCTGTGGTGGGTGTCTGGGGCTCAAAAGCAGATGTGAGCCTCCCCAGATCGTTCCCCAATAAAACCTCCGCCAGTAACTGCGGCATCAACCCCACCTCCACATGCCCTGCCCCCGCTCCCCAATTCAAATGTACCCTTGCTGTAGGTAGCCGGTATACTGCTCCCCCGGTTACCCTGACGGCCACAGTCTTACTTAGTTTAGCTTGGTCCGAGACCAGGTGACTTTTTACCAGGGTGATGGTGGCTCCTGAGTCACGTAGCCCCTGAACCGCTTTACCCTCCAGATACACGGTCTGCCTGTGATGCTGGCGGTTGTCAGCATTAGCCTGGACGGGATCTGCCTCGTGCAGTACCTCCCACTGTTCTACCGTTGTGATGGGAGCTGCTGAACCATACGGTGTGGCCACGATGTCCTGGTAGTGGTGGGTTGCGGCTGCTCTCGGTGGTGGTGGTGGGCCGGGGCGAATCCAGGTGGAACGGTCCCGCAGCTGGGGGCATTCCCTTTTAAAATGTCCCCATTTCTGGCAGTGGTGGCAAGGGCCCGATGTGGGCTGGCGGAAACGTGGCTGTGCAGCGGGCGGTGGGGGTGGTGGCAGTGGTCTTGGTAGAGCTGGCGTGTAGTTGTTCCCCCCAAAGGTTTTCAAAGGTACTTTTGGAGCTGCAGGTTTTTGCTGCCTGCGTGCATCCAGGTACTCGTCTGCCTTCCTGGCTGCTTCGGTAAGGGAGGTAGGGTTTCTGTCTCTTACCCACTCCTGTACCTCGCTGGTTACTCCTTCATAAAATTGTTCCAGCAGTACCATTTGCAATACATCCTCCATAGACCGTGCCTTGCTCGCTTGCACCCACCCCAAGACTGCTCGTTGTAGTCTGCATGCCCACTCTGCGTGTGAGTCTTTCTCCACCTTCTTTAAATCCCTGAATCTCCGCCGGTATGCTTCTGGTGTTATAGCATACCTGGCCAATATAATTTCTTTCACTTTGTTGTAATTCCGTATTTCTTCATTAGGTACAGTACGGTATGCCTCAGCTGCCCTCCCAGTTAACCTCCCTGCCAAAATAGGTACCCAGTCCTCTGCGCTGATTCTATGCAGTGCACACAGTCTCTCAAAATCTTGCAGGAAAGCGTATATATCTTCCTCTGCCTCCACATATGTTTTAAAAGCCTGGTATGGTATTTTAGGCTTACCTTCTTGTGGCATGTTTACTGCAGAGCTGCGTTCTGGGGCCGCTGTTTGACTCCTCAGTATAAATTCCTGGACCTCCGTCATTGTTTTTGAAACAATCTCTGTTGGAGGGTGTTCCCCATAGAAAGACAGCCGAAATTGTACCTGCCTCTGGAACTCCCTTTGTTCCGGTGTTTCTCCCGAATTCCCCTGTTCGGGAACCGAATCGCCGTCCATTCGGTACTCCGCCATCAGTTCAGTAATGAGTACCGCTTTTGTCTTATTGCTGGCTTGTATACCCCTTGCCTCCAGAAGGTCTTTTAGCGTGGAGCGTTTTAGTTGGGCAAAATCAATCTCCATCCGTACTCCATTTATGCTTGTTCCTCTGTGAGTCTGGATCCCAGCGCTGCCAACCAATGTAGCGGAGATGCAATATTACCCAGGTTATCTCCGCTTATAATCCAAGTGGGACTCAGGAACAAGTAAATACAAGTAAATAGTACATCCATAGGCAAGGCTTCCAGTAGGTAAAATACAGCAATATCCCAACAGCAATCCCAATAACTGGACGACACACAGTTTCAGGAGCACAACTGAAAGCCTTTAATCACAGTCTCCTTATAAAGCATGCTCCCATGCAAGGGAGGGATTTACAGTAATTATTACAGTAGCCAATCCTGTCCTGGTAACCTCCCACACATCTCCTCCCCTCAGCCAGCATCATAATCCCCTTATCCAGCACACCAATTCCCGCCATTTCTGGATGTACACCAAAACGTAGGGGTACCTCTTTAAATCCTACATCCCCGGATACCCCTGATCTGGGTGACCAACATATCCAAAAATCACCCAGATCAGACCAGGGGTTCGGGAAAAGTATGGAGGGAATAAAATGACCGACCGCACGAACTGAGATAGCCGAATCCGGTTCCATGTGAATGGGCCCTGCGGTCGGTCCTGGCATAAGGGAATAAAATACACGAAAACCTCTAGCTATAGAGGCTAGGGAGGGTTCGCCTGAATCCCCTCGTTCGGTATTTTCTATCTACCGAACGAGGGGCCATTCGGTAGTTTGGAACCGAACGGACCAGGGCTGTGGAGGTCTCAGCGGTGTTCGCCTACTCGAGTGTCCGATTTTAGTTCCAGACACTCGACGGCAAAACACCGCTGTTCGGGAGTTTTAAAACCCCCGAGAACAAAGGACGGGCTATCCGCTACATGCGCATTAAAGCTCCCCTTAGGAAAGCATTGAAAATGTTTTTCAATGCTTTCCTATGGGGAAATGAGCGACGCTGGAGGTCCTCACACAGCGTGAGGATGTCCAGCGACACTCTAGCACAGATTTCCTGTGCTAGGGACAAGGAAGTGCCCTCTAGTGGCTGTCTAGTAGACAGCCACTAGAAGTGGAGTTAACCCTGCAAGGTATTTATAAAAAACTACAATAATTACACTTGCAGGGTTAAGAGTAGTGGGAGCTGGCACCCAGACCAATCTAATGGGCAGAAGTGGTCTGGGTGCCTGGAGTGTCCCTTTAATGACGGCCCTGCATGTTTATATACTTAGAAAATACAAGATGCCCTATCTTACGAGAAATTTCAGACATGGGGAATACATTGTATGCATAGGTTTAAACTAGCATGCTAGGTTAATGAAGGGTTAGTAAGCTTGAATAAAATACCACTGGAAGATAGAGCAACTAAAGGAAAATTCCATTGGGCACTATTTAAACAATCTACAGCTACTACTCAATCTGAGCAGATTAATAAAAAAAACAAAAACACAATAATCAAGCTAATCATATCTGCAATGAGGGAAGTGGATAGAAAGACAGGTTGTAGATAGCATCAGGCTATTTCCCTTGAGGGGGAGACACTGCCACGAGGCAGCAATATCGATGGATTCACCCCACCAGTCCCACATTGCAAGACTCTTCTGCATGAGGCTCTCCCTTATTACACCGCATCCAACAGCTGGGTCATTTGCTCACTTATCGGGGCGCTCCACTGGGGTGGTCCGTGTGGTGAAAGGAGGCCTCTGTTGCTTTGCTGTCCAGGAGAGCGGGAACAGCCATACCACATGGGGGTTGCTTAAGAGAAGCCCCGCTTTGTAGCATCGGCCATTAGGCCGGATCTGGGAGGCATTGGATCGACACATAGGGATGGCAGTTAGGGTAAGAGTTCAAGCAAGGAGCTTCACCCAAAATTGGGCAAACAGGCAGTCAAAAGCTTGAGAAGGCCACAAGAGTGTACCAGTGGGGAGCGAGATAACCCCCACTGGCCCAAAGGGGAAGGAATAATGCTCCAGACATGCAATCTACAAGTCAAGTCTGAAGATCATCTGCCTCCCCCACCTTGATTATTTTTGCATGCCACCAAGAAGCCTATAATGAGCTTTGTCCTCCAAATTCAGGCTAAAGCAGGCTCAGAGTATGGCAGAGTATTCCACAGTTGAATAACCATGACTAGTGCCAAAAATATAATGGTAATGTCCAGTATTTGGCTTAGAAAGAGGTTTTTACAGAGGAGCTCTAGCCACATGCTTTTTCCTCTGTTGGCTGTCAGGCCCTGCCCCCCTGTATTACTTTTTTACTGATAATGTGCATCATTTGAGATTTCAAATATTCTGGTTTTATTTCTTACCAACTTTTCCTGGTATTTGTATTTATTGTAAACATGTGTGCTGTTGAGTGACAGCTCTCTCTGTATATAGTGCACACCTTAATTTTTCTTAGAATTAGCAAATAGAAAGAAAATCCCTTGTAAGCGTGAAAAACTATAATATGAAAATTAAACTTATAGTGCTTCAATTGTTTCTATTTTTCAATAAAACCAAGTAAATATAAACGTTTATGTATCACTTTGTTATTACACAGGTGTTCCAATATGGCGTCCGGCAACGCACCACACAAGCAATATACTAGGTGTATGTGGGTGTAGTAAGATGGTCAGGGCTGCCATCAGAAATTATGGGGCCCCTGACGCAGCCCAAAGTCTGGGCCCCCGGGGCCCACCCCTGAGCTCACCTCTGTGCCTGCCCACATGACACGCCCCCAAGCCCGCCTACATGACCCGCCCCCGAGTCCCCCCACAGGGACCATCCAAAGTATACCCACAAGGATGAAATGTGTGCACTGAATTTGGTTTGTGTATAGTGGATGCAAAGTGCGTACGTAAAGTGGATGTGGTGTGTATGTTGTGGATGCGGTGTTTATAGTGGATGCAGATTGTATGTTTGTGTTTATTAGATGCAGAATGTGTTTGTGTAGTGAGTAGAGTGTATGTTTGTATAGTGGATGCAGAGTGTGTGTTGCTGTAGTGGGTGTATAGTGAATGCAGAGTGCGTATTTGTCTAGTGGATGTAGTGTGTGTATAGTGAATGCAGAGTGTGTGTTTGTGTAGTGGACGTAGTGTGTGTATAGCGAATGCAGAGCAGTGGTGTATCCTGGTTTTGTGCTGCCCTAGGCAGGACAAAACTCAGGCACCCCCCTCCCCCGCGCCACCCCCACCCAACCCTTCCCCCCCCACCCCACCTTCTAAATACACACACACAGTCAGACACACAGTAAGACACACACACAGTCAGTCAGACACAAACACACACACACAGTCAGACACACAGTAAGACACACACACAGTCAGTCAGACACAAACACATACACACAGTCAGTCAGACACAAACACACACACAGTCAGTCAGACACACAAACACACACACACACACACAGTCAGACAAACACACACAGTCAGACACAAACACACACACACACACACAGTCAGACACAAACACACACACACAGTCAGACACACACACACACACACAATCACTCACATTAACACTTTTTTTTTTTTAAATGTAACCCTCCCCCTCCACCCTCCTTACCTTTGGGAGTGCTGGGGGGGTTCCTCTTTCTCCCTGGTGGTCCAGAGGCTGCCAGTCGGGCTGATGGGCTGGCTACTGGGCGGGCGGCTGGCGAGGGAGCTCTTCCTCTGAGCGGTCTGCTCAGCTCCCTCACGCGCCACAGAGTGAGGCTGGGTGCCGGAATATGACGTCATCAACCCGGCTCTGAGCCTCACTCTGAGGCGCGCGAGGGAGCTGAGCAGACCGCTCAGAGGAGGTGCTCCATTGCCAGCCGCCCATCAGCCAGCGCCGCCCATCAGCCAGCGCCGCCCAGCGCGTCTGTTAGCCTCAAGGCTAACTAGGCATTTGCCCTGGGCATTTGGGGGCGGCGTTTTTTGCCGCCCCCTGAAAAATGCCGCCCAAGGCAAATGCCTTGTTTGCCTCGCAGCTAATACGTCCCTGATGCAGAGTGCGTATTTGTATAGTGAATGCAGAATGTGTGTTTGTGTAGCAGATGTAGTGTTTGTGTGTATAATGAGTGCAGGGTGTGCATAATGAATGCAGAGTGTTTGTTTGTGTAGTGGATGTAGTGTTTGTATATAGTGACTGCAGAGTGTTTAGTGGATGTAGTGTATGTATAGTGAATACACAGTGTATGTTTGTGTTGTGGATCTAATGTTAGTGTTAGATGCAATGTGTATAGTTACTGCAATGTATAGTGACTGCAAAGTGTGTGTTTGTGTGATGAATGTAGTGTGTATAATGAATGCAGTTTGTGTAGATGATGCTGTGTGTGTTTGTGTAGTGAATGCTTTGTATATAGTGAATGTGTTGTGTGTGCTTGTTTGTGTGGTGTTTTGTGTGCCAGTTTGTGTGGTGGATGATGTGTGTGTGTGTGTGGTGAATGTGTCTTTATATTTGACAAATGCAGTGAGGGTATTTTTTTTTTCCTTTTCATTTGGACAAAAAAATAAAATAAAAAGTATATTAATTTTATTAATTTAAAATAAAAAGTATTCCCCACTCCCTGCCTCTTACCTGTAGCCAGGGAGGGGGGACACTGGATTCCCTGGTGGTCCAGTCTTCATCTTTCCCTTCCGGGCTCTATTTCTGTAAGGAGCCCAGCATGCATTGCGAGCCGCGGAGCATTGCCATGGCAACGCTTTACAGCTGCTCGCAAGAATGCCGGAGCGGGAGGTGAGTATGAAGCCAGAAGGGCCCGCAGAGGCATATATATATATATATATATATACAGAGCGCTACTCGCTATATATATATATACACATTGAAGGGCTGAGGACCCAGATATGCAGAGCATTAACAGGGCAGTCCGGGCCCCCCAGGACCACCAGGCCCATGACAACCGTCATTGTTGTCACCCCCTGATGGCGGCCCTGAAGATGGTGCTGGTGCAAGTACATGAACTTAGCTTAGAGGACAAAATAAAACTGTAGTCTTAAGGGTTTCACGCTATCAAAAAAATCCAAATGTTTACACCGTTTGGTACTTGTTTTACCACTCACTTGTGTTATATACCAGGTATAGGGCTCTCATTCCAATATTTTGTTGTTCTCCTTCAGACTCTACACGCCATAGGCCTGATGATTGAGGGACCATCTCTACAGTTATAGAAACACCTGCAAATAAACAAATGAGGTTATCTCTATTAAGTTATAACAAAAAATACATGTTTGTCAAAAGTTGTTGTCCAAAACTAATTTACCCCCCCAAAAAAAATTGTCAGTCACAACATTAAAACGACCTGCCTAATAGCTCTCATGCATCGAGGCATGAACTCCACAACAAATCTGAATGTGTTCTCTGGTATTTGGGATTAAGACATTAGCAGCCAATACTTTGTCCTGCAAGTTGCAAGGCTTTCATGAATCGGAATTGTTGTTCCAGCACATCCCACAGATGCTCGGTTGGATTGAGATCTGGGAAATTTGGAGGCCAAGGTAACTCCTTGAACGCTTTGTCATGTTCCTCAAACAATTCTTGAACATTTTTTGCAATGTGCCAAGGTGCATTATCTGTCTGAAAGAGGCAACTGCAATCAGGGAACAGTGCCATGAAGGGAGAACGTGGTCTGCAGCAATATCTAGGTAGAAGGTACGTGTTAAAGTAACATCCACATGTTAAGACCCAAGATTTCCCAGCAGAAGACTGCTTAAACCATAACCCTGCCTCTGCTGGTCTGCTTTTTTTCCATACTCCTCTCCAGGTAAACAACGCACATGCATCTGACCATCCACCTGATCAAAAAAGCAGATCAGGAAAACTTCTTCCATTGGTCCATGGTCCATTTATGATACTCACGTACCAATTTTGGTGGTGGACAGGAAGCATCATGGGCACTCTGACCAATCTGTGGTTATGCAGCCTTATACACATCAAACTGATCTTTTAGCTTGCCCATGTACCATGCTTCCAAAACATGAAATTAAAAAACTTACTGCCTAATACAGGGATCAGCAAACTATGACGTGTGCTATACATGGCACTTGAGGTGCTTTTGCATGGCATGCAAAGCTGCCAGATCCAAACAGGCTCTGGCCTATCAGGAGTCCTAGTGGGGCTTCAAATATCTGCTAGTGCTAACCGAGATATAATTGCAGATGGTGAAGAACAATTCTCAATTTGCACATTGCTGTACTGGTGAAAGGGAGTCCACACTGAAGTAGAACAACCCACAGCAGCTATTGCAGCTCCTGTCCTTGACCTGCTCCTGGTTAGCCCAGTCCTCACTATACCCCAGGGAAGCAACCCACACTCCTAGATATACACAGAGCTGCAGAAGAAGCATCACCCTCATACAAATTATACAAATAGCCCACACACACAGTCCCCCAAAAAAACACCACTGACAATTTACATATACAAGCCCACAAGCAATCCCTCACATGCAATACCACAAACAGAACTACACACCCACACACACAATTCCCCAAGCAGCCCCCAAACACAGCTCACTTTCATATGTATCAAACAATAGCACAAACTGCTCATGAACATTTACAATAAAACAGCCGACATGCACACAAATGCAATGCTACAAAGCAACTGCAGCACCTATAAATAACACAAGCTGAATACAGGAGCATACACACCTCAACTCAAAAAAAAGATATATACTGGCACGCCAAGGGACTTTAAGGTATTGTTTTGGCACAGTAGTACTAAAAGGTTTTCTACCCCTGGCCAAATATATCACATCCCTTGAAAAATGCCATTGTAACGATATATTCAATTTTACTCAATTCATCTGTCAGTGGTTTTAATGTCGTGGCTTATCAGTGTATAGCATTACGGTTATAGCTGTTTTTCTGTGCTTCACAAGTCTTATGGATAGGTTTCTTGACTATAGACATAAGAAAACTCCCAATAGGTCCCATTTCCAGTTTGGTCATGTTTGAATGTATTCCTGGCTCTTGGAGTAGCGTCTCTGGGGTTTGGGGTATATACCGGTTACTTTATAGTTCCCATTTTAACAGATTTTCCAGGATCCTGCCCCTTAGAATTGTAGCTTTCTTCAGTTGGAGAAGGGCTTAGTAGTTCTCCTGCACCGATGTATCTCTTTACCATAGCAATCAGCTGGTCTGCTGTATGGGGGTTGCTTTTACTGACCCACTGCTGCGGGGTAGCAGGAAGGTCCCGCAGGAAGTGAACTATTACTAAGTGGTCCACAGTGTGGCTGGTTGAGTTAACCTCAGGTTGAAGTCACTTCCAGGCAATATGTATTAGATGAAACTTTTAGGATCTTGCAGCTTTATCATGTGAATTCTGCAGCAGTTACTCCCAGGCATGATAGAATTTCATCCTTCAGTTTGTTATAGTCACTGGTTTGCACAGGCGCTTGGTTATAGTGGGCTTTTTGAGGTTCCTTGCTCAGGAACTTTGCCATTATACTTGCCCACTCAGCTGCCCATTTCTCTCTTCATACTGTGTGCTCAAATATCAGAAAAAAATGCTAGGGGCTAAGGGACATAGTGAAGATAAGTCACAGGTTTGATACAAAACAGACAACATTCTTGCAGAGGGTTGTAAATATATTTCTGAAGGGGGGGAGGAGGGAGAAACAGGGCTTTCATTCCATATCAAACATTCATATATGGAACTCCATTTTATATGATTAAAAATCTAAAAAAGTTAAAACAATTCAATTTCTGCATGTCAATTTAACTGTTAATGTCACAATACTGTTCGGTTTTACTGCAATAAAACATACATATTTGTATTCAGAAATATCTCACGAGTAAAACAGTAACCCTCATGTATAGGTTTTACAGGGTTTTGGAAAGTTACAGGGTCAAATATACGGCTTGTCCATTATTTTGTTTTACATATAAATTTGACAGATTGGTTTGCTGGGCCTAGGCTGCCTTTGAGACCGTATGGCAGCCAAAAAATAAAAATTACCCCCATCATGGCATACCATTTGAAAAAGTAGACATCCCAGGGTATTCAAAATAGGGTATGCCCAGTCTTTTGTAGTAGCCACTTGGGCACAAACCCTAGCCAAAGTTAGTGCTCGTGTTTTATTTTTTTTGCATTTTTCACATAAAAACTGTAATTTTACTGATAATATTATTGTCAGTATATAGTTTACTGCCCTGAAACACTCCTAGTTCTGTTCAGTGATGTCTCACGAGCGCCACAATACCCCCCATGTATAGGTTTTATCAGGTTTTTGAAAGTTACAGGGTCATATATGAGGCTTATCCATATATGCTTTTTCACATTCAAATTTGTCAGATTAGTCTGCTGTGACAAGGGCGCCTTTGAGACCGTATGGCGGCCACAAAATGAAATTTACCCCATCATGACATAACATTTGAAAAATTAGACATCCCAGGGTATTCAAAATGTGGTATGCCCAGTCTTTTGTAGTAGCCACTTGAGCATAAACCCTAGCCAAAGTTAGTGTTTGTGGTTTTCTTTTTTGCATTTTTCACATAAAAACTGTAATTTTACTGATAATTTTATTGTCAGTATGTAGTTTACTGACCTGAAACACTCCTAGTTCTTTTCAGTGATGTCTCACGAGCACCACAGTACCCCCCATGAATAGGTTTTATGTGGTTTTTGAGAGTTACAAGGTCTTATATACGGCTTATCAATTTATGCTTTTTCACATTCAAATTTGTCAGATTAGTCTGCTGTGACAAGGCCGCCTTTGAGACCGCATGGTATAGGTTTTATGGGGTTTTGGAAAGTTACAGGGTCAAATATACACCTGTCCATTTTTGGTTTTAAACATTGAAAATTGGCAAAGCGATTTTATGGGCCTATCTTGCCTTTGAGAGAGCATGGCAGCCTGGGTAAAATTATTTTCACTATTATGGCATACCATTTTCAAAAGTAGGCAACCCAGAGTATAACAAATGGCATAATTTGAGATGTTTGGTCTAACCACTTTATCAGAAATGAAGGGCCCACATAGTGGTTATTGTTTTATTTGTGCTTTTTCACACACATACTCACTTTTCACATTCCTGATACGAGTATTTGCAACAAAGCCTCACTATTTTTTTTTAACATTGTCTCCTGAATATAACAGTACCCCCAAGCTCTGTCTCGTCTTTGGGGAGATTTACTTTATGCTGTTAGAGACTGATTGCCAGGAGTGTAAGCTGCTTGGGTGCTTTTCCTGTTAGTCTGCTAGCAGATATTCGTGAGGTTCCAGTTCAGGCGTTTGGAGTGCTACTTTGTATGCAGTTCGGGAGTTTGGAGCATTCCCTGGTATGCAGTTCAGGAGTTTGGAGCATTCCCTTGTATGCAGTTCGGGAGTTTGGTGTTCTGCAGTAGCTGTGCCCGTGTCTCTGGAAGGGAAGATCTACTAAACGGCAGTTTAACCCTTTTATGCCTGGGGGTGCCGTTACACGTACCTACTAGGAAAACCCAAAAATGTTCTGAAAACTAAATATAGTCCCGTCAATGCCAACCCCAAATGCATCGCACCGATGAAGGAGACGAGACCAGATATCTCTGACAGAAGACATCAACAACTGACCAGAATGAGAAAGGCGAAGAGGGGAAAGATCGCTACCAATGAGACAGCGTCGTTGCCACGCAGAGTCTAACCTGATCGTGGAAATACGGGTAGGATATAGCGGTCGATTCCGACCAGTACATATAGACATCTCAAAAGGAGAACCTTTCCGGAGAGGAAGAAATGCGTCGACACCGCACGTATTTCTAAAGAAAAGAACACCTAGTTCACGGAGGCCGTGACAATCACATACCTCTGAGACACCTGCCAACCAGCGGGTCCTGACCAAAGGACAATCTCTAATCTGTACGTAAAACGCTGATCTAACTAACGAATCCCAGTGATACGAGTGTCCCAGGACAAAAAGGAGTGACTGAAAAAAAACAAACACTGGTAACAGGGCCCTTAAAGGAAACTGTATCCCGTGCCGGAGACAAATACACCCAGACCCCCATGGCAACAAATAGCATAGCTTCGGCCGATCACAATAACACCTCAACACTCCAGTCTACCCTAAAGGGTGAGGCCACTACTCGGAGTCAACACCTCATCTCCCCAAGGTGAACATGCGTGGGAAAGGGTGTTTATCACTGAACAATCCTGGTCCATGAATCCTCCAAAGCAGATTGTGACCCGCTAGTCCATTCGTGAGGCGAAGAAGTCCATCGGGGCAGACAACTCCGGTGTGCGATCCCGAGGATAGTGGGACGAGAGGTCCTTCAATCGCTGGCGTCCCTTCAATGTCTGGAGCACCAACCCATCATCAGGTCCAACCCTCGAGAGAAACCGGGAGCGGACCCCTCGCAGGTGGCTGAAGCCTTGTACTGCCAAAGCATTGTCCATCCGGAGGGAAACACAGCAATCAGGAAATGATTCGCCGACTCCTAATTACGAACTAACCCGCAAGCAGTTCCCGGTCGACTTCATCACCAACCATGGATTGTCCGGATTGATGCAGAGGGGAGGTCCACCACTCATAGGTCTACAGGACGACAGGTGAATTGGTAGGGTCTGTCCTAACAAGGGAAATGGCAAAATCTTCGGCACTCGTTGTCCGCCAGGACAGAGAGTCATGTGTCCAACCGATCCAGCTCCGTGAACCCTACTGAAGTGATGGTATACCATGATGGTGTTTAAGATTCTCCGGTAAAACACTGAGTGGAAAAAACCCCAGACCTTGTCCCTGCCATAAAACTGGGTAGAAGTGCAGAGTTCAGTATTATAGGGAAAAAAAACAGGTCTAGGACAGCATCCTCTGAGCAAGTCTTGGTCGCCGGTACGAGCATGCTGTATAGAGGACCCGACATGACCCACTGCGCCAGACTGAGATTGCGCTCGACCCCTGTCATGGGGCCCCAGCCTGTGAGCATCATGCACTTGACGACCAGGTTCCGAGCTCCAGGGGCATGGTTATCTTGTCCGGGTGCACTGGTCTGGCATCCCGCCTGAAGTTTCCTGCAGACTCCTTGCTCAAGCAGCCTGCCGAACCTGCAGCACACACAACGTGCAAGGTGTTCAGGTAGAGACCATTCTGAATACCCAGTTGTCGAATCTAGCCAAGCTCGTACCAGGGTTCGTTGGAGGCGACCAGGGAGGTGTCCTTGCCCACTTGCTCGTTGTCTCCCTAGGCACAAATGTATCCTCCATTTCACAGCACCTATTGAGGACGATGTCAGTATCCCCGCTCTAGTTGCCCCCTCCATCCAAGGGGAACTGGTCTGCCTGCTATTCAGATAGGGCTGTCACGAGTGGGAGGGGTATGGAGACCTCCTTCCCTGCACCATATAGGCGGCGGCATCTGGCCAGTGAGGAGCGTGGTACAGGGCCTTCACCCTTCCAGTAACTCCTCCGTGCACTTGCCCACTCACATCTAGGAGACGTCTGCCTTTTGATGGGGTCCTTCTAGTGCCCTCACCCTGTTAGGCCCCAAAGCCTTTTCCCTCCGGAGGCGGCCACCGCCACACGAGTCCTCGTCCGCAACTAGTATTCCTGGGTAAAGGGTTCCATAGGGGGAACCGCAGGCAGCGGGACATCCAGACGTATAGAGAAAGGAGTGCCACCAACAGATTAAACAGGGCAGCACCCCAAGGTGGCAGAGGCAAGTCAGGCAGTGCATGTTAGTCCCAAGTGTGAGCATGTAGTGGGTAGGTTTGGTGTTCAGAAATAATGGCACAGACAAAGCAGGCCAATCCATGGGCACAGACAAAACAGGCCAATCCATGGGCACAGACAAAGCAGACCAATCAGTGTGTCACAGACAAAACAGGCCAATCCGTGTGTAGGCAGCAGTGCTTGAGGAGTGACAAATAATCCACAGTAATAGCAGGACCCACTGGCAGCACCGACTGGCAGGCACACGGAGGTCTCACAAGTAATTGGGCCATGCACCCTATAGAGAGGTCCTCCGCCTACAGTTATCCATGGTAACCAGGGGGTGCATGGGACTAAGACGTGTAAATAACATGTGCTCACACTCAGGGGTAGCAGCACTGCAGAACAGGGACACTCGTAGCGATAATAGTACCCGGG
Source organism: Pelobates cultripes (assembly GCA_933207985.1). Classification (NCBI taxonomy): domain Eukaryota; kingdom Metazoa; phylum Chordata; class Amphibia; order Anura; family Pelobatidae; genus Pelobates; species Pelobates cultripes. The sequence goes on along the minus strand of OW240920.1, from coordinate 112,803,029 downwards.
GGCAGAAACAAACACACGTATCAAACAGGCATATAGGAAATACATAATCTAAAGTTAGATCGCCGGGTCCCCGCGTCACCTACCCCAACACCAAGTGTAACCTTCCAGGAAAAAACAAGGTAAATAGCAAGGCACAGAGGTGCTTAGGTGAAATGCCAACTCCTGTTTAGTAAAAAAAAAAGATAATAAACTAAAGCACCAAAGCGCAACCAGGTCTATTGCCTAATCAAAAACCATAGGCCTCTGTGTAAAATCATACGGTATATAGCCACACATACAGACAGCGTGCTGACCTATATGATGGTAGAACCAGAAAGCCGTACCCTAGATCCCAAGGAAGAGGATGATAAATAACAGGTACAAAACGTAGGAAGGAAACATATACCAAAACTCCAAGGTGACCAGGTACGTATCAGTGCTTCCTTAAGCAATATGAAAAAAGCCAGAGTTCTGAAGTCAAACATCATATATCTCCAACTACAGTAGTATATGGAGACAAAAGTAGGTGTACTCTATCTTATACCCTAAGCACCGGTTTAACCTGGTTTCCACCTTCCATTGCGTCTGTGGCGGAGCTCCAACTCCCCACACTCTGCACCCACAGAGCAGACACCTGCCAGATACCATTATTAAGGACACTGGGGCCTTCATCCACTGAACAATAGTCCTTCCAGGGGTATCCATACAAACGTGTGGGTGGGAGTAGCACAAGTGAAGGAAGGACAGGGTGATACAAGATTAATGTACACCCTCCATGCAAGAAACACAAAGGCACCTCAACCATATTGCTGCAATGTCAGCACATATATGGCTGATAGGACACAATAATGTGTATTCCCCAAATAAAGGTAGATGTAAGCTAAATCGTTTGCAATTACTTGAAAGGAGACAGTAGCCTCCACACAGCAAAGTGATATACAAATATGGAACTAAAGGCTGCACATGTGCTTTTAGACCCAAAGCACCATTGCGGCAAACCTGGCACCGTGCCGGCCCTACCCCCTTCACGCGGTCACTGGTTGGTGAGTGCCCAGAGGCCGGGGCAGCCGCATACACGTGAGTATTGTCACCCCACCCACGCCACTCCAGCCGCACGAGAGCCTATACCGCGAGTGTAATTGTGGGTCGGGCGGGGGAGGAGAAGAGGAGCTGGCAGAGCGTATCCAACACGTGGGACCGCTGGAGTCTTACTCCACAGTCACGGCGGCTGCAAATGAATGAGCGAGGGGGGGGAGGAGAAGGGAGAGGTGGAAAAAATCCCTGGCAAAAAGGCAGGGAGAGGAAGGGGAAGGTAAGAAGCCCCCAAGCCCGCGAGACAATCCCCAGACAAAAAGCCCCAAGTAGGGGGCGGCAGAAGAGGGAAAAACACACGCCCCCAAAATACAAAATGAATCAATAAATCACTACAGAAAACACAGACAAGTCCATAGAAAACAGATATAAGATAAAAATAAATAAATCAATGCAGTAATAAACAGATAATTCAGTAAATACACAATAAATAAATCAATGCAGTAATAAACAGATACATACAGTAAATACACTAGAAATAAATACATCAATACAGAAGTAAACAGATAAATACAGTAAAATATCCACAGCCACCCAAAGTAACAGGAGGCAGTGGTACTCTGACCTGTACTGATGCGAAGCAGCAAAGAAAGAAGAAATAGTTGGTTAGGAGGAGCCTTTAATAGATTCCTTACTTTTTTTTGTCTCTGGTGTTTTTCTCTCTATGTTAATGTGCTGCTAGTATAATCTACAAATTTGAATTGTACTCTTAATAGTTGATAACATGAGAATTATGCTGACTGTTATTTGCTTCAATTATTTAGGTAAATGAGAAAAATATAATTTGCATAATAATTTAGAATAAACATTTTGGAATGTGTTTTAAAATGTTGATACATATGACAGAACAGTAAGATAATGTGGGGGAGTGTTCGTGTAAACTGTTGGTAGTGGGACAGGAAACCTGCTGTTAAACAATTTGATTATTCTGGCTTCAAAAGTTTTTCTTTCTTGGGTATTTTTTAAAACCCCCTTTCAGTACTTTGATTTTTAGGTCCTTCATTGAGTGGCCAGACTGGGTAAAGTAGTGTCCCACAAGAGTACAGTACGATTTATATTTGTTGTGTTTAATGTAATGTGTCTGTGCATAATCATTCTGCCATTTAATTGCTGGGTGGTTTCCCCAATGTAGCATCTAGATGGCATTGGTGCATTGAATCATGTATACCACATTGCTGGATGTGCAGGAGTATGAACCTTTAATGCTGTAGGTTTTATTGTTGTGTGTGGCTGTGTTGATATTATTATTGCCATTTATATAGGGCCAGATTCCGTAGCGCTTTACAATATTATGAGAGGGTGGATTTAACTATAAATAGGACAATTACAAGAAAACTTACAGGAATGATAGGTTGAAAAGGACCCTGTTGAAACAAGCTTAAAGTCTAGAGGAAGTGGGTTATAAAACACAGGACAGGAAATAGCAATCAAATAAGTTGTCTGTGCATATGTGCTGACATAGTTTACACCAAGGTATTTTGCATTGACTGGTCCCGTTTTCTTTATCCTTCCCATCCGTGGGTGGCTTCCTGTTGATTAATTTTTGTTAGAGGTTTGGTGGTTGTCTGAAGGCCAAAATGGGTGTTTCAGAGAAAACGTTTTTCGGAATTTCATCTTCTGTTAAAATTGGTTGTTGATCTTTAATGATTTTCCGTATTTCCTCAAGAGCTGGGTTGTAGGTGACCCTATTTTTTTCTCTCTGCACTGTAGCAGGCGTGTGCGTGGAGTTTTTACAGCAGAGTTAATTTTTTTGGTAATAGTCTTTGGTTTGTAGCCTGCCTCATAGATTATATTATATATATATACAGTGGGACCTCGGTTTACAAATGACTCGGTTAACATATTTTTTGGTTTACAAATGAAAATCCATTGAAAATAATGCCTCAGTTTACAAATTTGTTTCACAATACACAATTGCACCTGGAAGGTTTATAGCACTGCCCCCTGCATGCTGGAGCCTGTGGGTAGCACGTGGCGTCGAGTGTGGAGGTGTTGGAGCGGATTTTGCATCAAGTTTTGGTGCCATTCTGGAAATTGTTTGCAGTTGTTTTGGGACTTTTTGGTGCATTTCTAAAGCTGTGGAAAGGTAGGGAGCTGAGCTTCATTGTTTGCATGCCTTTTATTGTGTGTTCTGAATTGTGGGTTAGTTTCCATGCCAGCTCATTTTGACTTATTTCCGACCTCCAGAACGGATTAATTGGTTTTCAATGCATTCCTATGGGAAACCGCGTTTTGGTTTACAAATGTTTCGCAATAAGAAATTTACTGGAGAACACATTAAATTCGTAAACTGAGGTCCCACTGTATGTATATATATATATATATATATATATATATATATATATATATATAAAATAGTCAAAACTCTGGCACTCACCATAAAAATTATTTAGGAGCAAAGATTACCCGGGTGCCTCCAGCGCATAAATATACCAAGAATAAATGGAGCACTCCTCAGGGATTTTTTTTAAAGTTTATTGAAATAAACAATCAACGTTTCGACCCTCCTGGGTCTTTTTCAAGATCAATATATACAGTAATAAATGAGTGACTTACCAAAGGTGTGTGGTAGTGCCCATCCGTGTTTCCGAACCCGGAAGTGATTGATCAATGTGGTTTCACAGGACGACGTGATTCGTGCGGTGACGTCATACATGATGACGGTGTACGTGGGGGAGTGTCCTAACCTTATTGTATACCGTAGCCATGGAAACCACAACCTTCACCTCCTGTGAAGTGACGTTGATTAAAATAAACAAAACAGACAGATTCTAAGTCCGGACTGAGATCTGGACGAGCTAACAAACTAAGCTATACAAATAAGTACTGAGACCCTAATAGACATGAAGCTGTATTGAGTAGATAAGGGGAAGTATAAAATGAGGAATCCAGTGGGAAATATGATATACAAAGATAAAGAGTGGCACAAATAGAGTGAAAAGAGAAAAAAATGGTGAAAAAACAGAACACAGCATGAAGAATGTGAAACAGGTGGACAAAATGGTGTGGAAAAGATGTGATGCATATGTAAACTGTGTGAAGTGCTGAACGATGACTCCAAACATAAGGAGTCATATGTATAAAGTGAGCAAGTCACCTAAGTGAGTATGTTGTACATGTGGAATGTATAAGAGTGTAAGCAGGGCCGGCCTTAGGGGTGTGCGAGCTGTGCGACCGCACAGGGCGCCATGGAACAGGGGGCGCCCTGTGGCCGACACAGCTCACTCATGGCCGGAGTGCAGGGGAGCTAAAAGAGGTACCTGGCTGGAGGATTAATTGTTCTCCACCCAGGTCTATTTAAAAAAAAAAAAAATCGCGGCAGAGGGGGCGGGGTTTACCGAGCGGCGGAGGCGGGGCTTATCGAGAGGCGGAGACGGGGCTAATACCTCCCGAAGCCCCTGCTGTACAGGAAGAGGGAAAGATGCTTCCCCATCAGCCAACTGCATCCACTGGAAAGAGGTAAGTGTGTGTGTGTGACTGTTTGCCTGTTTGTGTGACTGTCTGTCTGTGTGTGTGTGTGACTGTCTGTCTGTGTGACTGCCTGTCCTTGTGTGTGTGTGTGTGTGTGACTGTCTGTCTCTGTGTGTGTGTGTGACTGTCTCTGTGTGTGACTGCCTGCCTGTGTGTGACTGTCTGTGTGTGTGACTGTCCATGTATGTGACTGCCTGTGTGTGTGACTGTCTGTCTGTGTGACTGCCCGTGTGTGTG
>OW240920.1:112773696-112786089 GCA_933207985.1 Pelobates cultripes | reverse complement strand
TGCTGTTAGCGGCACTAAAGGGACAGTCTCCTTTCAACTTTGAACTCTACCAAATCTCATTCTTCCAAGATCTAAGCAGAGCCACCTTGTTGTGGAGAAAATCTATGCAACCCCTCATGAAAATTCTACAAACGGAAGGCCTGACCTACCAATGGGTGACACCAAGATCAGTGTGGGTCACTAAGGAGGGGAAGTTGTACAAGGCTACAGAACCGGCTGAAATTCCTGCCCAGCACTGAGCCTCTCCTCGCAAAGTGCCCCAAACCAAGGACTGCCTTGCACTCCCTCCTAAACTGTAGCTGCCATACCCACATTTGAACCCAGAAGAGATAAGATGCCTACGACCTGAAAAGATCTCAGCATTTGGCCAGCTCATGCTGCAGTGTTTTACTTATTGTTTCTTTCTCTAAATATGTTTTGATAATTAGTTACCTTTTTCGTTACCTGCTGATGTATTGTCCTGCCACACCTGTGTGGGGAGGTAACAGCACCTCACCCGCTCTCTGTCATGGCACAAGGCGCTCTCCATGGGACCCATTACCATCATCCCCCATCACGCCAGTGTATAATGGCCTCTAGTTTACGAGGATCCATTTGGAAACCAGAGGCTGAAATATTATACCCCAAAAACGGTACCTCTGTCTGGTCAAAGATGCATTTTTCAAGTTTGCAATAAAGCCCATTATCAAGCAGAGTTTTCAGCACTTGTTTGACATGTTTATGATGAGTCTGGAGGTCGGGGGGTATAAATTAGGATATCATCCAGGTATACTAGAACAAAAGAATAAATAAAGTCTCTAGGCACATCATTAATAAAGACCTGAAATACGGCCGGAGCATTGCATAAACCGAAGGGCATGACAAGGTACTCATAGTGCCCACTTATAGTGTTAAATGCTGTTTTCCACTCATGATCTTCCTTAATTCTTACCAAATTGTACGCACGCCTAAGGTCAAGTTTAGTAAATATCTTAGCACCCTGGAGTCTGTCAAACAATTTGGAGATAAGGGGAATGGGATAGGCATTTTTTATGGTGATCTTGTTTAATGCCCTGTAATCAATGCATGGGCGTAATTCTCCATCTTTTTTGGATACAAAAAAAGAACCCCGCTCCAGCAGGTGAGGTTGACTTACGTATGTGGCCTTTAATTAAATAATCTTTGATGTACTCATCAATGAGTCTACTCTTCTGTGGGGATAAGGCATGTACTGTTCCCTTAGGTGGCATAGCACCGGGTAGCAGATCTATGGAGCAATCATACGATCTGTGAGGAGATAGAATATTAGTCTGACTCTTACTGAATGCCTCTTTAACCCCCCAGTACGGTCTGGGAATTTCAGAGGTCTGAGGTGTAGAAGTAGGCAAAGTAACGATGCCTACTCTCTTTGTAATGGGTGTAGCGGTTACCCCGTTTGGCAGAGGGGTTTCAACCGCTGGAGGGTGTCCTTTTTCCCGATCAGTGAGGAGGATTCCCAGCATCCAAGTGAAGAAGCTCTTACAAGAGCTAGCATGAATAGCTGTATAGCAGTTACCTCCAATAAGAGACAGGACTCTAGATTGAGGGTGAAGTAGAACTGATTTTTAATGGCATGTACTCTCCTTTTATGCAGTGCTCCCATGCAAGGGAGACACCCATAAGTAATTATACAGTCAGGTCCATAAATATTGGGACATCGACACAATTCTAATCTTTTTGGCTCTATACACCAACACAATGGGTTTGAAATTAAACAAACAAGATGTGCTTTAACTGCAGACTTTCAGCTTTAATTTGAGGGATTTGCATCCAAATCAGGTGAACGGTGTAGGATTTACAACAGTTTGTATATGTGCCTCCCACTTTTTAAGGGACCAAAAGTAATGGGACAGATTAACAGTCATAAATCAAACTTTCACTTTTTAATACATGGTTGCAAATCCTTTGCAATCTAGTACAACCTGAAGTATGGAATGCATAGACATCACCAGACGCTGGGTTTCACCCCTGGTGATGCTCTGCCAGGCCTCTACTGCAACTGTCTTCAGTTCCTGCTTGTTTTTGGGGCATTTTCCCTTCAGTTTTGTCTTCATCAAGTGAAATGCATGCTCAATCGGATTCAGGTCAGGTGATTGACTTGGCCATTGCATAACATTCCACTTCTTTCCCTTAAAAAAACGATTTGGTTGCTTTTGCAGTATGCTTCGGGTCATTGTCCATCCGCACTGTGAAGCGCCGGCCAATTAGTTCTGAAGCATTTGGCTGAATATGAGCAGATAATATTGCCGAAACACTTCAGAATTCATCCTGCTGCTTTTGTCAGCAGTCACATCATCAATAAATACAAGAGAACCAGTTCAATTGGCAGCCATACATGCCGACGCCATGACACTACCACCACCTTGCTTCACTGATGAGGTGGTATGCTTTGGATCATGAGCAGTTCCTTTCCTTCTCCATACTCTTCTCTTCCCATCACTCTGGTACAAGTTGATCTTGGTCTCATCTGTCCATAGGATATTGTTAAAGAATAGTGATGTCGCGAACCCGAAATTTTTGGTTCGCGAACGGCGAACGCGAACTTCCGCAAATGTTCGCGAACCGGCGAACCGCCCGAAACGCCATTGACTTCAATGGGGAGGCGAATTTTAAAACACACAGGGACTCTTTCTGGCCACAATAGGGATGGAAAAGTTGTTTCAAGGGTACTAACACCTGGACTGTGGCATGCCGGAGGGGGATCCATGGCAAAACTCCCATGGAAAATTACACAGTTGATACAGCGTCTGGTTTTAATCCATAAAGGGCAGAAATCACCTAACATTCCTAAATCACAATCAATATGGATTGACACCTGACATATGACATATTGACACCTTGACATATGGATTGACACCTGTCCTCAGAGCCCCTGATGCACACGGACACAGAGCAGAATAGAGACTGGTCCCCCTACATAGGGTCACTTGGCAGATATGGATTGACACCTGTCCTCAGAGATCCCTGATACACACTGACACAGAGCAGAATAGGGACTGTTCCCCCTACATCGGGGTCACTTGGCAGATATGGATTGACACCTGTCCTAAGGTTCCCTGATACACACTGACACAGAGCAGAATAGGGACTGGTCCCCCTACATCGGGTCACTTGGCAGATATGGATTGACACCTGTCCTCAGAGACCATGGTACACACTGACACAGAGCAGAATAGAGACTGTTCTCCTACATAGGGTCACTTGGCAGATATATGGATTGACACACTGTCCTCAGAGATCATGATACACACTGACACAGAGCAGGGCTAGGGGCTATTTCCTCCTACATAGGGTCACTTGGCAGATATGGATTGACACCGGTCCTCAGAGACCATGATACACACTGACACAGAGCAGAATAGAGACTGTTCTCCTACATACGGTCACTTGGCAGATATGGATTGACACCTGTCCTCAGAGATCATGATACACACTGACACAGAGCAGAATAAAGACTGTTTTCCCTACAAAGGGTCACTTGGCAGATATGGATTGAGACCTGTCCTCAGGGACCATGACACACACTGACACGGAGCAGAAAAGAGACTGTTCCCCCTACATAGGGTCACTTGGCAGATATGGATTGACACCTGTCCTCGGAGCCCCTGATACACACTGACACTGAGCAGAATAGGGACTGTTACCCCTACATAGGGTCACTTGGCAGATATGGATTGACACCTGTCCTCGGAGACCATGATACACACTGACACAGAGCAGAATAGAGACTGTTCCTCCTACATAGGGTCACTTTGCAGATAAGGATTGACACCTGTCCTCAGAGACCATGATATACACTGACTTAGAGCAGAATAGAGACTGTTCTCCTACATAGGGTCACTTGGCAGATATGGATTGACACCTGTCCTCAGAGATCATGATACACACTGACAAAGAGTAGAAAAGAGAATGTTCCCCCTACATAGGGTCACTTGGCAGATATGGATTGACACCTGTCCTCGGAGCCCCTGATACACACTGACACCGAGCAGAATAGGGACTGTTCCCCCTACATAGGGTCACTTGGCAGATATGGATTGACACCTGTCCTCAGAGACCATGATACACACTGACACAGAGCAGAATAGAGACTGTTCTCCTACATAGGGTCACTTGGCAGATATGGATTGACACCTGTGCTCAGAGATCATGATACACTGACACAGAGCAGAATAGAGACTGTTTCCCCTACATAGGGTCACTTGGCAGATATGGATTGACACCTTTCCTCAGGGACCATGATACACACTGACACAGAGAATAGAGACTGTTCCCCCTACATAGGGTCACTTGGCAGATATGGATTGACACCTGTCCTCAGAGATCATGATACACACTGACACAGAGCAGAATAAAGACTGTTTTAATCCATAAAGGGCAGAAATCACCTAACATTTCTTAATCACAATGAATATGGATTGACACCTGACATATGACATATTGACACCTTGATTGACACCTGTCCTCAGAGCCCCTGATACACACGGACACAGAGCAGAATAGGGACTGTTTCCCCTACACAGGGTCACTTGGCAGATATGAATTGACACCTGTCCTCAGAGATCATGATTCACAATGACACAGAGCAGAATAGAGACTGTTTCCCCTACATAGGGTCACTTGGCAGATATGGATTGACACCTTTCCTCATAGATCATGATACACACTGACACAGAGCAGAATAGAGACTGTTTCCCCTACATAGGGTCACTTGGCAGATATGGATTGACACCTGTCCTCAGAGCCCCTGATACACACTGACACAGAGCAGAATAAAGACTGTTTCCCCTACATAGGGTCACTTGGCAGATATGGATTGAAACCTGTACTGAGAGATCATGATACACACTGACACAGAGCAGAATAAAGACTGTTTCCCCTACATAGGGTCACTTGGCAGATATGGTCACTTGGCAGATATGGATTGACACCTGTCCTCAGAGATCATGATACACACTGACACAGAGCAGAATAGAGACTGTTTCCCCTACATAGGGTCACTTGGCAGATATGGATTGACACCTGTCCTCAGAGACCCTGATACACACTGACACAGAGCAGAATAAAGACTGTTTCCCCTACATAGGGTCACTTGGCAGATATGGATTGAAACCTGTACTCAGAGATCATGATACACACTGACACAGAGCAGAATAAAGACTGTTTCCCCTACATAGGGTCACTTGGCAGATATGGTCACTTGGCAGATATGGATTGACACCTGTCCTCAGAGATCATGATACACACTGACACAGAGCAGAATAGAGACTGTTCCCCTACATGGGGTCACTTGGCAGATATGGATTGACACCTGTCCTCAGAGACCATGATACACACTGACACAGAGCAGAATAGAGACTGTTCCCCCTACATAGGGTCACTTGGCAGATATGGATTGACACCTGTCCTCAGAGAACATGATACACACTGACACTGAGCAGAATAGAGACTGTTCCTCCTACATAGGGTCACTTGGCAGATATGGATTGACACCTGTCCTCAGAGACCACGATACACACTGACACAGAGCAGAATAGAGACTGTTTCCCCTACACAGGGTCACTTGGCAGATATGAATTGACACCTGTCATCAGGGACCATGATACACACTGACACAGAGCAGAATAGAGACTGTTCCCCCTACATAGGGTCACTTGGCAGATATGGATTGACACCTGTCCTCCGAGCCCCTGATACACAATGACACAGAGCAGAATAGAGACTGTACCTCCTATATAGGGTCACTTGGCAGATATGGATTGACACCTGTCCTCACAGACCATGATACACACTGACACAGAGCAGAATAGAGACTGTTCCTCCTACATAGGGTCACTTGGCAGATATGGATTGACACCCGTCCTCAGAGACCATGATACACACTGACACAGAGCAGAATAGAGACTGTTCTCCTACATAGGGTCACTTGGCAGATATGGATTGACACCTGTCCTCAGAGACCATGATACACACTGACACTGAGCAGAATAGAGACTGTTCCCCCTACATAGGGTCACTTGGCAGATATGGATTGACACCTTGTGACGAAGTGCCCACTTGGTCCTGGAGAGGCCTACTTGCCAGCCTCCTCCCCTGTGACTATGACTCTTTCATCTATCTGGCTTTAAAGCCCCTAGTCTACCTTCAGACAGACTATTTATGTGGGCTGCTTTATTTATCCTATGTTTTAGTCACCCTGTACCAATTATAGGTGCAGGGTGTGTGTAATGTAATTGTTTATAGTGTGTGTGTGTACTGTGAAATGTATTGCCTTCTCTCCTGTACTGCTGAGGTTTGCTACCAACTAGGTGGGTTTGGCTATGGAGCTGGTCTAGTGCCCTCTGTTGGTAGCAACAGTAATATGCACTACCTGAATTGCAAGACTGGTTCATTTGCATATTCGGGTAGATTTGCATATTGTTAATTCTGCAGGCAGGTGAGATATTTACTGTTAAATATTGTCTCCCCCCACCCCTTTAAAAATGTGCCATTGTGTTGTGATAAGTCACTGTGTGTTTCTTGATATGGTTTGACTGTTTGTGATTTTATTGAGGTTTCACAACAATGTTATTGTGGTGACTGTATTGGCTGGTCCCAAGTGAATAAAGGTTTTGACAGTTCTTCTTGATCCCTCTAAACGTAGCCTTGTCTTGTTATTGGAGGGAGCTGTTATAATCACACTGGGGATTGCTATGCTTTGCATGCTCCCCTGAGCTTGAGTCACTTAGCTCTTTTAAGAGCTTGTTCCTGACACGCTCTCCTTGGAGGAGGGGTCTTCACCACACAGTCCTGGATGCTGGAGGTTTGTACAGGGTGGAAGGAAGAGTTCTTTCCCACACAGTCCTGGAGGACAGAAGCTGATCCAGGGTGGAAGGAAGACGGCGAGACTCCAGTCAAGATACGGCAGTTGCGGAGTCTGCGGTGGTTGTGGTGTCTGCTGCAGCGCTTGGAGTCCTCAGGAAGCGCTTGGAGTCCTCAGGAAGTCCTCAGGAAGCGCTAGGAGCATCCATCAACGGAGGGTACTCGGTCGGAGTACAAGGAGCTCCGTTACATTGATGGCAGCGGTGGGATGGCGTCCTAGTGCGAGGAGAAGCAGCTCGGAGACACTGGTATCGTATGAGAGGTTATTGAGGGCAACGCTAGCCACTGTACAGCGTCCCTAACTACAGCAGCATGGAGCAGGGATGGATAGAGCCCTGCGAAGAGCACCTCAACATGATACGTTGCTACGAGGGGGAGGTAAAGAGGCGGTTGGTCTGCTATGGCCCAGACCTTTCGAACGAGGTGGTCCACCAAGTAATGCGCCAGTTGAGTGCTGAGAACAGTGCGGCAATGGCCTTTGAGCGACAACTGTGGAGGTTGAGGATATGGACACCTAGTCTCCAGCGGCAGTGCAAGTTACAGGGAGCCGAAGGTGTCGTCCTAACTCCACAGCGGCAGTGCAAGTTACAGGGAGCCGAAGGTGTCGTCCTTCCTCCCCAGCGGCAGTGCGAATTCCAGGGAGCCGAAGGTGTCGTCTTTCCTCCCCAGCGGCAGTGCGAATTCCAGGGAGCCGAAGGTGTCGTCCTTCCTCCCCAGCAGCAGGGTGTCCTACAGAGAGCAGAGACAGTTGGTCTCTCTCTCCAGCAGCAGGACAATGTTATGGGAGTGGAGACAGGCGGTCTCCCTCTCCAGCGGCAGCCTGTGTTTCAGGGAGAGGAGCACAGCACCCTATCTCCCCAGCGGCAGCTTACCCTACCAAGGGGAGACACCAATCTCCCAGATGGCACAGAGGGGACCGTGGTCTCTGTGCCCGACCTACAGGGATGCTGGACAGCCTGTCCAGATCCCCAACTACCCTCACAGGGACAACAGGAGGAGGGGGTAAGTACGAATTCCCCGCCCCAGCTAACTCCTAACTTGGCCCCAGGGTTAACAGGGGAGATGTTAACCCCCACTGACCCCCACGTTCCCCTGGCTACTGAGCCGGACTATGTCCCAAGCCCCCCAGCGGAAGAGCTGGCAGCTGAGCAGAGTGCAGTCGGCCTCTGCCCTCCCTTTGTCCCTTGTCCAGAGCCTGATGTCCTGCAGGCTATACCAGCAGAAGAGCTGGCATCAGGGCAGACCGCCGCTGGCCTCTGCCCTACCGATCCCCTTGTCACAGGACTGGCCTGCACCCCCTCCTCCCAGCAGAAGCGCTGGCATCAGGGCAGAGCGCCGCTGGCCTCTGCCCCTCAAGTCCCCACAGCGTGTTGCCCCATCACCCCAGAGGAATACCCAGGTGCAGTCACTGTTTGCTGTGGGTGGGCTGCTCTAATAACTATTTGTTGTGGGTGGGCTACTCTGGCACTTGCTTATGGTCGGTGGGTGACTCGACTAACTTAGGCACTGACCGACAGAAAGTCAGGTGCCTGGTTAGTCTTCCCCCCGAAGGGGAGATATGTGACGAAGTGCCCTTCGCCACTTGGTCCTGGAGAGGCCTACTTGCCAGCCTCCTTCCCTGTGACTATGACTCTTTCATCTATCTGGCTTTAAAGCCCCTAGTCTACCTTCAGACAGACTATTTATGTGGGCTGCTTTATTTATCCTATGTTTTAGTCACCCTGTACCCATGATAGGTGCAGGGTGTGTGTAATGTAATTGTTTATGGTGTGTGTGTGTACTGTGAAATGTATTGCCTTCTCTCCTGTACTGCTGAGGTTTGCTACCAACTAGGTGGGTTTGGCTATGGAGCTGGTCTAGTGCCCTCTGTTGGTAGCAACAGCAATATGCACTACCTGAATTGCAAGACTGGTTCATTTGCATATTCGGGTAGATTTGCATATTGCTAATTCTGCAGGCAGGTGAGATATTTACTGTTAAATATTGTCTCTCCCCACCCCTTTAAAAACGTGCCATTGTGTTGTGATAAGTCACTGTGTGTTTCTTGATATGGTTTGACTGTTTGTGATTTTTATTGAGGTTTCACAACAATGTTATTGTGGTGACTGTATTGGCTGGTCCCAAGGGAATAAAGGTTTTGACAGTTCTTCTTGATCCCTCTAAACGTAGCCTTGTCTCGTTAGTGGAGGGAGCTGTTATAATCACACTGGGGATTGCTATGCTCTGCATGCTCCCCTGAGCTTGAGTCACTTAGCTCTTTTAAGAGCTTGTTCCTGACACGCTCTCCTTGGAGGAGGGATCTTCACCACACAGTCCTGGATGCTGGAGGTTTGAACAGGGTGGAAGGAAGGGTTCTTTCCCACACAGTCCTGGAGGACAGAAGCTGATCCAGGGTGGAAGGAAGACGGCGAGACTCCAGTCAAGATACGGCGGTTGCGGAGTCTGCGGTGGTTGCGGTGTCTGCTGCAGCGCTTGGAGTCCTCAGGAAGCGCTAGGAGCATCCGTCAACGGAGGGTACTCGGTCGGAGTACAGGGAGCTCCGTTACACACCTGTCCTAAGGATCCCTGATACAGACTGACACAGAGCAGAATAGGGACTGTTCCTCCTACATAGGGTCACTTGGCAGATATGGATTGACACCTGTCCTCAGAGACCATGATACACACTGACACAGAGCAGAATAGAGACTGTTCCCCCTACATAGGGTCATGTAACAGGACTTCACCAGCACCAAAGCCCTGTGGACTAAAACAGTGAAAATGGCGAAATTATTGCAAGGGAATACCATTACTGGAGAATACAGCCGTTCGCCTGGTTCAGACGAATCCCTTTGTCTGAAAATAGGTGGCCGCCATTTCGGGACTTTACACGTGTTCGCGGCCATCTTACGCACGAACGGCGGTGTTTGCCTGTGAACTCATGGAACTAAAAACGGATGCGCAAACAGGCGAACGCCGCTGAGACCTCCAGGAGCTCGTAAGTTCGTGCTGAAACTACCGAGCGACCGGCCGTTCGGTAGTTTTGTTTAAGCATGCATGGGGATTCAGGCGAACGGCAGGATTACTGTGGAGGGCAAGGGGTTCGTGGGGTTTTTATTCACGACCGGGGACCGACCGCAAGGCCAAAACTTGTGGAACTCTTTTCGGCTGAAAATCCTGTGCGGTCGGTCAAAACTTCAAAGACCCATAACTCCCGAACCCCACAACCGAATGACGTAAAATTTGAATATGTTATTCCCCTGAGTGGTAGCTATTAAGCGGTGCTGGACTTAAAGGTGTACCCCCTGTTTTTGGGCTACATCCAGAATGTGGGTAAATTTATGTACGTTATAATTATGTTATATGTTTATCTGAGGGGAGGAGACGTGGGGGTGTTACCCTGTGTGTAATTGGTTATTTTCATCCTCCCCCTGGGAGTGTCCTGTGTGTACTTGTTCCTAATAAAAGCAGGCTGGTTCTCCCAGACCTCAGATCTTCTTGACCCTGCAAAACGTAGCCTTGTCTCGTTCTTGGAAGGGGATTATTTGGGAATGTTATTCTGCTCCTGCTACAGCTGAACCTGACTTTTACTCTGGATATCGTGAATGGGATTATACCAGCTTACTTCTCCACAGCAACTTGCAGGGAAAAAGGACGTCTCCAACGGCCGATACCCTCTCTCTACCAGGGTAGCCGTTACATTGGTGGCAAGCGGTGGGATGGTCCTTTTATCCAACAAGCAAGCACTGAATGGAGTCACAGTATGCGAAGCTGAAAAGACCCACACTAAAGGATCTTTTGGAGAATCGTGGTAGGAGTGCCAGCAACAGACCACGGAGGGAGCTGACTTGCTGGAGCTGGACGAGATGGACAGGTCCATGGAGGTAACTGAACCCATGGCACCCATCAGTGAGGACGATGTGATTACTGCAATTGTGCAGCGGAGATTAGCTTTGTATCCAGTCACATCTACAGAACTAATAACCCAACTGTTCCGGGAAGCAAGGGAAGAAATACAAACCAAGAGGGAACAAGAAACGGAACTGGTAAGAGCCCGACAGCTCACTACCCAGACAGTTCCTACCCCGCTTCCCACTACTACGGTAACGAAAATTCCCTTTACTGCATTTAAAGCCTTTGTAGAAAATGACGAGGAAATTGATGGATATTTGGCTGACTTTGAAAGACAGTGCTCACTACATCA
The DNA here is from genome assembly GCA_933207985.1 of Pelobates cultripes. Lineage (NCBI taxonomy): Eukaryota > Metazoa > Chordata > Amphibia > Anura > Pelobatidae > Pelobates > Pelobates cultripes. The sequence continues at coordinate 112,775,027 of OW240920.1, read as the reverse complement.
CATACCGCCAGAGCAATGGGTCACTATCCTGGCGGGAAAACTGTCAGGGAAAGCTAATGAGGCTTTCCGAGCACTCACTACAGAAGAAATCACACAGTACCAAAAAGTAAAAGAGGCACTGCTCACCAGGTATGCGGTAACCCCAGAAGCCTACCGTCGTCGCTTTCGGGAGTCCAAAAAGAAAGCTGTGGACTCCCACATGGAATGGGCAAACCGACTACAGAGAGTAGCATCTCACTGGGTCCAAGGGTGCAAAGCCCACACGGGTGAGGAGGTGTTACAGTTGTTCTTAATGGAACATTTCTTCCAAGATTTGGCGGCGGACATACAAGACTGGGTACGAGATCGGCGCCCCGCCAATTTAAAGGAGGCGGCTCGGCTGGCCGACGAATATGCCGAGACAAGGAAAGTAAGCCAGGGTACTACACGAAAAGCTCATAAAATAGAGCCACGTGCCCCAGCCGCTGTCTCACGCCCAGAATTTCGGGCTCCAGTCCCACCAGGACCACCCCGGCCTCAGGGGCCTACTAACTACCCCCGGGATTTGTCAAAGGTGACGTGCCATCACTGCAGCAACCTCGGACATATTGCCCGGTATTGTCCCCTAAGATCCAGTAACAACAACTGGAGGCGCACAACTCCCAGCACCGAGGCCCCTGCAGCACGACCCGCTGCGGCTCACTGTCTGGAAGCCGAAATGGGCCCTGAAGAATGTCTGGGGATTTTGTATGAAGCAGACCCCGTACAAGCTGCTTCCCCAGACAATCGACAACATCACCGACAGGAGGTTAAGGTGAATGGACAAACAGCACAAGGCCTAAGAGACACCGGGGCTACCATCACTTTGATCCAAAAACACCTAGTGAAGCCGGAGGATGTGTCTACCCGCACTGTTGCTGTTCGGGTCGCAGGGGGTGCTGTTTTTCGCTTGCCCACTGCCCGAGTACACTTAGATTGGGGAGTTGGATCAGGAAAAACCACCGTCGGTATTATGGACAACTTGCCTGCCGAGGTCGTATTGGGAAATGACATTGGACCTTTAACTTCAGCATATTTGCCCACACCTGCTGCCGCCTGTCCCGTAACCACCCGTTCACAGTCCCGTGTCACAGATGATCCTAATACAGGCCGGGAGACCCAGGTAAGCCAAGCACCCACATGTCACCCCACTACGATAAGCAGGCCCATAGCTTGGGACACCCCAGAGGAGTTTGGGAGGGAAACTAGAGAGGACCCCACCCTCCAAAAGTATCGAGAATTAGCTGACAATGGGGGGGACGGACGGGAAAGTTTTCTATGGGATGGGGACAGGTTATACAGACTGGCTGAAG
>OW240920.1:112747874-112766069 GCA_933207985.1 Pelobates cultripes | reverse complement strand
CTGACACAGAAGCTGGCAGCAGTGGCAGACAACTGACTGCTATTCAATCTATAACAGTGAAAAAAGTTTTTTGTTTTTAAATCCAAGCTATTGTGACACCAGATGTAATTGGTGGCACTATAACAGTGAAAAAAGTTTTGTTTTTAAATCCAAGCTATTGTGACACCAGATGTAAGTGGTGGCACTGACTGGGGAAATGGGCACAGTATGCACTGTGAGCCTGACACAGAAGCTGGCAGCAGTGGCAGACAACTAAGTGCATTTACATTACATAGAAAAAATAAATAAAAAAAAGCATACCCTTATCCCTAACCTAGCTATGCTTTTCCCTATCTTATGAACAGCAGCTACACTTTCCCTCCTCTTACTAAGCATGCAGCTTGAGAATGAATCTAAAATGGATGCCTTCCAGGAGGTGGGAGGGTCTGCTAGGGAGGGTGTGCTGCTAATTGGCTGGAATGTGTCTGCTGACTGTGAGGTACAGGGTCAAAGTTTACTCAATGATGACGAATAGGGGGCGGGTCGAACCGCGCATATGTTCGCCCGCCGTGGCGAACGCGAACATGCTATGTTCGCCAGGAACCGTTCGCCAGCGAACCGTTCGGTACATCACTATTCAAGAACTGTGAAGGCTTTTTTAGATGTTGTTTGGCAAACTCTAATCTGGCCTTCCTGTTTTTGAGGCTTACCAATGGTTTACATCTTGTGGTGAACCCTCTGTATTCACTCTGGTGAATTCTTCTCTTGATTGTTGACTTTGACACACATACACCTACCTCCTGGAGAGTGTTCTTGATCTGGCCAACTGTTGTGAAGGGGGTTTTCTTCACCAGGGAAATAATTCTTCGGTCATCCACCACAGTTGTTTTCCGTGGTCTTCCGGGTCTTTTGGTGTTGCTGAGCTCACCGGTGCGTTCTTTCTTTTTAGGATGTTCCAAACAGTTGATTTGGCCACACCTAATGTTTTTGCTATCTCTCTGATGGGTTTGTTTTGTTTTTTCAGCCTAATGATGGCTTGCTTCACTGATAGTGACAGCTCTTTGGATCTCATATTGAGAGTTGACAGCAACAGATTCCAAATGCAAATAGCACACTTGAAATGAACTCTGTACCTTTTATCTGCTCCTTGTAAATGGGATAATGAGGGAATAACACACACCTGGCTATGGAACAGCTGAGCAGCCAATTGTCCCATTACTTTTGGTTCCTTGAAAAGTGGGAGGCACAAAATACAAACTGTTGTAATTCCTACACCGTTCACCTGATTTGAATGTAAATACCCTCAAATTAAAGCTGAAAGTCTTCAGTTAAAGCACACTTTGTTGATTTCATTTCAAATCCATTGTGGTAGTGTAAAGAGCCAAAAAGATTAGAATTGTGTCGATGTCCCAATATTTATGGACCTGATTGTACATTAACCAATCAATGATAAGGTACATCCTACATATCCCCTCCTCTTAGATAAACAGTTAACCCAATTAAAACGTACACAGTTTTCCCAAGTTTCTGTATGTACCCCAAATATATGGGGTACATCCCTAACACTTGTATCCCCTGATAGCCCCGATCTGGGTGAAACAACATATTCAAAAATCACCCAGATCGGACCAGGGGTTCGGGAGTTACAGGGACTTAAAGTTTTGACCAACAGCACAGGCAACAGTAGCCGAAAACAGTTCCATAAGTTTTGGCCTTGCAGTCGGTCTCTGTTCATAGAATATAAAGTCCCGAACGGCTTGCCATCCGTGGATATCCTGGTGTTCATTAGAATCCCCATGTTTAGCTTAGGCTTTCTACCGAACGGCGACTCGTTCGGTAGTTTCCTTTCATCGGTTCTGGCACTCTGGAGGTTTCAGCGGTGTATGCTTGGTCGAGTGTCCGATTTGAGTTCCAGAAACTCGACGACCAAACACCACTGTTCAGGAGATTAAGATGGCCACCGCCACATGTTTGTCTCCCGAAATGGCAGCCACCCAGGAAACAAAGCATACGTGGAATTGAGTGCTAATTATGAAACGGCAACATTGTTGCGAACATTAATGGGGAACATACTTATCATCTGGGTGGTCGGAAAGTTCGGTAGATAATTCAGGACTTTTGAACATATTGTATGGTAGTCTATGGCAGTCAGTTCATTCGCAGTTTTTAAAACAAATGAGCATTTCACATACAGTACAGATCCGGCGAACGAACACATAGGGGATCTGTTATAACATATTACAGATTACGAAAAAAACAGGGGGATCTGTTACATGGCTCCCTCTTTGTGGAACACTCCAGCAGACCCGGTTTGATCCTTTTTGGGTCAACTGGAGGCTGTCTGGATGACAGATTATGGGCTGAGTTCAGTCTGGTGGGACAGCCCATCCGTGTTACCATTTTGTTTGTATTGGATGTTAAAATTATAGGGCTGTAGGGCTAGGCTCCATCTTAATAATCGTCCATTGTTGCCACTCTGTTTAACCAAAGCAGGGGGTTGTGGTCCGTGACTAACGTGAATTCTCACCCATACAAATAGGGGTTGAGTTTTTTCAGCGCCCACACCAAAGCCAAACATTCCTTTTCGACTGCCGCATAGCTCACTTCCCGGGGCAATAGTTTGCGGTTGTAGACGATAAAACTTTGTTAGGGACTGGTGCAGCCAACACAGGAGCATGTACAAGGGCGTCTTTCAAGGCTTGAAAAGCAGATTCACAGGCGGGAGACCACAGGACCTGTCTAGAAAGGTTCTTTTTCATGAGATCAGTCATGGGCTTAGCTAAGGTGCTGTAGTCTGGTACAAACCGTCTGTAATACCCTGCTGTCCCCAGGAAGGACAGGACTTTGGTCTAGGTCCAGGGTGGGGGCCAGTTAGTGACAGCTTCTATCTTGGCAGACTCTGGCCGCTGTCACCCACACCCGACCCGGTGGCCCAAATACTGGACTTCCACCATGCCTATATGGCATTTGTCTGGCTTCAGAATCAGGCCAGTGGCCCGAATCTGATCCAGCACTGCCCCCACATGCCTCAAGTGCTCTTCCTAGTACTCGCTATAGATCGCAATCTAATCCAGGTACGCACAAGCGAAAACCTGGAAGCCATCAAGGAGTTTATCCACCAAGCATTGGAACGTGGCCGGGGCGTTTTTCATCCCGAATGGCATGACTCTGAATTTGTACAAGCCAAACGAGGTGACAAAGGCCGACTTGGAGATATCCTCCTCGGCCAGGGGAATCTGCCAGTACCCCTTACAGAGGTCAATGGTGGTCAGATATCGTCCCCTGCTGATGCGATCCAATAACTCATCCACCCGGGGCATAGGGTAGGCGTCTGTCACAAATTTCTCATTTAGCCGTCGATAGTCCACACAGAACCGAGTAGTCCCATCCTTCTTTGGTACTAGGACTACTGGCGATGCCCAAGGACTATCGGAAGGCTCAATGACTCTTAACCTCAACATATCCTGGATCTCTTCCCTCATACCGGCTCTGGCGGAGTAAGGTATCCGGTATGGTAGTTGTCTAAGCGGAGCCTGTCCTGGGGTTTCCACCTTATGGGTGGCTAGTGTTGTGAACCCTGGTTCTTGGGAGAACGTGTGGCTTTTACTTGGAATGGCGATTACATAGGTGGTATCGTAGAGTTGGTCTACCACCATATAAGGACCCTGCCAAGCTGCTTGTAACTTAGCACTTTTGGTCGGTTTCAGTACACTGGCCCCCATACACACTATATATGGTTTCTTTTTTTTTTTTTACATACCACCCTGCATTGTTGAGTGCTCTGCAACCTTGGACGGGGTTTGTACCACTGCACGCTTGTTGTCGTGACCATTAGGGAAAAGCTCTTTATTTGTGAGTTTGCTTTTTTACTCTCGTTTGCACATTGTTTACTAATAAATGCAATATTGCACTATTGGAGGTTTTCCCTTTTTCTGCCATTGCATATTCACTGGATAATTCACAGGAGATATCCATATAATATACACATCAACAAGTGGGAACTATAGTGTTTTACACTGACACTACTAGAGTTTGCAATAATCTCCTTAACATGTGAGTGGGCATTTGTGCACTAAATTATATGTCACTCACCCTTTCTGAATAAACTACACCATTTGTTTTTTCTTTTTTCTTATTTTTTTTTTACATTTGTGTTTTATTTGCATTTGCACACAATGTATACAACAGGACCATTATATGCTTAAGATAAATTGAAAGCATCAACTAGTACTGAGCATGGGTATGAACATTAGACAGTGTATGAAATAATAAGAAAAATATAAAGAAAAAACGGTAAATAAACTTCAACAGTGATATTCGTATCTATCGCTACAAAATAGTGTCACTGAAGAAAAATCATATATATATATATATATATATATATAAATATATATTTGTATGTGGCTTTTGTACTCTCTGTGCTCTGTCTGATTGATGAACCTTGGATTTCAAAGTTTCAGCAAGGAAGGGATCCGGGACCCGGTATTCCCAAGTCTAGATCATCACCGCGATGCTGTCTATCTCGAAGTCATGGTATCGGCTTGTCTGTCTGTTTGGGGTTAATGGTCTTCCTAGTTGAGGAAAGTACATTCACTTGCGTTTGGCTAATAGGCCCAAGCTCTGTAGAAAGGGTTCAGGATGTTCAGACGAAGTGAGAGCTATGGGTCAGGTTCCAGATGTTGCCGAGAGGGAACTCCCCAGCGGTATTTCACTGAGCTGTCACTCAGCTTCCTTGCTATTGGTGCCAGCCTCCTCCTTTCTGCCAGTACTGCAAATGGAAGATCACTGTTTAGCCCCAGTGTGGTGCCTTCAAATTGTATGGTCCCGATTGCCCTTGATCGAGACATGATCGCGTTTCTTACTTTGATGTCTCTCGTGAGTGCAGTGGTGTGTCTGGGGACACCGCTGGGTGCTGCAGCAAATTTTTTCACTCAGAATACTGAAGTTATTTGTGGGGGGTCTGTGGAGCCCTTGACTCCCATAGAGGCAATCAGGTTTCTTGTGAACCTCAGCAGCTGCTCTCCCTCTATCGACTCTGGGATGCCCCGGATTCATACATTCCGGCGTCTATGCCATGTTTCTAATCAAGTCACTTATTATGTTGAACCTGTGCGTTGAGTCTTTCAATTTTTCTTCTGGCTGCTTGTATTTGGCTCTCTCTTGTGGCTTCTCTTGCCTCCACCTCATTCACCTTTTGGTGTATGACATCCATTTCGGTTTGTGCCTCCAGCAGATCCACTTCCCAGAACTTCCTTAGGTCTGTTAGTGGTCTCTTAATATTCCCTTTAGTGGATGGGGGCGAGTCTTAATCCAACTCAGAGGTTTGGGAAGCCCCTCCAGGTGGAGTGTGTGTGTGTGTGTGTGTGTATGGACTCAGCAGTATGTGTGTGTATGCATGGACTCAGCAGTGTGTGTGTGTGTGTGTGTGTGTGTGTGCATGGACTCAGCAGTCTGTGTGTGTGTGGACTCAGCTGTGTGTATGGACTCAGCAGTCTGTGTGTGTGTGTGTGTAGTCTGTGTGTGTGTGTGTGTGTGTGTGTATGGACATAGCAGTCTGTGTGTGTGTGTGTGTGCATGGACTCAGTGTGTGTGTGTGTGTGTGTGTGTATGGACATAGCAGTCTGTGTGTGTGTGTGTGTATGCATGGACTCAGCAGTGTGTGTGTGTGTGTGTGTGTGTGTGTATGGACTCAGCAGTCTGTGTGTGTGTGTGTGTGTGTGTGTGCATGGACTCAGCAGTGTGTGTGTATATGTACTCAGCAGTCTGTGTGTGTGTATGGACTCAGCAGTCTGTGTGTGTAAATGTGCCCCCCCCCCACTACTTTTGTCCCTGGCCCTCCATTTGCCCCCTAAAAATGAATCCTAAAGACGCCACTGTGAACATTTAAGCTACCAAGACCATCTAATGAAAAATTGGACTTTATTTTCTTAAATACTTTATAAGATATCCCCATAGATGTGACATTTTCTCTTTATATAAGACACAACTTGCTTGTGTAGTGGTTTTCTTATGTATTGCATAGAACTTTATAGGGGATTCCCTTCCTCCGGTGTTTGCTGCCTCAGTTATTTCTATTGTTGATCTTCTAGCACTAATCCTGCCTATATTTTCTGTGGTTGTACTAGGTCACTATGACTAATTGTAGCTAACACAGTAAATACAACATTATTGTAAACTATCCAATAAAGGTATAGTTAAAGGGCATATTATATATTAATGAACAACATAAATAGAGTCAAAGGATACCATACGGAACTATGTTCAGTTGATCCATTGGAGAGCAAAAAACAAGTCACAAGAGAGTGCTGAGAATGGACATCAGCTCAATCGGCCTGCCCTTTGGTGGGTCCCCGCTCAGTTCTCAAGCTGGTTTTAGCTCATCTTGTGCTATTACAGAGAGAACCAGGCCATGCACCTTGGATTGATTCCACCCAAATGGGCAGTACAGATCCAAAATACAGGCAGTCTCTCTTTGCACAAGAGATACAGCAACCCCAGTTGATTCATTGGCCTTTAGGAACAGGTGAGGATCCAGCGGTCAAGCCCAGTAGCTCTGTCTGCGTGTTGTATGTTGCCATCTTTCCTTTCTCAGTTGTGGACTTGCCCTGGGTTGTGATAGGAAGGAGTACTGGCTTTTAGGGTAGTCCATGAGAGGTCTGGCAATAGTTGGATACTGTTATTTCGAAAATGAGTCCATATTTTGTACGTGTGTGAGTATATCCTCTCTCTCTGAATAATAACAAAGCCTTCATATGATGTCTGTTGAGGCTTTCCATGGTGCCCTCCTAGGCTCTCCATGGTGCACTCTGTCCAGGTGAACTGTAGTGTCTGTAGCTATTTATTTAGTGTTTGTACAATTTTCTGTAGGTCTTTGGTGCTGTCCAGTGGCTTAAGCTGTTCTTCTACATGTTATTGATATTCTCAAAAACTGTGTAATTGCATGATTTGTCATATTTGTTCCTGGATCTGGTTTTGGAGATGGTGTAAGTTATAAACATTGATAGGCCCCTGACAAAGGCTCACACGAGGCTGCACCGAAATGCACATCAGGTTTCTCTGCCTTTTGATTTATTTTGAATATGTTAATTCACAATTTGTTTTATCACAAATTTAAGCATGATTATTTATCTCTTAACTCATTTATCTATCTAGCTAGATTAACAGGAAGGTAGGCTTTTTCTCTATACATCATATTCATCCTATCACTTTATAATGACTCTTAGAACACATTAACTATGATGTAAATGTCTGCATAACCTATGTATGTGATTTCATAACTCCATCATAAGGGCAAATTGATACTTTTAATCACAATCAGGAATAAGGATAGGAACATTGTGTGACGAAAGTAACCTCATCACTGGCTTTTGGAGGGGCCTGTTTGCCCTGTGACTATGGCCCATGTGTCCTATCCTACTGAAAAACACCATTTGTGCCTCTTGGATTTATAACAGGCTCTGTTTATGCAATTGGGACTATATGGTTTGTTTACCGAACAGCCGCACGAACCAGCTCAATTGATACATGATTGCCATTTCCACCTCTGTGGTCTAAGTGTTCATCTGGGTGGCCGCAATTCCTATGGACGACCACGAGGTGGCAGCCATCTTGTTTGTATGGACGAAAACCACGAATAGACTTCAGGGGGATTTAGACGCAAATGCCCTGGAACTATTTTCGGCTATGGGACCATGCCTGCGGTCGGTAAAAACTATGACTTCCTATAAATTTCTGAACCCCTGAACTGATCTTGGTGATTTTTGGATATGTTGGTCACCCAGATTAGGGTTTTATGTATTTTTAGGGTACTTTTGGGGTGTTTTTTAAAAAAAGTATGTTTTTTCTGTGCTTGGAGATAATTGGATTAGAATTAGTACAGTTACTGATCAAATTATCTCTCAAGGAGGGAGGAGGGATTGTATGTTTGTTATGGGAGTGTTGGGCATTTAATCACTGTTCTTATTGGTCTGTGTCTTTGTGTCACAGTCCCCAACAAGGTCCATATGGGCGTATCCCTTGCATGGGGACATGCATAAAAGGCCAGTGTGGCTACTATTAAAACAGAATGCTTTACCCCTTCATGAAGTCTTGGCTCATGTTTGGAGGATTGGAGAACTACATACACTCTGAGGATTGCTATATCACAATACTCCCCTGAGTATAATCACTAGCTCTTCTAAGAGCTGTTCCTCTCTGGACTAGGAGAGGTCTACCCACTGGAAGCTGGATCCTGGTCTTGGGTCCAGGGTGGGTGGAGGACGGCGAAGCCAAGCTGCTGCGATTTGTGGGGTTTATGGTGGCTGTGGTGTTCCAGTACGGTGCTCAGGCCCGGACTGACCATCGGGCACTCCGGGCAAATGCCCGGTGGGCCGCAATGGCCGTGGGGCTGAGGCCGGCAGAGGAGATCACAGAATCTCCCCTGCCAGCCCCTGCAGGGCCAGCGCTATCCGAGTGCCGGCCCTGCTGTGTGCCTCCATGGGCCTGTGGGGAGATCAAAGATCTCCCTCAATGGCCCACAGGCAATTATAAGCAGCCACAGGCTGGGGAGGGAGGACCCGGAGCTCTAGCCAGCAGCTCCGCCGTGTCCTCTCGTGGGATTCTGAGCGTTGCCGCGGTTACCACGGCAACGCTCAGATCTCGCAAGAGTGAACTCTAGCCTGCAGGCTAGAGTTCACTCTCACCACTAAGACCACGAGGAAAGGCAGCACAGCACCCTCCATGGCAACACGACTCTCAGGCTAAAGGTAAGAAGGGAGGGGGGATAAAATAAAATATACATTCACACTCACACACACAGCACCCAGACACACACAGCACCCACAGACACACAGCGCATCCTCAGACACACAGAGCACCCTTACTCACACACAGAGCACCCTTGCTCACACACACAGCACACATGCACCATACACTTTCCTGGCCCTATTGTCCTCTGGTATCCCACTTGTGGAGACACCAGAGACAATTTAAAAGCAAACTCAGCGCAATCATGTTATTAAATTTGCTTGCGCTGCGCAGAACAAATTCAGGGCCTTTTTCTAATGCTAGAGCTCTTCACCTGGGCTCTGGGCATTGAACCAACATGCTTACTTTGAGAGGGGGCGTGCTTGTCATTAGTGATGACAAAACACACCCTCTCTGGCCCTGCCCCCTTCTTAGGGGGCCGCTCTGATTGAAAAATGCCCGGGACTAATTTTTTTCCCAGTCTGGCCCTGACGGTGCTTATGGTGCTCGCAAGTACTAGGAAGCAGCGATTGACATGGGGACATGCATAAAAGGTACCCGGTCAGGGTGCAGGCAGTTCATCGCACATTATAACACTTAATTTATAAAGATCTGTTAAGCACTCTCACTGTTGAGCAAATACTAGACCTTTTTAGCAATATATTTGGGAGTATATCAACAGCATTGATTTGTTGACAATATTGCTAAAAATTGGCTTAGAGAGAAAAGAGGGCGTATACCGCGCCTAGTAATTTATATATGCAAAAAATACATACATATATCCTTGAATATTCCAATCAGTCGTGGCCTCGAAAAAAATTAAGATAAAAAATAATAGTGCAATACAGTAGATAAATCTTAGATACAATCAATTATAGCTATGTACAGTCCACTCACATTTGAATGAGCTATAACAGAGCTCTACTGTGAAGCGCCTGGACGGTACAAACCCCGTCTTAGGATTCGTAGTAGTTGCCACGGATGTTCTCAAGGTGCAATGTGCATAGTAGGTGTAAAAAGAGATAGTAGCAATATGGTGAAGTAAGTACTAATAATATATTGAATAATAAAAAGTATTGTACTTACACTTTCTAGAGCATATAACTTGCTCCAGTATAAACAGCTTAGGTGGTATAATCCCCACCAAGGATATGCAGGATCCAGGAAATAGAAAATAATAAATATAAAAAGTAACTTTAAAAAGTATACTTTAATATAATAAAACAGTAAAGGATAAAAAAAAAGTATAATAAAAAGTCCCACTTTACGCGTTTCGCCTAAACAGGCTTCTTCAGAAGTGAGGTATAATGTCCAAAAGTCCGTTTTTATATCCTAGTTGATGAAATTATGATTTCCTGGTGTATTTGCCTCCTGGTTCCGGGTTCCGGCTTGGGGTTGACACGCACGCATCATACCGGAAGTGACGCGGCACGCACGTCATACCGGAAATGACGCGTTGCTCGTGTCAAACCGGAAATGCCTGCGGCATCGAAATAGAAAATGAGAGCGATATTCTAGCGCATTGGGACGCACGCATCACCAATATATGGCGTGCGTAGCGTTTCGAGCGCTTCCCACTCCAACATCTAATAGAATGAAGTGTGGGCATAAATTGGTGTAAATATAGCTTGGCGGCCATCTTTAATTTGGGCAGCAAATATAAATTAAAAAAACAGAAAGATGTAATATATGTTCAAATAGATAGTACAAATATAAATGATATGTACAAAAGAAAGAAAATAGCCTTTACTTCTATGAGATACATGCCCATATTAAAAAGTAACACAATAGATAATTGTGTTAATACAATAAATAACATAGAGAAAAACAGGGGGGGGGGGGCGGTACATATCATTTATATTTGTACTATCTATTTGAACATATATTACATCTTTCTGTTTTTTGTTTTTTTTTAATTTATATTTGCTGCCCAAATTAAAGAAGCATAGAGCTGATTCTCCAATATACTTCCTAAATTATTTAATTGGTGGTTAGGTTTAGTAGTAGTCTTATAAGGCTAGTCTCACAGTAATTAATATTATTTTGGTATTTGATTTATTCTGATGGAGATCCTCTCCAGTTTGTTTTATATGTGAGTCTTTGCTACATTCCACACAACAATCCACTTTCAATAATTCCAGCTTGCACCTATCTTTGTAACAAGGAAAAGTGCCTATTTTTTCTAACTTTATAATAAGGGTGAGGCTTTGAGACACCCCTGGAGTGTCTAACTGGTGTACAGGTTTCAGGCAATTTGTTGATCCTGGTCCCTGCATTAGTGTTTGTTTTATTTTATTTTATTTTTTTATCACAAACTTTGTCCCTTTCCTCTTCTAGTATCTGGTGCCAACATGGTGAATGTTCCTAGATAGGCTATCCATGTTGTCTTAAAAAAAAAATATTCAGCTTCACCAGCCATGGATTGATTGTAGGTCATATTTGGAAGTTAAGTTTTTAATTCATGTCCATGATGTTAGGAGGCAAACCCGACAATGGGGGCAGTGAGGCTCCCAGCCATACTTTTACTTTGTCAAAATGGGGGTTGGCTTATATATTTTTTTTGTTCACCACCACCAAAAATTCAACCATAAATTCATATAATACTGCCTCTATCTGCACAGAGAGATAAAGCACAGGGTATTCATCCATTGTGCTCACCCCAAAAAATCCCCTAAATTTTTTTTTATGAGCACCTGATTTTCTTTTTATCTTCTTGAATGTTAAAGTATAGGTTTCCACATTTTAAGTAACATTCTCCTGTGTATTAATATGTCAAATGTATTTATATATAAACAGCAGTTGTTTGAACTATTTTAACTTCTACAGTTATAGTGTGAGAAGTCTCCTGGCACTATTCCATGGTAAGCTGTCACACCATTTATGAACAGTTTGACACTTTCCTATCTCTTTCTGGCATCTCTTCCAGCCGACACAGACTTGCTACAATGGATGTTCATCCGATCATAATAGTATAACAATATTTACTAAACTTTATTCAGTGCCATGTCAGTGGCAAACCATTATTAAATTATTGCTGTGGTGGTTATGATGCTTACAGTGTATCTTTAATAGGAGTTCCCTGTCAGTGTATCTCAATTCTTACCTGTTTTTTTCTTTGCTGTCCGGATGATATGCCCATTGCACTTCCAGAGCTGCAATGTAATATGTCCATGTGAAAGGTATTTGTTTTCCACGAGAACGCACTTGTATAGTGGATGGATCATCTGTCAACTCAAGGATTGTTGACTGGTAATATTCATCTTCCTCATCTTCTTCATCATAGACATATGACAAAAACATCTGCTTTACAGGTTCGTCTGCACAATCTTTTACCTTAAACTGAGCTGCCATTCTGCCTGAAAAACACATATTGCTAATATTGTTATATTACTATGATACAAATAAAATGTATACTCACAGCATTATGCAAGGCAAAAATGAATTTGGAATAAATAGCTCTACAATAAAATGAATAAACAATTAAATATATATAATTTAAATTACATAGTTACATAGTTATGTAGGCCGAAAATAGACATGTGTCCATCCTCACATTTGTTTTTTGCTGTTGATCCAAAAAATGTTGATGCGTGGTCTACTGGAATATATATATATATATATATATATATATATATATATGTGTGGGCTACTAGAACAAACCATTCCTGGACAAGAAGCAAAAACCTAGACCTGCTTGAATGTTAATACACCAGCAGATCCAATTAGAGGGGCTACATGAAATGTATGTGGGAGCTATGGGTGAATAAGACACTATCATCCACCATAAAACCAAAACAGCTGGTTACACAAATTTTGAACATCATCAAGAGGAAGTAACTAGATTTAGACAGATTGCAGAAAATATTAACCACGCACCATGAGGAGGAAGTAATTCCCATACCCACATCCATACTTGCAGAAAATCTTCTAAATTCCTGCCCCAAGATGGCATAACAGATATAAGAAAAATGATCCTTGAAAAGCTGGTCCCTGTCCGTGGTGTGAGACTGTCCTTGCCGCTGTGCTCCAGACTGGCAGTCTTTCTGATGGTGCGACTATCCGTTTTTGCATAGCCCGGCCATTCTAAGGAGCGGTATTTGCAATTCTATGTGTTATGTCCAGTCTGTGTGCTTAGGTTTCCCTGGGCATCATGACACTAGCAGTCTTTGACCAGTGGACAAGACTAGCAAAGAACAGTGGAAAACTGCCACCAGACATTGTCCACAATCCCAACCTGCACCATCACAGTTAGCTGCCTGGAGTGTCCCTTTTAAGTTTTATTTTTTGTTTTATGCCCTATTTTGTGTGTCCTGGAAGTATTAAATAAAGTAGACACTATATGTGTACATACATCTCATTCATCATTTAGGAGCACACACAATTTATGTATATTTTTTTCTGTTTAACCCCTTAAGGACAGAGCTTCAGAAGCTTGTCTTTCACTTAATGACAACAGCATTTTTTTCATTTTCTGCTGTTTGCGTTCAACTGCAATTTGCATTTTACTAATTTATTGCACCGACACATATTATATATCGTTTTTTATAAAGGACAGAAAGGGCTTTAATTTGATTAAGACATATATATATATATATATAAATGCTTATTTATTATAAAAAAATACAGAAAAATGCAAAAAAAAGAAAATGTTTGTGTTTTTTTTACAGTTTTTGCAATAATAATGTGTGCATAATTAGTGCAGGTTAAGGAAAGTAATTAAAAATAAATTCATTTAGTTGTTCTGATTTACAGAATATATAATGTGTCTGGGATTTTAAGTTTTTTTTGGGTAGTTACAGGTCACAAAGCACAAGGAGTAAAATAAACTTTTAATGTGGAGCGATTTTAGAATTTGGTATGTTTGTCTTGTAAGCTTAATAGCCATAAAAGAAAACAAAATTGCCACACAAAAGTATATATTTATATAAAGTAGACATCACAGGCTATTTACCTAGGGTTGTTTTGACACTTTCCATTTCACCGCCAACCTCTGCTAAATATTGGAGTAAAATTGAGTTTTTTTTGGTTTTTGGCACACAACCTTATAACAAAGAAATTCTCATGTGTATTTTGTAAAGTTGGTGTGTGCTATTCCTGTACAAAGTTTTATTTTGTGTTCAGTTGCTTCTGCTGAGTAAAATGACACCCCCATTGTATGTCTTTGGCATTATTTCGTGAAGTTACAGTGCCATATAGGAGGCCTGTTCTTTTCAGTATTCACAGTAGAATTTTGAGAGACGGATTTAATGAGCCTATGCTTCCATTTGGGGTATTATAACAGTTTGACTGTTCAAAAAAGCCCACAAAGGCCTACCATTTGTAAAAGTAGACACTCCAGGGTATCTCATAAGGTGCATATTGTGCCTTAACATGCCCCCATTTTTTTCACCAATATATGCCAAAGTATGTGGTAAAAATAAATTGTGTGCGTTTTTTACACATGGATTGTATTTTTGCTGGGCATTTTGTATATTTCACGTGTGCCACTAAGTTCAAACCCCTTTATGCTCAGCTAAGTCTTCTGAGTAAAAAGACACCCCAATGAATGTCTATGGCACTATTTCGTGAAGCTACAGTGCCATATAGGAGACCAAGCCATATCAGTTTTTACTGAACTTTGAATTTTGACGCTGGGCCTATGTGCAATTTCCAAGCATCTTAGCAGGGTTTAAATTCAAACTACCCCACAAAGGCCTACCATTTCTTAAAGTAGACACCCCAGGGTATTTCAAAAGGTATATTTTGAACCTTAGCGTGGGATCAATTTTCCGCTAGCTTGTACCAAGTGTAGTGGTAATATGTGTTTTTTCTGCCTTTTTGACGCACAAAGTGAATTTGCACAGTATATTTTGCAAACCTTATGTGTGCAACCAGTGTATAATACTTCATATGTTGCTCAGCTATGTCGGCTGAGTACAGCAATACCCCCATATGTACCTTTGCCAGGTATATGTGGACATCAGAGAGGCACATTTGGGACACAGCCATTAAAGTTTTTTTCAAACTTTACATTTTTACGCTGTGCCCATGTCCCAAATTTAGAGTATTTTACCAGGCTATATAATCCAAATACCCCATAAAGCCATACCATTTCTTAAAGAAGACATCCCAAGGTATTTCAAAAGGCATATTTTGAACCTTAGCGAGGGATCTTCTTTCCGCTAGCTTGTACCAAGTGTAGTGGTAATAAGTGTTTTTTCTGCCTTTTTGACACACAAAGTGAGTTTGCACAGTATATTTTGCAAACCTTATGTGTGCTACGACTGTATAATACTTCATATGTTGCTCAGCTATGTCGGCTGAGTACAGAAATACCACCGTATGTACCTTTGCCAGGTATGTGTGGATGTTGAAGGGGCGCATTTGAGACACAGCCATTCAGTTTTTTTCTAATTTGAAGTTTTACGCTGTGTCCATGTTCCAATTTGGAGTAGTTTAGACGGTTGGTTATTGAAACTTCCCTACAAACACAAACCTATTTATTAAAGAATACACCCTGGGTTAATTCAAAAGGCATATTTTGAACCTTAGCGTGGAAACCTTTTTTCTCTAGTTTGTTCCAGGTGTAGTGGTAATGAGCGTTTTTAAATGTATTTTTTTACTTTTTGAAACTTTTTTTACTTTTAAAAACTAGTTTTTAAACTTTTGTTTTGCTTATTCATTTTTTTTAAACTTTCCTAAACTTTCTTAAAACTTTTTTTTTACAGATTTAAAATTTTTCTAATTTGTTTTTTTTTACCGTTAACCCCTAACTAGCAGTAAGCAGCACTAACTGTAAATTCCCAATTTTCCCATAACTCCCACCCACCCCAGCTAGCAAAATATATATTTATAAAATATTTATATTAATTAAATAAATTGAACCCCTGAGGGTTAAAAAATAAATAAAAGTTAATCCTCGGGGGTTAAAAAAAATTAGATCACAATATAATACTGTGATTTGTATTTTGATCACTGTAGGCAGTGATTGACTGGCAGGGAAGGGGTTCATTTTTATTTGGACTGCATAAAGGGGGTGTTTTTTATTTTTTTAGCTTAATTTTTAACTTTTTTAAAGTTTATTTAATTAATGTTTATGTTTAATGTTTATTTAATTAATGTTTATTTTTAATGTTAACCACTAGTTAGCCTAACACCAAATCCCCCAATTTCCCACTAACTTCCACCCACCACAGCTAGCTAAATATATAATTTTCAAATATTTAAAATTAATAAATTAAATAAATTTAACCCCTGAGGGTTAAAAAAAAAGAATTATCCCTCAGGGGTTAAAAAAAAATTCAGATGACAGTAAAATGTAATCCCTGCCAATTGATCACTGTAGTCAGTGATCAATTTGCAGGGAAGGGGTTAATTTTTAATTAAAATTAGTAAAGGGGTGGGATTTTATATAATTATATATATATATTTTTTAACAGGGGGAAGAATCAGCACTGTTCCGGCTCCCTGCACTTCACACAGAACCAGGAAGTGCAGGGAGGCGGAAGGTAAGTATACTAAGCACATGTGCTCGCTCTGACATGCTGTATCTAATACAGAGGCAGACGGGAGCACCATTAACCCCGCGAGGTCCGTCACGCGTCATTATGGCAATCCCTTGAGTGACGGACCTCATCCGTCAATCGTCGTTAAGGGGTTAATGTTTCTGATTAAGTTGTTCTTTTAAGTGTGGAGCAGCCCAGTTTAATTTATTTATTCTGTTGATTAACAGTTTTTTTTGTTTTTCTAAAAAGGGTACTTTGTGCTCCACATTCTCCATCCCCCTGCTTTCTCAAACTTTATCATTATAATAATAACAACACAATAGCCACCTTTTTCTGTTACTCTCCTTGAAACTATTATGTTTAACAAAGATTTTGAAAGTGCTGTAGTATTTCATCTCAAAATGCCTCTGGTATTAATAAGCTTATGCTATTTCATTTATCTGTGTGATAATCATAATCCTAACCGTAGCAATACTGTAAGAAGGACTTCCTCTGTTGATGTCAGCATAAACAAAATCCTCTGCTGATTTCAGAAATCCTAATGCTGATCCTATTAATCCTAATCCCTAATCCTTTAAGAGCTTCAAACAGAGTATCAGACTATCTGGGTTCACTAATCCAGGTCCCAGCTGACTGAAGGGAGCTCCAGTTATCGAATGATGATATTTTGATTCAAATATTGAGATTTTAATATTTTGAAAAATCACTTTAAAAGCTTATCAAAATATATGAAATCATTCGAAAAACTTGTCCATCAAAATTAACTTGAGGCCATAAATACCTGCATTACTTTCACTGCTTTGTTGCTCTAATAACTGTGGAATCAAATTTATACTTAAACACACAATAAATGTATATGGGTATGTGTGTGTGTGTGTATATATACACATACATATATACATACTAACAGAGAAAGGCCTCAGTGAGCGAGTTCTGAGTTTTTGTGAATATATAAAAGATTACAAAAATGTCTAACCCCTTCACTTATTACATTAAGTCAAGTTGTTATTATTGTTTTATTATTATTATTATTTTTATAAAGCGCCAACAAATGCTGTAAAATAAACTAACAGCCAAGTATTTGCAATACAATGAGTTGGACACACAGAAACAGAGGGTCTTGATGGAACTGCTCATATGAGCTGACATTCTAGAGGGAGTAAGGTAAGGTGACACAAAAGTTAAGGGTATGTATTTAAAGTATAGAAAAAAAGTAGGTAGCTAGGTTAGTTTCCAATAAAGGGTTAGTTTTTGGATGTGAGAGCGGAAAGCTATTAACACTTTAATTGATGTGTGCATTCCTAAAGAAGTGAGTTTTCATTTTTTTAAATTTTTTTTTCAGGAATGAAGACTGGGAGAGTAGAGAATGGGAGAGTCTAACAGAGCAGGGAAATAAGTTCCCTAAGAACAGCCCAGTCATAGAGATGTTTTGAAGGTGAGTGTCAGAGATGTGAGTACAAACAGAGGATAAATTCAGGTCTTCAGCAGAATGTAAGGACCTGGAAGGGATATACTGGTGTATTTGTGCGGATAGGAGCAGATTTGTAAGCAAGCACCAGAATTTTAAATTGAGCCCTAAATCTTATGGGTTAGTGCCAGTGTAAGGACTGACAAAGGGAGAGTCATAGAGATGCGGACAGACTGGAAGATGTAATGGGCCAAGCTGACACTGCATAACCACTGATAATTGGTTTGCAGTAGTCAAGGTGAGAGAGGATATCAGCATGGACCAGCACCTTAGCTGCATCCAGAATTACTGAGGGACGAATGCAAGCTAAGTTTTTGAGCTGAAAGCAGCAGGATTTGGTGTGTGACATGGCATGAGGTGTGAAGAAGTAGTCAAAAAGAACACATAGGCAGTGAGTCTGTGAGGTAGAGTTGATTGTAGGGCCATTGACTTGGAGGGAGATAAACTAGGGAGTAGCAACACTTGAGGGAGGAATGATGAGAAGTTATGTTAAGTTTAAGGAAATGAGCAGCCATCCAGTTAAAAATAGCAAAGACAAGA
>OW240920.1:112733649-112747774 GCA_933207985.1 Pelobates cultripes | reverse complement strand
AGGGAGGGGGGGAGAAGAGAGTGACAAGGGAGGGGGGAGAGATTGACATCCATCACACACACACACACAATCACACACAATGCACCCCTTACACACAAAGACAATGAACCCCTTGCACACAGAAAAACACACAATGCATAACACACACACACACACACACGCAATGCAACCCTTACACACAATGCATCCCTTACACACACAGAAACACACAATGCATTCCTTACACACACTCAATGCACCCCTTAAACACACTCAAAGCACCCCTTACAGACTCACACACTTCATCCCTTACATCCCTTACACATACAAACACAGGTTCACACAATGCATTCCTTACACACAAATCAGGACATCCCCTACACACTCTACCCCCTGTGAACAAACTCATTGGTGGAACATGAAGGTGGACCCTGGGACCCAGACCTTGAGCTATGTAAAGGGCCCCCAAAAAATGGAGCTGCTTCTCGTTCTCCCAGAACATTGATTTTTGTGACCACAGTTACAAACAGCCTCCAGAGATCCTGTTATACACCAGACCAGTGGAGCCAGACTGCAGCTAGAGCCCATCATCATCCTCATCTGCTTGTAAGTAGGTAATCTAGTATATTATTCGTGGCACTAATCTCTAATTTACCTCACATTAAAGAAACACTATAGTCCCCAGAACCACAGCAGCTTAATGTAGTGGTCCTGCTGTCTATAGCCTGTCCCTGCAGGCCTTTTAATATAAACACAGCGGCACTGCAGCACTGCAGCACTAGCGTTAGTTAACATGGCAGGTCATATGGGTGGGGCATTGTGATGTCACGGGGGGGGGTGCGGCAAACTTTACTTTTGCCTAGGGCGGCAAAAATCCTTGCACCGGCCCTGGACATACTATGCATCAAAATGTAGGTCTGGGTCTTGTGATTCTCACAATATAAACCTCTTTGCTGTAGGATTTATAGTTTTTAAAATACGACCGTTTGAAGATGGCAACCGCCAAAATACTCTGACCTGTGCCAGGCTGCAGCAGCAAGTGATGTCATAACTTAAAAATAACCCTTTCAGTACTGATCGCAGCTCCCTTTACTGTGATCAGTACATTTATTTTGTTTTTGAGAGTGGGTAGTGGGTGTTAGGCAGGTAGTTAATTAATTAGCCCCTTAGCTCTTTTCACTTAATTTTTTCCCCCCTAGAATGGCACGTCGCTACTCAGCCGAGGAGGCGTATGCCATTCTGGCAGGCAGTGATAGTGACACTCTGCAAGACAGTGACACTATCACTGCCTCTGACATTGAGCCTCTGAGTGAGACCTCAAGTGATGGTACCCCACCACCACTCACAAGAGGACGCTCAGAATGCCCAATGCCAGAGGGAGACTGGGTGCTGTAACGGATCGCCTGCCACCCCGACTGGGTACCTCCGTTGAAAGATGCTCCTAGTGCTTCCTGAGGACTCCAAGCACTGCAGCAGACACCACAACCACCGAACCGGAGAAGCATATGAATCCTCTCAAGCATATGAATGCTGTAGACAGTTGAATAGGAACCATACGAATAGGTTTACTCTCCTAGCAGTCAAACTGGAACAGCATACAATAAATCCTTCCCCCAATAATGAGACGACACTTCACTTTGAGGGTTAAGCAGGAACTCTCTGTAATGGCCACACACTGGCTTTTATGCAAGTCCCCATGCAAGGGGACATCCCACAGGGTGGGACACAGTACAACCAATTGTTACAGGGGAACCATAAAACACACCCACATTTACATCACAATCCCTCCTCTCTGTCCAGGAGATAACTGTGAAGTAATCCAATTATCTCCCAGGACAGAGGCAAGACTCCATTAACCACATGGCAGTAACAATACAATAAAAGACATAAAATTACATACATTTATTCCATAAAACATAGACATTCTACATATCCCCAGATAGCTTAGATCTGAGTGCACATTACTACCGAATGGCGCTCAGATCACATACATACAGTTCAATCGCCATGGAGCCAAAGTCTTTCATACAGTCTTTCAGTATACGGCTGGGCTCCATGGCATAGCTATCTGGGGTAGCATGGCTTTAACAGTCTACAGAAAGGCATGAATACGCTTTGCAGGGAAAATAAAAGGTTTTAACTGCCGGGCCATAGTCTAAAGGGAGCAGGCGAGCAACCAGGCTCCTCCAGTGGACAGTGGCGAGGCTGGTTTCGCCACAGGTGCCTTCTAACATGATGGCACCAGAAATACCGCCGTTCACTGTTACACCTGGCATCACTTTAACAGTGGACGACTGCGAGCCAATTTGTTTTTTTGAGCTATTTATGTCGGACGATGTATTTGAGCTCATGGCTCAGCAAACAAATTTGTTTGCTATGCAGTATCTCTCTGCACATCCGGGGTCCCATCATAATCGCAGGAATATGTGGAGACCCACGGATGTCGCAGAGATGAAGCGGTTTTGGGCTTTAACCCTAGTGATGGGTATAGTTAAAAAGCCCAGTATCAGGTCCTACTGGAGCAAACAACGCATCCTGGCTACTCCTCTTTTCCCTGAGGTTATGCAGAGGGATCGCTATCTGCAACTGCTGCGATTCCTTCATTTTAATGACAACTCACTGTGTCCCCTAGAAATGACCCACTGTTTGACAGGCTCTATAAAATTCGGCCCTTTATCCAACTCCTGTCAGACAAATTTTCTGAAAATTATATCCCCGATAACGATATTTCAATTGACGAGTCCCTTATGAAATTCAAAAGTCGACTGCTATTTAAGCAATACATTCCTTCTAAGCGGTCCCGATATGGCATAAAATTTTATAAATTATGCGAATCCTGTACTGGTTACACATGGGCGTTTCGCATTTACCAGGGGAAGGATAGCCATCTTGACCCACCAGGATGTCTTGATTCTGTGGGTACAAGTGGAAAGATTGTTTGGGATCTAATCCTTCCCTTGTTAAATAAGGGATATAGGCTATGGGTTGACAATTATTATACCAGTATACAGTTATTTAAAAATTTATATTACTTTGAAACCCTAGCCTGTGGCACAGTGAGGAAGAATCGCAGGGGTTTCCCCCAAACCCTGGCAAGAGGCAGAAGCAGTAGAGGTTCCTCTTCAGCCCTCCGCCAGGATGAGTTGCTTGCCCTTCGTTTCACAGATAGAAAGGATGTATACATGCTGTCTGTTACGGTACCTACAGCACTGAAATGTACAAACCGCCGTTTAGCGAGTATTCCCCGTTCGCAATAATGGGGTCGGGTAGCGGGTATAGTAAAACCATGCGAACCGCCAGCCAGGGAACACTCCAAACTCCCGAACGGTACCTGTACGGCTAACTCCCTTCACGAGCTGCAAATCCACGAACGGCAATTAGTAACCGAACGACAATATCTCCCAAGCGGCAAATAATCCAAATAAGCAGTCTCTAGTCGCTGGTAACCAAATCCCCCCAATAACGAGACCAAGCTCCGCTTTGAGGGTAAAACACAAACTCATTTACTGTGGGCTACCTGCCCGGTATTTATGCAGGTCTCCCACTTGGTGGACACTCCCCTAGGGGACCAAATGGGAGACTGAAATGACAGAAGGACATGGGGACATTCTGGACATACATCCCCACAATATTCCCAGCATGCAGTACAGTTCCCTCCCCTCTGCTCGGGGGATAATTGGGAAGTAACTCAATTATCTCCCCGAGCAGAGGCAATTGCCATTTTAAATACAAGTCACAAAAACACATGAAAATCTATAACTTCATAACTGCCGAACATATTACATTCGTATTACATATCCCCAGATAGCCTGGATCTGAGGGCACATTATTGAAGAATAGCGCTCAGATCCCATTCGCACAGTTCAATCGCCATGGAGTCAAAGTCTCTTTCAGTTCGTCGGTATGCGATTGACTCCATGGGACGGCTATCTGGGTTAAGTCCATTCATGTGGTTGAATCTCCCGAACGGCTGGCATTCGTATACTTTTGTCGATTGAGAAGGGGAGGTCGACGGCTTCAGCGGTGTTCGGCTGAAAAAGTGTCCGTTTTCCGATCCATGAAATAATCGTTGAACACCGCTGGTCGTTCGCATGGACAAAATGGCCGCCGCCTCGTGGTCGACATACGAACGACGACCACCCGGCATTCAGTTTTTAATTGAGAAGTGTCTGTGGTTAACCGCAACGTTCTAATTGGGATCAATAGGTTAACCAGCAGCACACTTCTCTTCTGGGTGGCCGTCCGTTCGGTAGTTCCGTTCGACAAAACCGACATTCCCTTAAACAAAGCATACGAACGGGGAAATTCATGAAAACGGCAAAACAGACGAACAAAGCAGTTATAATCCAGACAGATGGGTCTGTCACACGGCTCCCCCCTTGTGGAACACTCCGGCAGACCCGGCTTGACCCTTTGGCGGGTCAACTTGGGGATGACCGGACTGAGGAGGAGTAGGGACGTCTGTTTGCCGAGATAATCCATCCGCATTCCCATTCTGCTTACCGGGTCGGTAGCTGATGGTGAAGTTATATGGCTGTAGTGCCAAACTCCACCTCAGCAGTCTGCCATTGTCTCCTGAGACCCGGTTAAGCCAGACGAGGGGGTTATGGTCCGTAATAAGGGAAAATTCTTGTCCATACAGATAAGGGCTCAGTTTCTTCAGTGCCCAGACCAGGGCTAAACATTCTTTCTCCACTGCCGCATAACTTACTTCCCTGGGTAGTAACTTTCTGCTTAAGTATGCGACAGGGTGCTCTCCTCCATCTTCCCCGACCTGGCTTAGCACAGCCCCCAGTCCATACATGGAAGCATCTGTATGAACAAGAAAACGTTTGTTAGGGACTGGGGCAGCCAGGACAGGAGCATTAACAAGAGCTTGCTTCAGTGCCTGAAACGCGGCTTCACAAGCTGGAGACCACAGGACCTGCTTAGGCAAATGCTTCTTAGTCAGGTCAGTCAAGGGCTTGGCAACCGTACTGTAGTCGGGGACAAAACGTCGGTAATACCCTGCCGTCCCCAGGAAAGCTAGCACTTGGGTCTTGGTGATAGGTGTGGGCCAGTTAGCTACAGCCTCTACCTTGGCTGGCTCCGGTCTCTGGCTCCCACAGCCTACCCTGTGACCCAAGTACTGTACTTCTGCCATGCCTAGATGGCACTTGTCGGGCTTCAAGGTCAGGCCTGCGGCCCGAATCTTGTCCAGCACCACCCCCACGTGTACTAAATGGTCTTCCCAGGACTCACTGTAGACCGCAATGTCATCCAGGTATGCACATGCAAAGTCCTGGAAGCCATCGAGGAGCCTATCCACCATACGCTGGAAAGTAGCCGGAGCATTCTTCATCCCAAATGGCATAACCTTAAACTGGTATAGGCCAAATGGGGTGACGAATGCCGACTTAGGGATAGCATCCTCGGCCAGGGGGATCTGCCAATAGCCTTTGCACAGGTCTATGGTGGTCAGATAGCGCCCCCTGGCAATACGGTCTAATAACTCGTCTACCCGGGGCATAGGGTAGGCGTCAGTGGTGGTCCGCTCGTTGAGCCGCCTGTAGTCCACACAGAACCGGGTGGTCCCATCTTTCTTAGGCACCAGAACTACAGGCGAGGCCCAAGGACTGTCCGAATGTTCGATAACCCCCAGCCTGGTCATTTCCTGTATCTCCTTCCGCATTCCTTCTCGGACTGCTTCAGGGATACGGTATGGGGGTTGCCGTAGGGGGTTCTGTCCGGGTGTCTCGACCTTGTGTACAGCTAGGGTAGTGTACCCGGGTTCTTGGGAGAACGTTGCCTGCTTCTCCCACAGTAATTGTCTTGCCTGTACCTTCTCTGCCGGGTTTAGTCGGTCCCCTAGCTGTACAAGACTAGTAAGGTCTGTCTGGGGGTCCCTCTCTAGCAAGTCAGGTAACGGTAAGTTCTCGGGGTCGTCAGTAGCTGGGGCACATACTGCCGCAACATCCTCCGGTCGTTCCTGATACTCCTTCAGCATGTTCACATGGAAGGATCGCTGAATCCTTTCATCTGTACAGCTGGCTATAAGGTAGGTAGTATCGCATACCTGAGCTAACACTTTATACGGGCCCTGCCAAGATGCTTGCATCTTGTTCGTCTTCACAGGCTTGAGTACCAGAACCTTCTGCCCAACCTGGAAGATCCGCTGTCGGGCACCCCGATCGTACCACCGTTTCTGTCTCCCCTGGGCCGCCTGGAGATTCTCCCTTACCATTAGGGACAGTTTCTCCATGCGGTCCCGGAGTTCCAGGACATATGGTACTATGGGGGTCCCTTCTTGCTCTGTCTCCCCCTCCCAGTGTCCTCTAATGAGGTCTAGGGGTCCACGGACCCTTCTCCCATAGAGTAACTCAAAGGGGGAGAACCCAGTAGATTCCTGGGGCACCTCTCTGTATGCAAATAGCAGATGAGGCAGGAATCGCTCCCAGTCTCTGCAAGTGTCAGTAAAGGTCCTCAACATCTGTTTGAGGGTGCCATTAAATCGCTCGCAGAGACCGTTAGTCTGTGGGTGATAAGGTGAGCTAAGCAGAGGTTTAATACCGCACACCTTCCACAGCTGCTGGGTAAGCACAGCGGTGAACTGGGTTCCCTGATCGGAGAGAATCTCCTGAGGGAACCCGACCCTAGTGAAGATTTTAACCAGGGCATCAGCAACCGTCTCTGCCTCTATATTAGACAGCGCTACTGCCTCTGGGTAACGTGTGGCATAGTCCACCACGGTGAGAATATACTTCTTACCGGATGGACTAGCCCTGGCCAGTGGACCCACAATGTCAACGGCTATGCGGGAAAAGGGTTCTCCAATGATGGGCATCGACTGAAGCCTAGCTTTTGGGTGATCCCCCCGCTTACCTACCCGTTGACAGGTGTCACACGTGCTACAATAAACCCGCACATCTCGGTTAAAATTGGGCCAGAAGAAATTTTGTGTGATCCTATGAGCTGTGCGGCGGGAACCTAGATGGCCGGCTAATGGCACATCATGCCCAATCCGCAGAATCTCCTGCCGGTATTTTGCGGGCACCACTAGCTGTCGATTCTGCGGAGGGGTATTCGGCTTCTGGGGCGGTTTCGGGATCCTGTAGAGTCTATCCCCCACCCACTCGTAGTGCTCCCCATCTACTCCTTCTCCCCCAGAATCGGCCCTGGCCCTGTACTTTGCTAGCGTCGGGTCTTCCCTGGTTTCCTTCCCGTATATCTCTGGGGTATCCCAGCCTAAAGGGGCCTGGTCTAAGGTACAAGTCGGGGTAGAGAGTCTTACCTGGGTCTCAACAGCAGGTGGGCCGGTCTCGGCGGCACGGGTCTGGGCACGGGTCGTGACAGCGTCCACTTCAGCAGGACCCATGGGAGCGTAGGCGGAAACAAGGGGCGCCAAGTCATTGCCAAGGAGGACATCCGCTGGTAAGTCCTTCATGACCCCCACATTCACATGTCTAGCGCCCACTCCCCAATCCAAATGTACCCGGGCAACGGGCAGACGGAACACGGCACCTCCAGCTACTCGTACGGCGACCGTGTCCCCTGTATGTTGGGCTTCGGATACCAGGTGTTTCTGGAGCAAAGTCATGGTTGCCCCAGTATCCCGTAGACCACTGACCTCCTTCCCATTGACTTTTACACATTGTCGGTGGTGCTGCCTGTTATCCCGGTGGGCAGCCTGAACGGGGTCTGCCTCATGCAGGATGCCCCAGCACTCCTCTTCCTCTACACAGTGAGCGGCTGGGATGGGGGGTCGTGGATTGCCGCCGGCTGGTCTCCTCCAGGACTGGTTCTGGTTGGCGCTGTTCATCGGGCACTCGGGTCGCTTGTGCCCTAGTTGCTTGCACAGGTAGCACCGAATGGGTTGGGCATACTCCCGTGAGTTGAACCGAGGTGGCTGTTGGTACGGGGCAGATGGAGGAGGTGCCGATGGGCGATTCATGGGAGGCTGGTATAGGTTGGCTGCTGTTGGTGCTGTTGGCCTGTATTCCACTCTGGCGGGAGCCTTGCTGATGAGACTGTCCAGTTTGCGGGCGTCAGTATATTCATCTGCCAGGCGAGCTGCTTCGTGCAGAGTGGAGGGTTTACGGTCCCTTACCCACTCCCTGACCCCTGCTGGCAATTTATCAAAACAATGTTCCAAAAGAAACATCTGCAGCACCTCTTCTCCGGACACAGCCTGGCACCCCGCCATCCAGTGGGCGGCTGTGCGATGCACCTTACATGCCCATTCCACGTATGAGTCCCCAGAGGTCTTGACGGTGTCTCGGAACCTCCTCCGGTATGCCTCAGGTGTAACGGCATACCGGGAGAGTAAAGCTTCCCTGACGGCCACATAATCCCCAATCTCCTCATCAGGAATGGCCCGAAATGCCTCGCTGGCCCGGCCGGATAACTTGCCGGACAATATAGTGACCCAGTCTTCCAGGGGTACCTTGTGCAGGGCACATTGCCGCTCAAAATCAGCAAGGTACCCATCAATCTCTCCTTCTGTTTCACTGAAGGCTTTAAACGCAGTGAATGGTACCTTTTTCCTATCCCCCGGGTTTGCTGTGACTGGGGCTGCTGCAGCACCGCTTTGGCGAAGCAGGTTGGCCTCCACAGCTGCCATGACCCGGTCAATGGTCTCTGTAGTCGGGTTGGGACCATAATGTGCCAGCCTGATTCTTACCGCCCGGTCAAAGCTTGCCTCCTCGGGGGTTCTGTCAGCTGCGCTGGGTCCATTGGTTCCCTCTGCCGCTGGTACTCCATCCATTTCCAGCAATAACGTAATAATATCCCTCTTCCTGAGGTTACTGGCTTGTCCCCCTCTTTGCTCCAATAAATCCTTTAGGGTAGCCCTCCTCAGGTTTTGGTATTGTAATTCCATTTAGTCCTGGTTGTAATGGTCTCTTTGGGCGTTGGGGATCATCCCGTCGCTTGCCACCAGTTGTTACGGTACCTACAGCACTGAAATGTACAAACCGCCGTTTAGCGAGTATTCCCCGTTCGCAATAATGGGGTCGAGTAGCGGGTATAGTAAAACCATGCGAACCGCCAGCCAGGGAACACTCCAAACTCCCGAACGGTACCTGTACGGTGAATTCCCTTCACGAGCCGCAAATCCACGAACGGCAATCAGTAACCGAACGACAATCTCTCCCAAGCGGCAAATAATCCAAATAAGCAGTCTCTCGCCGCTGGTATCCAAATCCCCCCAATAACGAGACCAAGCTCCGCTTTGAGGGTAAAACACGAACTGGTTTACTGTGGGCTACCTGCCCGGTATTTATGCAGGTCTCCCACTTGGTGGAGACTGAAATCACAGAGGGACATGGGGACATTCTGGACATACATCCCCACAATATTCCCAGCATGCAGTACAGTTCCCTCCCCTCTGCTCGGGGGACAATTGGGAAGTAATTCAATTATCTCCCCGAGCAGAGGCAATCGCCATTTTAGATACAAGTTACAAAAACACACAAAAATCCATAACTTAATAACTGCTGAACATTTTACATCAGTCTTGCATATCCCCAGATAGCCTGGATCTGAGGGCACATTATTGGAGAATAGCGCTCAGATCCCATTCGCACAGTTCAATAGCCATGGAGTCAAAGTCTCTTTCAGTTCTTCGGTATGCGATTGACTCCATGGGACGGCTATCTGGGTTAAGTCCATTCGTGTGGTTGAATCTCCCGAACGGCTGTCATTCGCATGCTTTTGTCGATTGAGAAGGGGAGGTCGACGGCTTCAGCGGTGTTCGGCTGAAAAAGTGTCCGTTTTCCGATCCATGAAATAATCGTTGAACACCGCTGGTCGTTCGCATGGACAAAATGGCCGCCGCCTCGTGGTCGACATACGAACGACGACCACCCGGCATTCGGTTTTTAATTGAGAAGTGTCTGTGGTTAACCGCAACGTTCTAATTGGGATCAATAGGTTAACCAGCAGCACACTTCTCTTCTGGGTGGCCGTCCGTTCGGTAGTTCCGTTCGACAAAACCGACATTCCCTTAAACAAAGCATACGAACGGGGAAATTCATGAAAACAGCAAAACAGACGAACAAAGCAGTTATAATCCAGACAGATGGGTCTGTCACACTGTCTACAATGCATGACGAAAGTACAGTGCCAGTGTCTGTGAGAGGTAGCACTGAGCATCTGGAAAAGCCGAAGTGCATTGTAGACTACAGCAAGTTTATGGGGGGAGTAGACTTGGCTGACCAATGCATACAGCCCTATCTAGTGAACCGGAAAACTAGGACCTGGTACAAGAAAATTGCAATCTACGTGAGCCAGATTGCAATTTTCAATGCCTATGTCCTCTATAAAAAAGAGGTCATAGGTAGGCCCTGCCCTTTCCTAGACTTCACTCTAAGCCTTTTGTCACATTTATTATTTACCCAGCCCCCCAATCCCACTTTGGGATCAGAAGATCTCCAAAGACTTTGTGGCAAACACTTCCCTTCCCGAATCCCTGCCACCGCTAGTAAAAGAAATTCCCCAAAAAAGTGCTGTGTTTGCTACAAGAAAGGAGTCCGAAAGGACTCTACTTATTATTGCCCAACTTGTCCATCTAAACCCGGCCTCTGCATAACAGACTGTTTCAAAGTCTACCATACAGAGCTGAACTTCTAAATCACTCTGTATGGGACTTTGGCAGTTTGTTTGCTTGATTTCCCTGGATTACTGACCTTGGCTTGTCCTGACTATGCTTTGTTAGCTGCCTGTACCGACCCATTGGCTTGTTTTACCAACTACTCTAACTTCTGGATTCCCCTGACCTTGGCCTGTCCCTGTTTACGATAGCCATTCTAAAGTGGCTACACCAAACAACTCAAAATACTACAATTGTAGTATTTGAAATGTGCCTTCACAAAAAAAAGCAAAAAACTAATCACAGGGTTAATGCTGCTATTAGCATTGAAAGGGTTAATAAAATCACAGGTTTTTTTTCTTAACTTCTCAGCTTTTCACACAGTAACTCCCTATGTGAGATAAAACATCTCTCTGCCTCTCTCTGCCTCCAGATCAAAGTGTATGTGGGGGTACTGTTCTATTCCTGTGATATAATAAAAACCTTGAAACATTGTACATGTGGGTACTGTTCTATTCAGAAGACCGTGTTAAATCAAAATACTGAGGTTTTAGTGTACTAACTAATACCAGAATTATGACATTTCTAGTGAAAATGCAATTTATGTGATTAAAAAGACAAAACTAAAAGTAGGTATCGCTACATGGGCCCAGCATTTCTGTTAAAATGGCTAGACCAAACATCTTAAGGTCTGCATTTTGTTGTACTCTGGCTTGCCTACTTTTGAAAATGGTATGCCACAACGGTGGAAATGTTATTACCCAGGCTGCCATGCTCTCTCAAAGGCGAGATAGGCTCAGAAAATCACTTTGCCAAACTTACAAGCTAAAAGGGCATCTAATATATTTTGCCCTGTACTTATCGGAAAAAATCTGAAATAATGATACGTGGGGGTACCGTTATATTCAGAAGACAGTGTTAAATCGAAATACTGAGGTTTTAGTGTACTAACTAATACCAGAATTATGACATTTCTAGTGAAAATGCAATTTATGTGATTAAAAAGACAAAACTAAAAGTAGGTATCGCTACATGGGCCCAGCATTTCTGTTAAAATGGCTAGACCAAACATCTCAAATTCTGCCATTTGTTATACTCTGGCTTGCCTACTTTTGAAAATGGTATGCCACAACGGTGGAAATGTTATTACCCAGGCTGCCATGCTCTCTCAAAGGCGAGATAGGCTCAGAAAATCACTTTGCCAAATTTTCAATTTTGAAATGGACATCTAATATATTTGTCCCTGTGACTTCCCCAAAAAACAGAAAATCTGGTACATGGGGGTACTGGTTATATTCAGGAGACAATGTTAAAAAAAAATAGTGAGGCTTTGTTGCAATAACTCATACCAGGAATATGAAATGTCCTGTGAAAAGTGATTTCATGTGTGGAAAAATGCACAAATTAATCTATTACCGCTATGTGGGCCCTTCATTTCTGATAATGTGGTTAGACCAAACATCTCAAATTATGCCATTTGTTATACTCTGGGTTGCCTACTTTTGAAAATGGTATGCCATAATAGTGGAAATGTTATTACCCAGGCTGCCATGCTCTCTCAAAGGCGAGATAGGCCCAGAAAATCACTTTGCCAAATTTCCAATTTTGAAATGGACATCTAATATATTTGTCCCTGTGACTTCCCCAAAAAACAGAAAATCTGGTACATGGGGGTACTGTTATATTCAGGAGACAATGTTAAAAAAAAATAGTGAGGCTTTGTTGCAATAACTCATACCAGGAATAGGAAATGTCCTGTGAAAAGTGATTTCATGTGTGGAAAAATGCACAAATTAATCTATTACCGCTATGTGGGCCCTTCATTTCTGATAATGTGGTTAGACCAAACATCTCAAAATGCACCATTTGTTATACTCTGGGTTGCCTGTACTTTTGAAAATGGTATGCCATAATAGTGGAAATGTTATTACCCAGGCTGCCATGCTCTCTCAAAGGCGAGATAGACCCAGAAAATCACTTTGCCAAATTTCCAATTTTGAAATGGACATCTAATATATTTGTCCCTGTGACTTCCCCAAAAAAGTACTGTTATATTCAGGAGACAATGTTAAAAAAAATATAGTGAGGCTTTGTTGCAATAACTCATACCAGGAATAGGAAATGTCCTGTGAAAAGTGATTTCATGTGTGGAAAAATGCACAAATTAATCTACTAAGGTCTCTCAATCTCTCAAAGGCAAGATAGGCCCAGAAAATCGCTTTGCCAATTTTCAATGTTTAAAACAAAAAATGGACAGGCGTATGTAAGACCCTGTAACTTTCAAAAACCCCATAAAACCTATACATGGGGGGTACCGTGGTGCTTGTGAGACACCACTGAACAGAACTAGGAGGATTTCAGGGCAGTAGACTATATACAGACGTTAATATTATCAGTAAAAGTACAGTTTTTATGTGAAAAACGCAAAAAAAAAAACGGAACACTAACTTTGGCTAGCATTTGTGCCCAAGTGGCTACTACAAAAGACTGGCCATACCCCATTTTGAATACCCTGGGATGTCTACTTTTTCAAATGGTATGCCATTAAGGGGTAGTTTTCATTTCTTGGCTGCCATACGGTCTCAAAGGCAGCCAAGACACAGCAAACTAATCTGACAAATTCCATTGTGAAAAAGCATAAATGGATAAGCCGTATATATGACCCTGTAACTTTCAAAAAACGCCTAAAACCTATGCATAGGGCATACCGTGCCGCTCGTGAGACATCACTGAACAGAACTAGGAGTGTTTCAGGGCAGTAAACTATATACTGACAATAATATTATCAGCAAAAATACAGTTTTTATTTGAAAAATGAAAAAAAAAATGAACACTAACTTTGGCTAGCGTTTATGCCCAAGTGGCTACTACAAAAGACTGGACATACCCCATTTTGAATACCCTGGGATGTGTAATTTTTCAAATGGTATGCCATGATGGTGTAACTTACATTTCTTGGCTGCCATACGGTCTCAAAGGCAACCTAAGCCCAGCAAACCAATCTGTGAAATTTCTATGTAAAAAATAAATAAATAGACAAGACGTATATTTGACCATGTAACTTTCAAAAACACCATAAAACCTATACATGGGGGGTACTGTTTTACTCATGAGACATTTCTGAATACAAATATGTATGTTTTATTGCAGTAAAACCAAACACTATTGTGACATTATCAGTTAAATTGACATGCAGAAATTGAAAAATATAAAAATTTCTTAAGTTTTTTAACTTTTTTAGATTTTATTCATATAAAATGGAGTTCTATATATGAATGTTTGATATGGAATGAAAGCCCTGTTTCCCCTGAGCAAACCGATATATAATAAGTGTGGGTGCACTTAGTATGAAAGAGGTAAATTATAGTTGAACAGACAGAGAGTCAAATTCTGTGGTTTGTTTACATTTTGTTTTGATCACAACTTGTACATTTGGCTCCGTCCTTAAGGGGTTAATGTAACTGTGCAACAACGTTGCAATTAAATGTGCTATATAAATGATAACAGTTACTCCACCCACTCCAGTTGTAGACTACTGGTGGAGGCAAGAACACTTCACACAATTTCCCCAGAAATTGT
>OW240920.1:112690366-112733549 GCA_933207985.1 Pelobates cultripes | reverse complement strand
GGGTACTGTTCTATTCAGAAGACCGTGTTAAATCAAAATACTGAGGTTTTAGTGTACTAACTAATACCAGAATTATGACATTTCTAGTGAAAATGCAATTTATGTGATTAAAAAGACAAAACTAAAAGTAGATATCGCTACATGGGCCCAGCATTTCTGTTAAAATGGCTAGACCAAACATCTTAAGGTCTGCATTTTGTTGTACTCTGGCTTGCCTACTTTTGAAAATGGTATGCCATAACGGTGGAAATGTTATTACCCAGGCTGCCATGCTCTCTCAAAGGCGAGATAGGCTCAGAAAATCACTTTGCCAAACTTACAAGCTAAAAGGGCATCTAATATATTTTGCCCTGTATTTATCGGAAAAAATCTGAAATAATGATACGTGGGGGTACCGTTATATTCAGAAGACAGTGTTAAATCAAAATACTGAGGTTTTAGTGTACTAACTAATACCAGAATTATGACTTTTCTAGTGAAAATGCAATTTATGTGATTAAAAAGACAAAACTAAAAGTAGGTATCGCTACATGGGCCCAGCATTTCTGTTAAAATGGCTAGACCAAACATCTTAAGGTCTGCATTTTGTTGTACTCTGGCTTGCCTACTTTTGAAAATGGTATGCCACAACGGTGGAAATGTTATTACCCAGGCTGCCATGCTCTCTCAAAGGCGAGATAGGCTCAGAAAATCATTTTGCCAAACTTTCAAGTTAAAAGGGCATCTAATATATTTTGCCCTGTACTTATCGGAAAAAATCTGAAATAATGATACGTGGGGGTACCGTTATATTCAGAAGACAGTGTTAAATCGAAATACTGAGGTATTAGTGTACTAACTAATACCAGAATTATGACATTTCTACTGAAAATGCAATTTATGTGATTAAAAAGACAAAACTAACAGTAGGTATCGCTACATGGGCCCAGCATTTCTGTTAAAATGGCTAGACCAAACATCTCAAATTATGCCATTTGTTATACTCTGGCTTGCCTACTTTTGAAAATGGTATGCCATAATAGTGGAAATGTTATTACCCAGGCTGCCATGCTCTCTCAAAGGCGAGATAGGCCCAGAAAATCACTTTGCCAAACTTACTTACAAGCTAAAAGGGCATCTAATATATTTTTGCCCTGTACTTATGGGAAAAAAATCTGGAAAAATAATGATACGTGGGGGGTACCATTATATTCAGAAGACAGTGTTAAATTGAAATACTGAGGTTTTAGTGTACTAACTAATACCAGAATTATGACATTTCAATTGAAAATGCAATTTATGTGATTAAAAGACAAAACTAAAAGTAGGTATGCAGCTACATAGATTTAACATTTCTGTTAAAATGGCTGAACCAAACATCTTAAGGTCTGCATTTTGTTGTACTCTGGCTTGCCTACTTTTGAAAATGGTATGCCACAACGGTGGAAATGTTATTACCCAGGCTGCCATGCTCTCTCAAAGGCGAGATAGGCTCAGAAAGTCACTTTGCCAAACTTACAAGCTAAAAGGGCATCTAATATATTTTGCCCTGTACTTATTGGAAAAAATCTGAAATAATGATACGTGGGGGTACCATTATATTCAGAAGACAGTGTTAAATTGAAATACTGAGGTTTTAGTGAACTAACTAATACCAGAATTATGACATTTCTAGTGAAAATGCAATTTATGTGATTAAAAAGACAAAACTAAAAGTAGGTATCGCTACATGGGCCCTGCATTTCTGTTAAAATGGCTAGACCAAACATCTTAAGGTCTGCATTTTGTTGTACTCTGGCTTGCCTACTTTTGAAAATGGTATGCCACAACGGTGGAAATGTTATTACCCAGGCTGCCATGCTCTCTCAAAGGCGAGATAGGCCCAGAAAATCACTTTGCCAAATTTCCAATTTTGAAATGGACATCTAATATATTTGTCCCTGTGACTTCCCCAAAAAACAGAAAATCTGGTATATGGGGGTACTGTTATATTCAGGAGACAATGTTAAAAAAAATAGTGAGGCTTTGTTGCAATAACTCATACCAGGAATAGGAAATGTCCTGTGAAAAGTGATTTCATGTGTGGAAAAATGCACAAATTAATCTATTACCACTATGTGGGCCCTTCATTTCTGATAATGTGGTTAGACCAAACATCTCAAAATGCACCATTTGAAATACTCTGGGTTGCCTACTTTTGAAAATGGTATGCCATAATAGTGGAAATGTTATTACCCAGGCTGCCATGCTCTCTCAAAGGCGAGATAGGCCCAGAAAATCACTTTGCCAATTTTCAATGTTTAAAACCAAAAATGGACAGGCGTATGGTAAGACCCTGTAACTTTCAAAAACCACATAAAACCTATACATGGGGGGTACCGTGGTGCTTGTGAGACACCACTGAACAGAACTAGGAGGGTTTCAAGGCAGTAGACTATATACAGACATTAATATTATCAGTAAAAGTACAGTTTTTATGTGAAAAACGCAAAAAAAAAAACGGAACACTAACTTTGGCTAGCATTTGTGCCCAAGTGGCTACTACAAAAGACTGGCCATACCCCATTTTGAATACCCTGGGATGTCTACTTTTTCAAATGGTATGCCATTATGGGGTAATTTTCATTTCTTGGCTGCCATACAGTCTCACAGTCAGCCTAGACACAGCAAACTAATCTGACAAATTCCATTGTTAAAAAGCATAAATGGATAAGCCGTATATATGACCCTGTAACTTTCAAAAACCCCATAAAACGTATACATGGGGGGTTCCGTGGTGCTTGTGAGACACCACTGAACAGAACCAGGAGGATTTCAGGGCAGTAGACTATATACAGACGTTAATATTATCAGTAAAAGTACAGTTTTTATGTGAAAAACGCAAAAAAAAAACCGGAACACTAACTTTGGCTAGCATTTGTGCCCAAGTGGCTACTACAAAAGACTGGCCATACCCCATTTTGAATACCCTGGGATGTCTACTTTTTCAAATGGTATGCCATTAAGGGGTAATTTTCATTTCTTGGCTGCCATACGGTCTCAAAGGCGGCCTTGTCACATCAGACTAATCTGACAAATTTGAATGTGAAAAAGCATAAATGGATAAGCCGTATATATGACCCTGTCACTTTCAAAAACCCCATAAAACCTATACATGGGGGGTACCGTGGTGCTTGTGAGACACCACTGAACAGAACTAGGAGGGTTTCAGGGCAGTAGACTATATACAGACGTTAATATTATCAGTAAAAGTACAGTTTTTATGTGAAAAACGCAAAAAAAAAAACGTAACACTAACTTTGGCTAGCATTTGTGCCCAAGTGGCTACTACAAAAGACTGGCCATACCCCATTTTGAATACCCTGGGATGTCTACTTTTTCAAATGGTATGCCATTAAGGGGTCATTTTCATTTCGTGGCTGCCATACGGTCTCAAAGACAGCCTAGACACAGCACATTAATCTGACAAATTTCATTGTGAAAAAGCATAAATGGATAAGCCGTATATTTGACCCTGTAACTTTCAAAAAAACGCATAAAACCTATACATGGGGGGTACCGTGCCGCTCGCGAGACATCACTGAACAGAACTAGGAGTGTTTCAGGGCAGTAAACTATATACTGACAATAATATTATCAGTAAAAGTACAGTTTTTATGTGAAAAACGCAAAAAATAAAAAGGAACACTAACTTTGGCTAGAATTTGTGCCCAAGTGGCTACTACAAAAGACTGGTCATACCCCATTTCGAATACCCTGGGATGTCTACTTTTTCAAATGGTATGCCATTAAGGGGTCATTTTCATTTCGTGGCTGCCATACGGTCTCAAAGACAGCCTAGACACAGCACACTAATCTGACAAATTTCATTGTGAAAAAGCATAAATGGATAAGCCGTATATTTGACCCTGTAATTTTCAAAAAAACGCATTAAAACCTTTACATGGGGGGTACCGTGCCGCTCGTGAGACATCACTGAACTGCACTAGGAGTGTTTCAGGGCAGTAAACTATATACGAACAATAATATTATCAGTAAAAGTACAGTTTTTCTGTGAAAAATGCAACAACAAAAAACCGAACACTAACTTTGGCTAGCATTTGTGCCCAAGTGGCTACTACAAAAGACTGGCCATACCCCATTTTGAATACCCTGGGATGTCTACTTTTTCAAATGGTATGCCATTAAGGGGTCATTTTCATTTCTTGGCTGCCATACGGTCTCAAAGGCAGCCTAGACACAGCAAACTAATCTGACAAATTCCATTGTGAAAAAGCATAAATGGATAAGCCGTATATATGACCCTGTAACTTTTAAAAACCCCATAAAACCTATACATGGGGGGTACCGTGGTGCTTGTGAGATACCACTGAACAGAACCAGGAGGATTTCAGGGCAGTAGACTATATACTGACGTTAATATTATCAGTAAAAGTACAGTTTTTATGTGAAAAACGCAAAAAAAAAAACCGGAACACTAACTTTGGCTAGCATTTGTGCCCAAGTGGCTACTACAAAAGACTGGCCATACCCCATTTTGAATACCCTGGGATGTCTACTTTTTCAAATGGTATGCCATTAAGGCGTAATTTTCATTTCTTGGCTGCCATACGGTCTCAAAGGCGGCCTTGTCACATCAGACTAATCTGACAAATTTGAATGTGAAAAAGCATAAATGGATAAACCGTATATATGACCCTGTAACTTTCAAAAACCCCATAAAACCTATACATGGGGGGTACCGTGGTGCTTGTGAGACACCACTGAACAGAACTAGGAGGGTTTCAGGGCAGTAGACTATATACAGACATTTATATTATCAGTAAAAGTACAGTTTTTGTGTGAAAAACGCAAAAAAAAAACCGGAACACTAACTTTGGCTAGCATTTGTGCCCAAGTGGATACTACAAAAGACTGGCCATACCCCATTTTGAATACCTTGGGATGTCTACTTTTTCAAATGGTATGCCATTAAGGCGTAGTTTTCATTTCTTGGCTGCCATACGGTCTCAAAGGCAGCCTAGACACAGCAAACTAATCTGACAAATTCCATTGTGAAAAAGCATAAATGGATAAGCCGTATATATGACCCTGTAACTTTCAAAAACCGCCTAAAACCTATGCATAGGGCATACCGTGCTGCTCATGAGACATCACTGAACAGAATTAGGAGTGTTTCAGGGCAGTAAACTATATACTGACAATAATATTATCAGCAAAAATACAGTTTTTATTTGAAAAATGAAAAAAAAAAAACGAACACTAAGTTTGGCTAGCGTTTATGCCCAAGTGGCTACTACAAAAGACTGGACATACCCCATTTTGAATACCCTGGGATGTGTACTTTTTCAAATAGTATGCCATGATGGCGTAACTTACATTTCTTGGCTGCCATACGGTCTCAAAGGCAACCTAAGCCCAGCAAACCAATCTGTGAAATTTCTATGTAAAAAATAAATAAATAGACAAGACGTATATTTGACCATGTAACTTTCAAAAACACCATAAAACATATACATGGGGGGTACTGTTTTACTCATGAGACATTTCTGAATACAAATATGTATGTTTTATTGCAGTAAAACCAAACAGTATTGTGACATTATCAGTTAAATTGACATGCAGAAATTGAAAAATATCAAAATTTCTTAAGTTTTTTAAATTTTTAGATTTTATTCATATAAAATGGAGTTCTATATATGAATGTTTGATATGGAATAAAAGCCCTGTTTCCCCTGAGCAAACCGATATATAATAAGTGTGGGTGCACTTAGTATGAAAGAGGTATATTATAGTTGAACAGACAGAGAGTCAAATTCTGTGGTTTGTTTACATTTTGGTTTGATCACAACTTGTACATTTGGCTCCGTCCTTAAGGGGTTAAACAAAGTCAGCCGATGACTCTCATCCAGAACCCGAAATGGGACAGTAGCTGAACCAATAAAGTTTATCCAGAAGAAGGTCTTGAACGTGGATCTGTGGACGAACCTGTCAGGATTACAGTATGATTCAGCACGTAGAATTGTGTAACACAGAGGGCTGAGGTAACGTATACTGGACCTTAGAATGGCCAGACTAACGTACCAAAGAATAGTCAGGAATAGCCGAAGTCAAGGGACACAGAAAGAGACAACAATAAAGAAAAGCCAGGGGTCAGGGATGCCAGAAAACAGGGAAGTCAAAATCAATGCCAAAGTCAATTAACCAGAATAACCAGAATCAATAGCGCACTCTCGGGCAACCACAAGGGAAACCACGACAGGACACTGAACAAGAGGAGAACTGTGGATCCGATTGGCTTTAACCGGCCTTTGACCCCAAAGGCAGTTACCAGGTTCCTATTTGCACCTGGGTGACCAGCAGACACATTGCCATGATATTTCATGATATGAACACCTTCATGATATTAACCCTTTCCCCCAATGGAATGAATAATTTGTCCTGAGGTTTACCGTAGGGCACCTGAGACTGAGCCTCCATGATGGAGCCAAGCAGTGGAGAGGACAATGAAAGGACAGTGGACGCAATGATACATTCCGGGGGAATGATATGGGACATTTCTTGCTCTAGTATAGCCTCAGTATCAAACTGCATGGAAAAGGCGTTGACCTTGACATTTTTAGAACCAGGTCTATAAGTGATAAGAAAATTAAAGCAAGAAAGAAATAGAGCCCACCTAGCTTGTCTAGTAGAATCGCTTGGTATCTCCTATGTAAGCCAAGTTTTTGTGATCAGTAATGATCAAAAGGGGATCCTTGGAACCCTCTAAAAGATGTCTCCACTCCTTGAGAGCTAGAATAATGGCCAACAATTCTCTATTGCTAATATCGTAATTGCGCTCAGCAGGAGACAACTTTCTAGAAAAGAAACCACAAGGATGTAGTTTCCTGGCTCTCCCTTTGGGAAAGAACTGCCCCTACCCCTGTCTCTGAAGCATCAACCTCCAGTATGAAAGGTTTACTGGTGTCAGGATGTATCAATATGTTGGAGGAGGCAAACCGCTGTTTGAGAGTTTTAAAGGCTTCAATAGCCTCCTTAGACCATATCGTACTACTAGCCCCCTTGCGTGTCTTATTGGTGATGGGGGCTATTACTGGAGAAAATCCCTTTATAAATATTCTGTAATAATTGGCGAAACCAATGAACCTTTGAATGGCTTTCAACCCGGTGGGTAAAGGCCACTGTAGAACAGACTCTAGTTTTTTAGGATCCATCTGAAACCCCAAGGCAGAAATATTATATTCTAAAACCTGTACTTCAGACTGGTCAAAGATACAAGTTGTTTTTTTAACAAGGTTTGCAGAACTTGTTTGACGTGATCGTGGTGAGACTGGAGGTCAGGAGAATAAATAAGGATATTATCAAGATAGACTAAGACAAACAAGTAAATGTAATCCCTGAGTACATTGTTAATGAAATCTTAGAAAACCACTGGAGCGTTGCACAACCCGAATGGCCTCACTAGATATTCATAGTGTCCACTTCTGGTATTAAATGCAGTCTTCCACTCATGGTTTTCCTTGATTCTCACTAAATTGTAAGTGCTTCTAAGGTCAAGTTTAGTAAACACTTTATGCCCTGGAGTCTGTCAAATAATTCAGCAATAAGAGGAATGGGGTAGGCGTTCTTAATGGTGATATTGTTCAATGCCCTGCAATCGATACATGGGCGCAACTCACCATCCTTTTTAGATACAAGAAAGAATCCTGCACTAGCAGGTGAGGATGATTTTCGTATATGGCCTTTATTCAATGAATCTTTCATATATTCCTCTATTAAACTACTCTCCTGAGGAGATAGAGCATAGACTGCTCCCTTAGGTGGCATAAAGCCTGGTAGTAAGTCATATGGTCTGTGAGGAGGTAGAGTATTAGACTGAGTCTTGCTGAATACTTATTTAATGTCTTGGTATTGTATAGGGATCTCAGGATTTTGAGGTGTACTAGTGGGTAATTCAATAGTGCCCACTCTTTTGGTGACATGCAATATGCCCCTTTCATTACAATCCTTACCCCATTCTGATATTTCCCCATTAGCCCAGTCAATATGAGGGTTATGCTTGCTAAGCCATGGGAATCCTAATATGATAGGACAAGAAGGAGATGCAATCACCTGACATGTAATCTTTTCCTTATGTAAGGCACCAATGGAAACATTAATGGGTAAGGTTTCATGTGTTCTCAATGGTTGTGAGAGTGGTCTACCATCAATAGCTTCAACAGCTAGGGGTAATAGTCTCTCCTTGATAGGTATAGTATTACCCTTGATAAATTGAACTTCGATTAAGTTTCCAGCAGCACCTGAATCCATCAGAGCTTTGCATGAAAAGTTATTTTTTGTCAAAGGCGATAGAAATATCAAGGAGAAACCTATTTTTATTCTTTCCAGAGGACGTTTCCATTACACCTAAGACCTGTCCCCTTAAGGTGCTTAGATGTGGTAGTTTTTCAGACGTATGGGGCAATTGTTTCTCATATGTCTCTTCCTACCTCAGTATAGACCTAGGCCTTCTTTTCTCCTATATTGTCTTCCTACTTCTGACAGTCTAGTGACCTCCAACTGCATGGGTTCGGGTTGGGACTGTACAGGAATTTCAGGGACAATAGGTCTGGAGAAACAGGGTGCTGAATGCATACTCATGCGTCTGGTCTTGTTTCTAGTAGCCTCTCTGGTTCTCAATCTATAATCTGCATGACAAAAGTGATAAATTAATTAAGCTTTTTGGGTAAGTCTTTGGTGGCAATCTCATCTAGCATAATTTCAGATAGTCCCTTTTTGAATGCAGAGATTAACCCACTCTTAGTCCAGTCTACCTCGGAAGCTAGGGTACAAAATTCTATGGCATAGATAGACCGTTTCCCTTGTCTGATATGAATCAGGGCAGTAGAGGCGTCATCCTCTCTGTCTTAAGGTTCAAACGTAAGTTTGAATTTCGTAAGGAACTCCTGGTAATTGTGTGCCACACTCTCCTATTACTCTCCCATAATGGATTGGCCCAAGCTAA
Organism: Pelobates cultripes; assembly: GCA_933207985.1. Lineage (NCBI taxonomy): Eukaryota > Metazoa > Chordata > Amphibia > Anura > Pelobatidae > Pelobates > Pelobates cultripes. The sequence continues at coordinate 112,724,566 of OW240920.1, read as the reverse complement.
AGCTTTACCTTTTAATTCATTCATCAGGTAACAAATTTTAGCTCTGTCTGTGGGAAAAGATCCCGGTGAGGCCTCAAAATCATACTCCATTTGGTTAAGAAATCCCCAGCATTCTTGAATATTACCATCAAAATGCAGGGGAGAAGATAGGGAGATAGTAGGTGCCTTGTGTAGTATAGGTGGAGGTACTATAAGTGGAGGTCAGGCCAGAGGTTGCAGGTGCACTGATCGTGTAAGAAGCGTACTGAAGGCCTGGGCAAATTGATCCATGCGGTGATCATTATCCTCCAGTTTCCTTTCGCAAGCAGCTATGTGCTTAAAGAATTCTACAGGATCTATGGCCATGTCGTAATGTCAGGATTACAGTATGATCCAGCACGTAGAATTGTGTAACACAGAGGACTGATAGGTAATGTATACCCAACCTTAGAATGGCTGGACTAACGTACCAAAGAATATTCAGGAATAGCGGAGGTCAAGGGACACAGAAAGAGACACAACGATAAGGAAAAGCCAGGGGTAAGGGATGCCAGAAGACGGGGAAGCCTGGCACTATAGTGGCCCTTTAACACAGGATATGCACTGTAGTTGATATGCTTGAGAGCAGGAGAACCACCTATAATAGTTTTCCTGCTCTCCTCGTCACTCATTTGTTGGCCCAAAGAGAAAAAGTTAAATAACCAGAATCAATAATGTGCTCTCGGACAACCACAAGGGAAACCATGACAGGGCACTGAGCAAGAGGAGAACTGAGTCTAAATACCCCGCCTGTGGAATCCGATTGGCTGTAACCGGCCTTTGACCCCCAAAGGCAGTTACCAGATTCCTATTTGCATGATGGCTGCTCAGCACAAACCTTCCTGTGGATTGATTGGTGCTCAGCCCAACTTTTCCTGTCAGGACAGTAATTTTGCTCGGCACAACTTTTTCTGTCAGAACAGTAAATACCATTAATCACATTTTATGTGCGGATGAATACGTGACAGAACCAGTAAACTGAAACAAGATAAGCAGAGTCGAAAAACTCCGGTTAGTGAATGAAAAGTACTGTGAAAACATGAAGACCCATAATCAATTACGGACAGAACAACATCCATAAAATCTCACCCTGACTTCCTTCAGGAAGGAAAAAAACTGACCTACCTAATCACAGCCCTGGAGGACAGACTATCACTAGAGGTGGTCAAATAAAACAAACATTACAAGGCTGGAGTGAAACTGGGAGGGAAATATGCGCCTCTTGTCATTAATACAATTAAATTATAGTTACATTAAAGCTAGTATAATCTACAATTTTATAACATGACAGGAGGCTTCATATTTGCTGTTTTAAGCAGGGAGGGAGGAATACGTAGGCATAGGAGGCCGTGAAAGTCTCATGCCTCGGAGAACACTGCAAACCGCTTGAACTCTAAGAGGTATGTGGGCCGCCAAAATCACCGACCTTGCCATGTTAAGTGAACGATACGAGCGTCCCAGGTCAAACAGGTGTGACAGAAAATTCAGAACTCTGGTATCCCGTTCCAAGCACCAAAGACACCACATGTTCCATGCTGACAAATAGCATATCCTAGTCCTAGGGGCCCAGGAGTCCTAGAGGAGGTCCTTAGCCAACTGCAATAATGCCTCGACATTCCAGGCTTCCCGGCAAGAGACCAGGCAACTAAGCGGAGGTGGCCATCAATCACGAAGGGTGAGGATTGCCCCAGGAGTCATGAGTGATGCATCAGTGGGGATGGTAGAAGCAGTAGACCCTGATGGGACAGATCCAGATGTTCCAGAAACCAGGCTTGACTATCATAGAGGAGTCAACAATACCAAAGACACACATCAACGCCAAGCTTGCAGTAAGACCCTGGGTATTGTAGGAAATGGAGGAAATGCATATGCTCCCCGTGAAAGCCACACCAGAAGAAAAACACTACCGGTGTGCAAGCCGGAATCCGGAAGCCAGCTGAAGTAGATCGGGACCTGATAGTTCATCCTGAAGTCGAGAAGGAAAGCCGGTCTGTGATCTCGAGGAAAAAGGGGATGCAAGAGCCTCCAATCGCTGGGGTCACTCCATACGTCTGGAGAACCAATCCGCCGTCGGGTCCGACTGCCCCGGAAGATATTCCGCTTGGAGGGAGATGTTGCGCTGGAAGCAGAAGCTGTAAATGTCCTTTGTCACCTCTGAAAGTATCCGGGAGTAGGCTCCTCACAGGTGGTTGATGTATTGCACCGCCTAGATGTTGTCAATCCTGAGGAGGACACAGTAAACGGAAAGATGACTCGTCCAGCTCCGAATCACGAATGATCCCGCAATCAGTTCCAGGAAGTTTACGTGGAAACTCCGACTCGCATCCGACTACCACGAAATCCGGAGTCGGTCCGAAAATCATCTTGCCATTCCAGGCAGACAGCGCAGTCTTCACGTCTGGAGTGAGGGTAATAACTTGGTCGTAGGAAGGTCTCTTGTGTAGGATATGAGTTTTCAGGCGTTGCATGGTCCTCTAATGAAGTGGGCCTGGGTAGATCGCCTGGATCGAAGCAGAGCAGAGACCCACCACGCATGCCAACATCCGTGGTGGGCTCTGGACTTTCCATAGAATCCTCCAAATTTCCTATCGAATGGTCGCTATCTCGGATAGAGGGAGCCGTAGAAGACATTCTCTTGCGTCTATTTCGAAGCCCAAGAACTCAACTACCTGAAATAGAGAAAGGGCCGACTTCTCCTGGTTGACCACGAAACCCTGGTACTCGAATAAGGAGACCGCAGAGTGCGTTTGACACTTCAGTCTGGAGGGCTCTTCACAGAAGATCAGCAGATTGTCCAGGTAGATGATACAACGGACACCCTGTTGGCGAAGGCGTGCAATCACTGGTTTCAGTAGCTTGATGAAGCACCACAGAGCTGAGCCAAGGCCGAATGGGAAACAGGTGAACTGGCAAGGCCTGCCCTTCCAGAGGAAATGGAGGAATCATCGGCACTCTGGGTCCACTGGCACAGAGAGATAGGCGTCCTTCAGATCCAGACTCGTGGACAGAGGAGGTCCCATAAGAGGTGGATGCCCTCCATCTTGAAATTATGGTATATCACAAAGACGTTTAGGCTTCTCAGGTTGATCACCGGAAACCGAGCCGAACAAACAGTCTGTCCACATGCAATATAGGGGGAGAAGAATAGGTAGTGTAAGGAAACCAAGTATATTCAAACCTCATTCGGTAGTTTCCTCCCGAACCGCCAGAGCCTTAGTGATTTTAGCCCTCCGTTCGGTAGATAGGGTAGACGAATCCTATAGCCTGGTGGGTGGGGGCCCTAAATAACAATAAGGGGGGGGGGCTACTGTCCTCCCTCCCCCAGCCCCCATCTCTGAGCGGTGAATGGGAGCCATGAATAAGAATGTGGGGTTAGGGGGACATACTGTCCTCCCCTCCCACCCCCACCCCTGCCTGGCGGGTTGGGGCCCTAAATAACAATAAGGGGGACCTACTGTCCTCCCTCCCCCAGCCCCCACCTCTGAGGGGTGGGTGGGTGCCATAAATAAGAATGTGGGGTTAGGGGGACCTACTGTCCTCCCCCCCAACCCCCACCCCTGAGTGGTGTGTGGGGGCCATAAATGAAAATTGGGGGGGACCTAATGTCCTCCCCCCGGCCTCCACCCCTGAGTGGTGGGTGGGGGCCATAAATAAAAATTGGGGGGTGGACCTAATGACGTTGTCCCCAGCCCCCAGGTGCCTAAATAACCATGATGGGGGGACCTACTGTCCTCCCCCATGGCCCCCACCCCTGAGCATTGGGTGGGGGCCCTAAATAAAAATTTAAACCCCCCCGGGTGACTAGTGGTCCCCAAACACCTAGTCACCCCCCCCCAAAAAAAAACCTCTACCTATCCCCCTCATCCTAAAATTAATGAGGGGGGACCCTTGTCTAAATACCTTTAAAAAAAATAGACTTACCATTTGAGGTCTTCTTTCTTCTAAAATCTTTTTTCAGGCCCAAAAAAGGCCTAATAAAAATCCATAATAACCGACGCACTTTAAATAATAATAAAAAATAAAAAAAATGAGCACAAAAAAAATAAAAAATAAAAATTCTATGGAGGGCTCAGCGCAGACTGAGATCTGCAGGGCGGGGGAAGGCTTATCCATGGGTGGGCCCCCAACCCTGAGCTGGAGGACAGTATTTAGGGCCCCCACCAACCGCACAGGGGTGGGAGCTGGGGGGAGGATAGTAGGTTCTCCCCCATTTGATATTTAGGCCCCCACCCACCGCTCAGGCTGCTCACCACAGGCTGCTCACTGTTCAATAGACATGCCCCTACTCGCGGTATAGCGAGTAGGGGCATAATTTAATAATACTAAGTAACCAGCTTATATAGAGGCTGGGTCACATGCTGCACTGGCCAATCACAGCCATGCCATTAGTAGGGATGGCTGTGATGGCTTCTAAGGGCACACGAGTCAAACGCTTGTTGATTGGCTGCCTTGCAGCCTTTCAAAACGTGCCATTAAATCACCGAACACTGAACTCCAACCCGAACATACACTGATATGTCCGTGTTCGGGTCCGGGGTCCAAAAAACGTAATATTCGGTACGAACCTGAACTTTACAGTCTGGGTTCTAGACTTCAGGCTGTAATTGACTGCAAAAGATTTGCAACCATGTATTAAAAAGTGAAAGTTTGATTTATGACTGTTAATCTGTCTCTTAACTTTTGGTCCCTTAAAAAGTGGGAGGCACATATACAAACTGTTGTAATTCCTAATGGAAATACCCGCAAATTAAAGCTGAAAGTCTGCAGTTAAAGCACACCTTGTTCATTTCATTTCAAATCCATTGTGGTGGTGTATAGAGCCAAAAAGATTAGAATTGTGTCGATGTCCCAATATTTATGGACCTGACTGTATCTCTTATCAGATTGCTGAAAATGTAGTGACCTGAATTTTGTAGTGGTCAAGTTAGTAGAAGGAAGAGCAGCAACAGAGTGAATGTGAAAGTGTGAAAGAGGCATTTGGTTTCTATTTGGGTTCTTGGGAAAGTGTGGTTATGAGAGTATTTTTTTTTTTATATATATTTTTACAGAGGAAAGAGCCAAACTGTACGAGCATTCTTCAGCAGTTCTGGAGAATTTTTGGGTGTATTGGGTCATCTTTATGTGCCATGGTTGTAATTGGAGTGGCTTATAGTGTTTAAATATAGGAGATTCCATGATATCTAGTTCAGAGGAGACAGTGGAGTTGTAGAAGGAGTTGCAGAACTATGAAAGTGTTTTAATGTAGGAAATAATTTTAATAGGAAGATACACATACCATGACTGAAATATAATTTTAATTTAACTTTACTTATTAGAAAAACATTTATCATTAGAATATTCATTGTTGAAATGAAACACTTACATCACCAACAACATAAACAATTCTTCATATATACCTGTTGGGTGAGAGGGAGTCTGGCAAGATAATTTGTACACCCCTTTTTCACCTGGTGAAACTGAAGCTGTGAGAAACGTGAAGGAAGTAACTGGTAGTGTAGTTACACGATGTCCTTTCTGTACAAAGCTGTGTCCTTCCAGAGAAATACTGTGAACTTCGTTATGCTTCCCAAATCCAATAATATGCAGAGAAAGTGGCTTTTTCTGACACAAGATGATTTCTACATAAAAAAGAACAGTTAATGCAAATAATAATATCAGTAAAAAAAAAATCTTAAGGAAAACTCCAAGCATCATAACCCCTAAATATTGATGTAGTGGGTATGCTGCCCTCACCAATTTTAAGTATTCATATCATTTTAGAAATGTTTGAGTTCTTATCTGTGGGTAATTCTGCACCTCTCCCCTTCTTTACGTCTTCGTATAGGAAGCTGACAGCTCCTAAGCAGACGTTTCCATTAGCTATCCTGAGCTAAGCCCTGCAATCGGCTGATGCTCTCAACCAATGAGCTAAGCCCAAACTGCTGAGCTAAGCTCAGATAATAAGCTTCCAGTTCTCCATATAATGTAATGGAGCCAGGGAAGTAGTAAAAAGGCAGAAAAGTATGTGAAGGAAATCCTCCACTCACAAAAAAACACATTGTGATGGGATTCCAGCATGGTCAAAATTTAGTAGGCCGAAATCTCCACATGGCATATGCTAATTAGTATCTGATTACAAACAGCTGTATGAGTCATCAGTATACTGAGCATGTGCAGGAATGCAGGAACTGAAATCACACTCCTTTCTCCTTTGTTTCGGATGAGCCATGTGGTCTGCCCATATAAGGTGATCCTGAATATCCTATGTGCGGATTGGTCTGAGGAATATAGGAAAGGTTATACTGTATGGGAGGGGATATGCTGCTAACAAAAGGCCTCTGAACCATGCTTTCTGCCTCTCAGATATTTTTGGAACAGGAGCTCATCTGAGACCTGATCGGTGTGTAAATAAAAGACCTGTTACTTCCTGAAGACTTGTGTCATATCTCTGTGTGGCTTCTGTGGTTGTTCCTGTTATTACTCCAGTAACATTGGTACATTGGGTCCGGGAACCTCATCGCACGGAAGTTGGCGCAGAGATTTGAGACGGTAAACTTTTACCAACGTTATCCACGGCAGCACCCCTGAACTTCTGCGTGGACCTCTTTCGTCTTGGTGCCACTGGCCTTTTGTCCAGATCATCAGCCTTTACATACCCGGTGCCCCGTTGATGAGTGTGAACCCAGGTCCATGAACTAAAAGGTAAGACTGATACCATTAGAGTAGTAGGCCCACAAGGGGTTTTATATTTGGAACCAGTTATTGGATTGCCCCCTCCTTCTGGAGGGAAGAAGCGAAGGCGCACCAGTTATCTGGAAATTAGACGCTCTGTAGTCAGCCCGTCTAATATAGGTGGTTTGGGTCAGGCTAAATTTTGGTGTAAATAGTTTATGCCGAACACCGGTGTCCTGTCTTGACTAGCGTGTCTAGGTGTACATTTCGGTCGCTAGGTCGGGGAGGCCAGCGAGACTAAGCAGATACTGGTGTACATTTCGTCTGCTAGTTCTCAACCTATCTTGGCTAAGTGTGCCCGGTTGTAAATTCAGCCACTAGACTATTGATAGAGTAGATAGACTAAATGGGACTGTTGTAAATTCCGCCCACTAGTTCGCTATATGTGGTGCTTGGGCAGCCTAGACTAACCGAATCCTGGTGTAAATAGTTCCATAGTTCTCGAGGTGCCGGCCAATTAATTAGAGTAGTTGGGTTTGCTGTAAATGTTGTACGAGACGCTGTAATTGGTGACATGTATGTCCTGCTAGAAAGCCTGAGCTCTGCCATTTAGCGGACGTGTAAATTGTGTGGATAGTGTAAAATAGCGCACGGTACCATAGCCACTGACATGTATCATAACCACTGACTTGTACCATAACTACTGATATTACGTGAAAAATACTAAAATTACTGTTTAACCTTGCATGTGTACTAACTGATATTGTAACTTTAAAGTCATAATTGTCTAAACTGTATAATAGTTACTAACTGTACCATAACCACTGACTGTAGAGACAAAATTGTTGAAATGTTATGCTATCGGTTAGTTAATGTTGATTAATTGTGTGGACAATTGTATGACTTGCTTAATAGTTGCATTGATTGGTATATAGTGTTTGGTGAGTCTTGATTTTACTTGTGTGTGCGACGTTGTGATATTGTTGAGCATGTGAGGATCCTGTGTGTGCGTGTACGTGTGTGTTTGGGCCTAGTAACTGTGCGATGTGGTGCTGGTGATAAGGAGATTGGTGTGACTGTTGAAACTGTGTGTATATTTGTACAGCTTTTGAATCAGACATTCTGTTGAAATCATCTTCTGATTCACAAGGCTGTTGGTCCTTTGTCTTGTATGTTAAATTAAAAAAAAACCTGTGTAGTAGGGAGGGGCCTGTCCTGGTGGCCGCATGGCCTCCATGTGTCAGTTTTGACTTAAATTTAGTGCAGGGTGTACATGTGGCTGTAACTAGTAGGCCGGAATTCTATGATCAGTTTCCATATATTGACTGTTGGAAACTGATTGTTGAAAAACTGCCTTGGTGAATTAAACTGTGTCATATGAGAAACAATGGAGCCACATGGTGGTCAGAACTAAGGACTTAATTACAACTGCTTTGGACATCCCCTCCCCCCTTGCATCTGATTACCAACCCCCTTATTCATCATCCAGAGCCAGAGTAGCCATTCCCCCACTCTTCCTCCCAAGCTAAAACTGGTATAGCTGGTATTTGCACTCCCCATGCCCTATTGTCCCCGCCTACCCACATACCTATCTGTTCTTTTGTTTCAAACTCTTGTATTTCTGTACCAACCCCCACACTGGTTCTTTGTAATTTGAACTGACTTCCTTTTTGGTATGAGTGTATTTTAGCTTTGAATTTTATTAACAGTTAAATTGTGAGGAGAATTCTTAATAACAGTAACTGAGTCTATTGGATCAGATATTCTCAGCAATGACATTGTACCATAATCATTGAAATAGCACTAAAACTACTGAACACCGTGTGCATTCAGTGACAGTCTAAAATACAACTGGAAGAAATGATCAATAGTATAAGATGCTAGAGTACACTTTTATCCTTTTTAAGTTACTGGATGGGCCCCTCCCAGCTTTGTCCAAAATATCCCCTTTACTAAAATACAAACGGAGATGTTTAATTTACCATAGAACTAAAGCTTTACTCAAGCCTAGATATCAGGGTGAACAGTGAATAAAATAAGTAATAATAAAATAAGCACATAATTAAAGTCTATCTGCTTCATTAGACTTTAGGGAGGCACTCTAGGGCCACCTACTGGCCATCTTCGGGAGTTACATTGATATTACATTGTTTAATCATCTTTAACTCTATACTGGCATACAACAGACAGAAGTAGTATTGCTTACCCTATTTTAATATATTTATTGCTATAAGGTTTTATTTTATGTATAAATATATTAGAAGTTAAGTTTTATTATTAGATCCATAAAGATTATTTTGATACAATTACTTACCCTCTGGTGACACCTACTGGTAGGTTTTTGGTTTAACACTTTTTTATTTTTTTCATCCGCCAAATGCTGACTAGTAAAATTAGCTCACCCCCTTCCACCTATCTTACTACTCCCAGACCGGAACCTATTACTGAGAAGCCTTGCCAAAGTCCCATACTAACTCGACAATTGACTGACACCCTTCCATCCCGACATTGCCAAATGCCCCTCCGACTTACACCGGGCCCAACACACATTGATGAAAATGGTCAAATACAACGGGCAGATGCAGTGTTTGTCTATGTCACCTTCACCACAACTGATCTATTCAATTGGAAGACTCATAACTCTTCGTATACCGACAAACCTCAAGTCATGACAGATTTGGTTACCTCTATTATACAAACACACAATCCCACCTTGGCCGATTGCCAGCAATTATTATTAACTTTATTTAATTGTGAGGAAAGGACCTGGATTAATCAATGGGCTATTAAAGCGCTTGAGGAAACGACCCGTACTCAAAATCAGGCCAATCCAGCTGCATGGGCTGCAGCCCATTATCCAAATGTTGACCCAAATTGGAATGTGAATGGTGCTGACATGCCCCAATTAAGGGCTTATCGGGAAGCCATTATTGCTGGCATGAAGGCAGGAGGGAAGAAGGCAATAAATATGTCAAAGACGGCTGAGCTGTTGCAAAAGGTTGATGAGTCACCTAGTGCCTTTTATGAAAGATTATTGGAGTCATATAGATTGTATACTCCTCTTAATCCAGAGGCCCCTGAGAATTCTTGAATGATTAACTCAGCATTTGTCAGCCAGGCCCAAGGTGATATTAAAAGAAAATTGCAAATGTTAGAGGGATTTGTAGGGATGTCCATATCACAGCTAATGGAGATCGCAAATAAAGTATATATGAATAGGGAAACTGAGACAAAGCGTGAGGAGGAACATAAGATGAGGAAGAAAATAGACATGTTAGTGGTAGCTATTTCAGGCTTATCTAGAGAAGGAGGGGAGATGAATAGAGTTGAGAATAGCATGAGCAGGGTACCACTAGGTAAAGATCAAAGTGCATATTGTAGAGAGGAAAGGCATTGGAAGAGTGACTGTCCACAGAGGGGATATATTGCAGGTGGTAGACAAGAAGAGAGAAGAGGGCGAGGTGGTTATGGTAGTAACTATAGAGGACGAGGTAGAGGAAGTTTTGGAGGGAATAATGGGAATAGCAGAGGGAGTGTTCAGGGAGGTAGATATTATCCCCTTACCCAGAGACCTAGGGATAGGGAAGATAGAGATTTCTGTAGGTCTGGTTGACACTGTCATGGATACCGACCGGGCTCCATCCCCCTTGGCCGAGCGGAGCCTATGGTCGATGTAGCAATGGGGGAAAGAGAAATCCTTTCATGATTGACACAACTGCTGAACATTCTGTGGTGACCAAGTTGGTAGCTCCTCCTCAGAAAACTATAACTGTGATAGGAGCTACTGGGAAAAGCACTGCTAGACCAATTCTCAGGAGTTGTACATGCATTTTAGGAGGCCATTTTGTTAAGCACCAGTTCCTATACATGTCGGAGTGTCCAGTTTAACTTCTAGGATGAGATCTATTATCAAAGCTTCAAGCTCAGATAACTTTTCTACTTAATGGATCAACATCTCTGAAGTTTAATAAATCATAATAGCGGTATTGGTGCCAAAAGAAGAAGAATGGTGTTTCTATTCTGTAATAATAAAAGCAAACCCAAAGAGTGATGGATCTGTATTTGACATTCCAGGAGTATGGGCAAAAAATAATCCTCCAGGACTTGCTCGTAACATCCCACCGATACATATTGAGTTAAAGTTTGGGGTGTATCCTGTTAGCCTTCGTATGTTGTTATTTTATCTACCCCAACAGCTGTAAAGTTGGCAGAAGTGACTCCGTGGATTCATCATTCTAGGGTTAAACCAGCGGCAGATTCCTGGCAAGCTACTCCATATCGTGAGAATCCTTGCAAGATCCGGTTGAAGCGCATGACTCAGTCGAATTGAGCGTGACTTGAGAAGTATGAGGGGATTTTTGAAGAATCGTGGTTGAAAGGAACATCAGAGCAAGTAGGTGTTTTGACGGCTATAATAATGCTTGACCACCTGCCTACGTTTCATAGCCAGAGTGTCTCAAAGGGACCTCTGTGAAGGTGAGGATCAGATGTACAACAATCCTTGCAGCCCTCACAAGCGGGAAGCTGAGGTGCCGTCGCACGGTCGAAGAATAAAGATGAGGACCGCAAGAATAATGTGTTTAATTATGTGCTTTAGTATTTTTATAATTTTTCAGAAGGGTAAAGGTGAGGATATTCCAAGCTGTGTTAGTTATATTAAGACTACACAAACAGGTAACCAGATATCCTGGACCCTAATTTGGCACTCACAATATGAATTTAAAGGATCTGTGTCTAGGTGTAGGTACTTAGATACGGATTATAGTGTGTGTCAACCGATATCAGGTGAGCCCAAGTGTTTCGATCCCCAATTCCAACCCCATACAATTTGGTTGGTAATTTGGAACAGTAACTCCCAGGGGACCTTGATAGATAGGACTGTGATAAATACCATACATTCTATGGGCATTCTACTATTTGATGCATGTAAGGCGATCTCTGGTAGTGGAAAACCTTGGAATGTATATGGTAATCTTAAATGGGAATGAAGTTATGGGTTTAATGATAAATATTTATGTCCCAGTAAAAGATCTACTGATCCTGACTGCCCAAATAGAGACTTTAACTTCTGCCCCTATTGGTCATGTGTAGGTTGGGCGACCTGGTGAAAGACAGTAGATCAAGATATGATTATCCAAAGGTTGACCACTATACCATACTATAAGTCTATGGAATGTAATCCTGTCCATATGACCATCTCTAATCCACAACATTTTATTTATAAGTTTGGAAATCTATTTGGGTTCAAAATACATGGTACAGAAGTAGATCCAAGGACCATAATATATGTAGGACCTGAAACTGAGACAACAGCTTCTCAAACTCATCAGGTTTTTCATTCCTTCTATGAGGAGATGAGTGTTGAGGATAAAATTCCCCATAATGTTAAGAACCTATTTATTGATTTGGCTGAGCATATTGCAGGTAGTCTTAATATAACTAACTGCTTTGTATGTGGAGGTACTAATATGGAAGGTCAATGGCCATGGGAGGCAAGAGAGGTTTGGTACGGAGACAGATGAACAACAGATGCTTTCTCAGTCTGATCATCAAGTAAGTATTAGAGGTAAATCAGAATGGAATTTAAAAACATCTATCATAGGCCATGTATGTTTAGCTAGGAAATGGCCAGTGTATACCACACCTGTTGGCGAGTTAATATGTCTAGGACAGAAAGCCTATAATGCCGATACTAAAGATACTACTTGGTAGTCAGCTTCAAATGTCTCAGAGCCTAATAATCTATTCACCAATTACACCCATTTAAAAGAGGTATGGTTTGACTTATCTGCTACATCCAATTGGAAAGCCCCAGTGAATTTATATTGGATCTGTGGTAAGAAAGCATATTCAGAGTTACCACAAGATTGGGAGGTAGCATGTGTATTAGGTATGCTCAAACCATCCTTCTTCTTGTTGCCAATTGAGACAGGAGAGACCTTGGGAGTTAAGGTTTATGATGTGAATCATAAAAAGAAGCGAGCATCCTTGAATATAGGTAGTTGGGAAGATGAGTGGCCTCCCCAACGTATCATAAATTACTATGGACCTGCTACCTGGGCTGAAGATGGTACTTATGGATATAGAACCCCAATATATATGCTCAACCGTATTATAAGACTACAGGTGGTGGTTGAGATTATCACCAGTGTAACAGCGCAAGCACTTAATCCTCCAGCTAAGCAAAATACTCGGATGAGATCAGCCATCTATCAAAATAGATTAGCTCTGGACTACTAATTAGCAGTAGAGGGAGGTGTATGTGGAAAGTTTAATCTTAGCAACTGTTGTTTGCACATAGATGATGAAGGGCAGGCAGTGGCTGAACTTACAAGCCACATGGTTAAACTTACGCATGTACCGACTCTGGTCTGGAATGGGTATAATCCTAGTAGTTGGTTTGAAAGTTGGTGTGAGCAGCTTGGAGGGATTAAGACGTTAGTAAGAGGAGTAATATTCATTATATTCTTATGTCTCTTTCTGCCCTGCCTAATTCCATTAGTGGTCAGATCTATACGTAGTATCATAGAGAGTACTATAGAAAGAAAGACAGCTGCTCGTGTAATGGCTGTCTGGAAGTATGAACCTCTAGCCCAGAGAGAGAACATATTCAGGATGAGGAATGCTGAAGGAGTTTGTGATGATGCTAAGATGCTTACAAGGTCTGCTCTGGTCCATGGCTACTTGAGTGGTGTTGGCAAATTATGGTTAGTGATGCATCTGGAATAATTTTGTATCAGAGGCATCAAAGGGGGGAATGTGATGGGATTCCAGCATGGTCAAAATTTAGTAGGCCGAAATCTCCACATGGCATATGCTAATTAGTATCTGATTACAAACAGTTGGATGAGTCATCAGTATACTGAGCATGCGCAGGAATTCAGGAACTGAAATCACACTCCTTTCTCCTTTGTTTCGGATGAGCCATGTGGTCTGCCCATATAAGGTGATCTTGAATATCCTGTGTGCTGATTGGTCTGAGGAATATGGGAGGGGATATGCTGCTAACAAAAGGCCTCTGAACCATGCTTTCTGCCTCTCAGATATTTTTGGAACAGGAGTTCATCTGAGACCCGATCGGTGTGTAAATAAAAGACCTGTTACTTCCTGAAGACTTGTGTCCATATCTCTATGTGTGGCTTCTGCGGTTTGTCCCTGTTATTCCTCCGGTAACAACGTAGCCGCAACTGCAAAATTAAATAGGCATGGATATACTGTTTTTCATCATACTTATAGCAGTTCAATAGGTGCAATAACAGGGTTACCTTCTCACTGCTGGAATCCTCCCAGTAATCAAAAAATACTTCACACAGAACAAGTTTGTTGATCCGCTCTCATCCCCAAAAATACATCAGGAAGAAATCATAGAAAAAATGCACATTTATTGAAGTGCAAAAAGAAAATACATATGACAAGATACTAGAACAGCAGTCATCATGTAAGCTGTATAGGTCCAAGCATGTGTGAGTGCACAAAGCATTAAAAGTCCAAAACCTCAGCATAGGACCACCCACAGCTGCTGTACATTTGTACACCAAATAAGCCAACCCTAAAGAAAGATTATAGAAGCCTTGGACGCGTTTCACACCACTCTGGGTGCTTTCTCATCATGTGGAAATCTAAACTCATCCAATGTGTTAGGAATGGGTAAGGCAGTGGCTGAGTGACAGGCAACAGAGGGTCTTTACTTGGACCCATTCTCTTTAATATTCTTATTAGTGATATTGCAGAAGGTGTTGATGGTAAGGTATGTCTTTTTGCTGATGATGCTAAGATATGTAACAGGGTTGATGTTTCAGGAGGGATAACTCAAATGGTCAGAGTTGTGGCAGCTGACATTTAATGTGGGTAAGTGCAAAAGTACAGAATACTTGATAGAGTCCTAACCTCTACATCTGAATTAGGGGTAATTATATCAGATGACTTAAAGGTAAGCAGACAATGTAATAGAGCAACTGGAAATGCTAGCAGAATGCTTGGTTGTATAAGGAGAGATATTAGCCGTAGAAAGAGAGAAGTGATCAGGCCATTGTACAGAACACTGGTGAGACCTCACTTGTAGTATTGTTCGCAGTACTGGAGACCGTATCTCCACAAGGATATTGATACTTTAGAGAGAGTTCAGAGAAGGGCTACTAAACTAGCTCATGGATTGCAGGATAAAACGTACAAGGAAAGGTTAAAGGATCTTAACATGTATAGCTTGGAGGAAAGACGAGACGGGGGGGTATGATAGAAACATTTAAATACATAAAGGGAATCAACACAGTAAAGGAGGCGACTATATTTAAGAAGAAAAAACTACCACAACAAGAGGACATTGTCTTAATTTATAGAGGCAAAGGTTTAGAAATATAAAGAAGTATTACTTTACTGAGAGGGTAGTGGATGCATTGAATAGCCTTCCAACTGAAGTGGTAGAGGTTAACACAGTAAAGGAGTTTAAGCATGCGTGGGATATTTATAAGGCAATCCTAACTATAATATAAGGCAAGGGACTAATGAAAGTATTTAGAAAATAGGCAGACTAGATGGGCCGAATGGTTCTTATTGTCAGGATTACTAGTTGATGCAGCATGCAGAACTGTATCATACCTAGGAATAAAGCTAACATCTTACCGGGAATGAAGAATGCCCATAGAGCTGAAAAGTTAAATTTTTAGGCCGTGCAGGGCCTACAACAAAATGGCACCAACGATTCGAAAGCCAGTTGTGACGAGACCAATCTCGCCACATTGCATTGGAGAAGCCTGGTTGCTCGCCTGCTGCCTTTGGACTATGGCCCCCTTTTAAAAGACTTTATTTTTGCCTGCAGAAAAGCTGTATTCGTGCTTTTCTGCCTGGGGTTCAGTAGATTCAATCTACCGAACAACCGTACGAATGACTGGACCACCTGGGAGCTGGAGTGTGCCGGCAATTAACCTCCCTGAAGCTGCGGTTAACCGCAGCTTAATTGATGAATGCTGGGTGGCCGCCATTCGTATCCCGAACACGAGGTCGCGGCCATTTTAAACATACGAATGCACAGCGGTGTTCGCCTCTATTTTCATGGAACTAAAATCGGACACAGTTTTGCGCGAACACAGCTGAAGCCGCCGACCTCCCTTCTTGTTCGGTGGAAGTGCACGAACGGCCCGGTGTTCGGTATTTTTGTTCGAATGTATTATACCCCAGATAGGAATCCCATGGAGCCCATTCGTATGAAACTGACTGTGTAAAGACTTTAGCTCCATGGCGATTAAACTGTATTCATGCGGTCTGAGTGCCCTTCACCTAATAATGTGCACTCAGACCTGAGCTATCTGGGGATATGTTACATGTCTGTGTTTTATGTAGTAAATGTTACTTTATGTATTTTAAAGTATAATACTGGTTTTGTGTCCCCACATGTGTAATGGAGTGTTGCCTTTGTCTTGGGAGATAATTGAGTTACTTCCCAATTATCTCCCAAGGCAGAGGGAAGGAAGCCAGGATGCATTGTGGGAAATACTGTGACTGTGTGTCCTATTTGTCTGCTTGTCTGTCCCTTGTCACAGTCTCCCATTTGGTCCCCTAGGGGAGTGTCCACCAGGTGGGAGACTTGCATAAATACTGGGCAGGTAGCCCTCATTAAACAGACCACTGCTTGACCCTCAACACGGAGCCTTGTCTCGTCTTTGGGGGGATTTACTGTATGCTGCTAAGGAGCTTTTCCTGTTCGTCTGGTAGCAGCAATTCGTATGGTTCCTGTTCGTGTATTTGGAGTGCTACCTTATTCCCTTATATGCCGTTAGGGAGTTTGGAGCATTCACTTGTATGCAGTTCGAGTGTTTGGAGCATTCCCTTGTATGCAGTTCGAGTGTTTGGAGCATTCACTTGTATGCCGTTCGGGAGTTTGGAGCATTCACTTGTATTCAGTTCGTGAGTTTTGGTGATTCTACAGTAGCTGTGCCTGTCTCTGAAAGGGGATTATCGTCTAAGCGTTTTTTTCCCCTTTTGTGCTAAACGGTCCGTTACACCAGTAATCCCATACCTGAAGAGAACACCAACAAACAGGAGAGCCTAACCAAGGACCACTTCAACTGAGCCCTTGAGGCTTTATCTGGCCATCTGGTCACCACATGGCAAACAGTCAAGCAACTGGAGGTCCTGGACATTGGAACGAAAGCTGCCACGTGGAGCAAAAACTCAGTGAGTTTGCAACAGCACACAATGACATGGCAGACCACGTACAAGCCTAAGAGCACAAAATAGAGCTCATGGAGGTCCGTATGGTGAACTCTAAAGATAGAGCAAGGAGGAACAACCTTTGTCTGCAGGGCATCCCAGAGATGGTTCTCGCAGGTGACCTACAGGCCTATGTTAGGAGAATATGCCCTGGAGATCCCAGTAGATATGCTTTTGGTGGACCAGGTTCATAGCGTTTCTAAACTGCAGCACCTGCCTGACACAACACATAAAGGAAATAGTCCTCAGATCCAGCAGAAACAAAACAGAACCCCATGAAGATTTTCCCACAGCGGATTTCCACCCTGTGACAGATGAACTAAGAAACAACAGGATTTGCTACAGATGGAGCTACCAGACGAAGTTATTGGTCACAAAAAATGACGGATTCACAACCCAGAAGGAGTAGGGCATAAAACACAGACACAGAAATCCACAAGCCCTCCAGAACGACTCTCACCAAAGTGGCATAAGGTCACCCCGTAGACGCAGGCGCAGTTGGACACTTTCATGACTAACACAGTCTCCAGCTGCAAGTATATACATAATAATCGCATCGTCTATCATAGTTGTTGTTACCTGTTAATTCTTAATCGTACATTGTTTACATATACTCTGATGACACCTTTTTGGCAAACCTAACTGTATGACTAATTACAGAACACATAGTATATCCTTAGTACACGCATACATGATGCTACCTAGACAGTAGCTCACAATGACCTCAAGCTGTCACACCGGGATCGATTGCCAATAACGCTGCAACTAATAAGCATTTTACCTTAGATTTAGATTAGAATTGTCCCAGATGCAGACCAGCAAGAATATGAGACAACACACTGTGACATAATTGGAACCCGCTGGAAAGTAGACCGAAGAAGCTACCTGAGGGGTCACAACTGGCAATGATAAACAACCTTTACTTATGATTTATTTAAAAAAAATTAAGGAAAAACAAAAAAAACCAACTATATATAAAAATGGAGATTGACACCCCCTTCTTAAATATGGCAATGGTTCAAACCAGTGCCAGTGGCTCAAACTGTCCTACCCAATCCAGGCAT
Organism: Pelobates cultripes; assembly: GCA_933207985.1. NCBI lineage: Eukaryota > Metazoa > Chordata > Amphibia > Anura > Pelobatidae > Pelobates > Pelobates cultripes. Next base: position 112,706,627 of record OW240920.1, on the reverse strand, counting down.
AACTATGGTCTAAAAAACAACTGTATCTAACTCAAATCCATTTCTTACGATACAGCACCAAGTTCTAAAGCTCCTCTCACCTCTCAATTACAATAGAGCCTATAGGCCATCTTATAGAAGACATATGTCTTACCTAACCCCCATGGCACAAACCAATTGTGCCAAGACCCACGTTGGGCAACAAAAAATAAAATCTCCAGGCACTCAGCATGTTCAAGCCACAAGCAGATTTAATCGTACAAAAAGTACAGTAATGTTTTGACCTGTCAAGAGGTCTTTGTGAATCTAACACCACATAGTCAATTCAGTACATATATATCATATGTGCAAAAAATTAACCATAGTATGGTGCAAAAAGTACTCTAGGATAGATTTAATCTTAGTGTCTGGGCCACTACTACCAACTTCACTGACTGCAATATAGGGGACATAGTATGGTCCAATCATGCGCCAATGACCCTAGAGCTCAGAGAAAACTACCAACATAGAGGGAAACCACCATCGTGACTTAATGATACCCTTCTGCATGACCAAATGTTTACACAACGGCTTTCCGAGCATATTCAAACATACTTCACACTCAACCACACCACAGACACCACGCCTTCCACCCTATGGAAAGCTCACAAACCAGTAATTTGAGGTTGCATACTTATTCCCAATTGTGATTACAAAATTTGCACCTATATGGCATTACATACCTATACCAATTGCTCAAAGGTCAGGATATCATAGAATTCACTGAACTACAAGACAAGTTTCACCTGAACAATATAGTACAATTCTCTTGTCTGCAAATAAAATCATAGTTAAAAAAGCATAAACTAACACTAGTAGGTGATATCCAGGAATGACAGGTGACTGAGGTTAATAAAATTTGCTCACGTTTATAACCCCCTTAAAAAACTTATCTCCACTATCTACAACTCAGTGCATAATATCACCATGCTAAATAACCTCTCTTTTATAGAAGAATGGGAGAAGGAATTCTCATACAAATTAGAAACATCAGAATGGCGGAATACTACTTGCACAATGCCCATTGTCAAAATGTGTTTCTCACATGGAACTATCCCTTAAACTCCTATACAGGTGTTACATGGTCCCTGCATGCATTAAGCAAAGTTTCCCAGATGCAAAGGACACGTGCTGGAGATGCTTACAAAACAAAGGCAGAATGCTTCATAACTGGTGGTCATGCCCACTTCTGTCCACATATTGGTTGAATACGGCAAAGATGATAAACGACAGCTCAGGAGTCCTAATCCCTCTCAAACCAGAAACATACATACTCCAATTGCTGACAAAAAGACTCCAAAAAAGCCAAAAGTATCTAATTTTCCACATAATAATAACAGCCCTAACAATCATTAACAGACTCTGGGGATCTACTAGTGCACCCTTGGTAGATCATTGCATCACCATGGTGGAAACCACCAAAAAACATGAAATAGCGGCCAGACACACCATGACACCAGCAAATTTTTGGATCAAAGCCTGGGATAGATGGAATACATACATAGCCATGCGATAACAGTGGCTTGAGTCGAGCATGCTTACACCAACGACAGCTGTGTTGCTCTTGTAAACATTCTGTGTAAATATGCAGCTGTGCTTTGAAAAACTTTCTATATATCAGACCATGAAATGGCAGAGGAACCTCATACCAAAGTAAGTAAGGTACCTAAAATGTTAGCATTAGAATGTGCTGCTAGACTGCAGTCATCAGAACTTTGTCAAAAGAAAACCTGATTTACATACACTCAGCTGGCTGAACTGCAGGCTAAATATATGAGTCCTCCAAGTTATGATCCCTTCCTCCCCCCCATTTAAGAACTCACGACTGTCTTCATCTCAAATTACTCCTATCGACCACGACTTTCTCATACTGATGAACCTTGCTAACCATAACACAGCACTGAGTCGCACTGAGTGATAACACAATGACAGAAGGGGTATTACTTTACCAAGCATGTTACAAGAATGTTAACAATGATTTATTTGTTTATGGAAGCGGATGACGACGATATGAAATGTATTACCCCCTTAACCACCCTCTTTTCTTTACCCCCTCCCCCCAAACAAAAACACAACTTAATAAAAATTGTCAAAGAAAAAAAAAATCCGGAGCAAATTCCAGGTACATCCCGCAGCCAAAAAAGGAACTAAGACAAGCATTTAAGGATGTAATGATATAAATAATAAAGTGTTGCATAAATAAATCTTTTTGTTCTCTTTATTTACAGGCCTAGCTGACTTTTTACCACATACTATTTTAACTCTCTTCTCAGCTTTTGAGGGCATTTGATGATACAGAATTGAAAAGGCAGAGTTTTGGTGGCCTGCCCATGGGCATCGTGCTTTCACCAGGGGTTTCTAGTTTGGGTGAAACCCATAAGAGGACTGAGGTTGGAACCAGTATAGATGTTGCAGGAGGGAGAGTCCTGGGGGAAGGGTCTAGGGATAGGCACTTTGGGCAGGCTAGAGTGGAAATTATTAGTAGAGGGTGTGAGGAAAGACTGAGGGTTAATAGTGTGTCATATCTCTAGTCCTCTATGCCAGTCAAAGTATTATCTTACAGAGATTACACTGAAACCTGGGTTTGCTGGTGGCAGCATTGGCATTGGGTCAGGACATCTCAACTAGAGTTGAGCGGACACCTGGATGTTCGGGTCCGACAGGTTCGGCCGAACTTTGAAAAAAAGTCCGGGTTTGGGCTCGAACTTGACCCCGAACCCGAACCCCATTGAAATCATTGGGGACTGTAATGGTTACCCAGGTAGTGAGAGGGTATCAGCCGTTGGAGACGTCATTTTTCCTGGCAAGTAGCTGTGTATTAGTGGAGTTGCTTATTCCCATCCACGAGATTCAAGTGAAGAGTCAGGCAAAGCTATTAAAGAGCAAAGTGGTATATGCTGTAAATCCCCTTCCAAAAACGAGACAAGGTTACGTTTTGAAGGGTCAAGAAGAACTGAATTTTAATAGCAGGTACTCTCCTTTTATGTGATTCTGCCCATGCAAGGGAGACACCCACATAATTAACAAAACAACCAATAAAACATAAGGTACATCCCACACATCTCCTCCCCTCAGATAAGCTTGTCACATTTTTCCCCAAGTTGTGGATGTACCCCAAATACCTAGCCCTATTCTGGGGTACCAACATATGTAAAAATCAGCTCATTCGGTTCAGTGGTTCGGGAGATATAGGACTTTAAAGTTTTGATCGACCACACAGGCAAAATAGCCGAAAATAGTTCCATGAGTTTTGGGCTAGCGGTCGGTCTTTGTTCGTGCATTAAAAGTCCCAAAAAGGCTTGCCATCCATTTATAACTTGACGTTCGCCAGAATCCCCATATGCTACTTAGTATTTCTACCGAACGGCAGGGTGTTCGGTAGTTTTTGGCACGAATTTCTGGTATTATGGAGGTCTCAGCAGTGTTTTCCTACTCGAGTGTCCAATTTTAGTTCCAGACACTTGATGGCAAAACATCGCTGTTCGGGAGTCAAGATGGCCGCGACCATGTGTAAAAGTCCCGAAATGGCGGCCACCCAGGAACTGAATCAAAGCATTCGTGCGTTTCCCATAGGAGCTGAATGTTCCGATCAGGGAGGTAAATTACCACATAATTAGGTAGCGGGGGGGTCCGGTGTTGGGTGGTTTGCATTTGTACGGGGAATGCTGGGTCCATACCGTCTGGGTCGCACAAGGAAGCGAATGCTTTAAAAGTCCTGAACAGTTTTAAAGAAGAATCCCCATGAAACAGGTAAGCACATTCAATTATATCCAGTTTGATGTCTTTTGCTGGATAAACAATCTGTCTTTATAATCCAAGGTCTCTGTTCCTGTATGTGGTGAAACCGACCTCGCCACTGGGCATTGGAGAAGACTGATTGCCAGCCTCCTGCCATGTGACTATGGCCCCTGGGATGTATTGCCCTTTAAAGACCTGATTTGGGCATAAGGGATTTGTGTTGTGCTGCTGCTGGCCCTTTAAGAACCATCTGGGGACATACTGTGGAGTTACTGGGTGGCCACCATTTCCTGTATCAGAGGCACATGATGAGAACAATGGATGATGGCCATTTTAACTCACAGACACTCTTTGGACTTTTCAACATGGTGCCATCTCGCCAGTATTTGGTGCACAGAGACATCGTGCAGTGGTTTTGGACTATACAGCAGGGGACACATTATACAGTGATTGTTTTTCATTTAGCCTGTATATGTTCTGCAGAATCTGCATTAAACTGTATCTTCCAACGTACTGAACGGATCTGGGTGAATTTTGGATATGTGGTTCACCCAGATCTCCCGGTTCCAAGGATATACTTATGGGGTTATTGCATGTTTTGGGGTCTCTGTGATGTGTTTTATGAAACTGTATTTCTCGGTCTGTGATAATTAGATTACCTATTGTGTAAGGTAATTGTATCACAGGCAGAGGGGAGGATTTTGTGTTGGAGTGTCTGTGTGTATTGTACAGATTGTTTGGTTGTTCTGTAAAACCCTGTGGGCAGAACTAAGTTTGTGGATTGGGAATAAAAGAGGCTGTATGTGCCAGTACAGTCAGTTCCTGCTTAACCCTCAAGGTGAAGTGTTGTCTCATTATTGAGGGAGGATTTATTGTATGCTGTTCCAGTTTGACTGCTAGGAGTGTAAACCTATTTGCATGTTTTTTCCTATTTGGCTGTATACAACATTCGTATGCTTGAGAATTCATATGCTTCTCCGGTTCGGTGGTTGTAGTGTCTGCTGCAGTGCTTGGAGTCCTCAGGAAGCGCTAGGAGCATCCTTCAACGGAGGTACCCAGTCGGGGTGCCAGGTGATCCGTTACACTGTATATGTGCCCGGCTAGCTCCTAAAGGTAGCAGTAAATATTCCCAGGCATAAGGTAGGGTTTTGTTACAGGGACCCAAACTTTTGGGCACAAAAATGGCTCTGAAAAAGTCCTGGAAAGGGCTGCAAAAGGAAGTAAAATGGGGATAAGAGTAGGACCCTGCAAGCAAATGTGGATAGGGAAATCACTTAAAAATAACCATAGGCATGCACAGCCTATTGCATTAGGGTGTGCACCCTAAAGCACAAACACACGCTGCGTGTATATGTATGTATATATATATAGTTACATAGCTGAAAAGAGACTTGCGTCCATCAAGTTCAGCCTACCTCACATTTGTTTTTTGCTGTTGATCCAAAAGAAGGCAAAAAAACCCAGTTTGAAGCACAATTTTGCAATAAGCTAGGAAAAAAATTCCTTCTTGACCCCAGAATGGCAGTCAGATTTATCCTTGGATCAAGCAGTTATTACCCTACATTGAAAGATTATATCCTTGAATATTCTGTTCTTGCAAGTATGCATCTAGTAGCCGTTTGAACATCTGTATGGACTCTGATAAAACCACTTCTTCAGGCAGAGAATTCCACATCCTGATTGTTCTTACAGTAAAAAAACCTTTCCTTTGCCTTAGACGAAATCTTCTTTCTTCCAGTCTAAACGCATGGCCTCGTGTCCTATGTAAAGTCCGGTTTGTGAATAGATTTCCACACAATGGTTTGTATTGGCCCCTAATATATTTGTATAATGTTATCATATCCCCTCTCAGGCGACGTTTTTCTAAACTAAATAGGTTTAAATTTGTTAACCTTTCTTCATAGCCGATATGTTCCATTCCTTTTATTAATTTTGTAGCCCGCCTCTGCACTTTTTCTAGTGCCATAATATCCTTCTTTAGAACAGGTGCCCAAAATTGCACAGCATCTTCAATATGGGGTCTTACCAGTGATTTATAAAGAGGCAAAATTATATTCTTGTCCCGAGAATGAATGCCCTTTTTCATGCATGACAATACTTTACTGGCCTTGGCCACTGCTGATTGACATTGCACATTGTTGCACAGTTTGTTGTCTATAACAATTCCCAAGTCCTTTTCATGTGTTGTTATCCCTAATTCGCTTCCATTAAGGGTATACGTTGCTTGTGTATTCTTTACGCCGAAGTGCATAACTTTGCATTTTTCAACATTAAATTTCATCTGCCATTTGAGTGCCCAGTCCCCCAGTCTATCTAAATCCCTCTGCAGCAAAGTAATATCTTGCTCACATTGTATTGTTTTACAAAGTTTGGTGTCATCTGCAAACACTGAAACATGACTTTCAATGCGGTCTTCAAGATCATTTATAAACATTTATACAACAGGGACACCACTTGCCACCTCTGTCCAGCTTGAAAATTTACCATTAATGACAACTCTTTGTACTCTGTTTTTAAGCCAATGTTCTACCCAAGAACAAGCATTTTCATCTAGACCGATTTCCTTGAGTTTGAACACTAATCTATTGTGTGGAACTGTATCAAATGCCTTGGCAAAATCCAAATAGATCACATCCACGGCAACACCCTGATTTATACTTCTACTTACTTCTTCGTAGAACGCAATCAAGTTAGTTTGACATGACCTGTGCTTCATAAAACCATGCAGATTTTTGCTGATAACCATGTTCTTCTCAAGGAATTCTTGAATATTATCCCTTAATAACCTTTCAAATATTTTACCAGCCACAGAAGTTAAGCTCACAGGTCTATAATTTCCAGGCAAGGATTTTGAACCCTTTTTGAATATAGGAACCACATCTGCCTTCCTCCAATCCTCCGGAACACTTCCTGAAAGAAAAGAATCTTGAAAGATTAAAAACAGAGGTTCACTTATTTCTGCACTTAGTTCCTTAAGTACACGTGGATGGATACCGTCAGGCCCTGGAGCTTTGTTTATATTAACTTTCTTTAGTTGCTGCAGCACCTTGTCTTGAGTTAACCAATTACAATTATTCTGCAAGTTTTTAGTAGCAATCATTTGCACATCTATTGCCATGGGTTCTTCCTTAATATATACGGAGGAGAAATAGTTATTTAAAATTCCTGCCTTTTCCTGGTCTTCATTAATTAACACCCCCGTTTCAGTTTTTAGTGTACCTACACTTTCATTTTGTTTTTTTTTAGAATTTATGTACTTAAAAAATGCTTTGGGGTTGGTTTTGCTCTCTTCAGCTATCATTATTTCATTTTGAAGTTTAGCAAGTCTAATTGCCTTTTTGCACGCATTATTTGCATCCTTATATCTTTTATAAGATGCATCTGATTTGTCTGATTTAAATGCTTTAAATGCCCTTCTCTTAGTTGTAATCTCTTGTTTTACTTCTCTACTAAGCCACATTGGTTTTAATTTGTTTCTTTTATATTTATTTCCCAACGGTACATACTGAGAAATGTACCTTTGTAATATTTGTTGGAAGATGATCCATTTATCCTCAGTGTTCTTTTCACTAAAGAGTTTATGCCAGTCAATATATTGTAAAGCTTCCCTTAACTTATTGAAATTGGCCTTTTTAAAATTATATGTTTTAGTATTCCCCATGTGCTTTTGTTTTTTTGAGTTTATTTCAAAGGACACTATATTGTGATCACTATTTCCCAAGTGCTCACCTACTTGAATGTTAGTCAAAAGATCAACGTTGTTTGTTAAAACCAGGTCCAGACAAGCATCCATTCTAGTTGGTGCTTGTACAAGTTGTGACATGAAGGTGTCATTTAACAAGTTTAAAAACCTAATTCCCTTTTCTGAGGCACTAGTCCCTCTGTCCCAATTTATATCTGGGTAATTAAAATCTCCAATAATTAAAGTGTTACCCAGATTTGCAGCTTTCTCAATTTGCTCAAACAGCTGTTGTTTCTTGTCAATATTAACATTAGGTGGTTTATAACATATCCCAACCAATAGTTGGTTTCCCTTCTTTTCCCCCAAGCAGATATTTACCCATAAAGCTTCCACATTATCCTCCTCGCATTCCATTTGCTTAACATTTGGCTTTAAATCATGTTTGACATACAAACATACCCCACCACCCTTCTTCTTTTTCCTATCCTTCCTAAATAACATGTACCCATTTAAGTTAGCTGCCCATATATATATATACACACACACACACACACACACACACACTGCTGTGTGTGTGTGCTGTGTGAGGGTGCTATTAGTGTGATGTGCTGTGTGAGGGTGCTGGTAGTGTGCTATGTGTGAGGGTGCTGTGTGTGTGCTGTGTGAGAGGGTACTGGTAGTGTGCGGTGTGTGTGTTTGTTAGGGTGCTGTGTGAGGGTGCTGTGTGTGTCGTGTGTTTGTGAGGGTGCTGTTAGTGTGTTGTGTGTGAGGGTGCTGTTTGTGTGCTGTGTGTGTGAGGGTGCTGTGTGTGTGTGGGTGCTGTATGTGTGCGAGTGCTGTCTGTGTGTGGGTGCTTTCTGTGTGCTGTATGTGTGCGAGGGTGCTGTCTGTGTGTTGTGTGGGTGTGCGTGCTGTGTGTGTGTGTGTGTTGTATGTTTGGGTGATTTGTGGTTGTGGAGGTGGGGGCAGATTAGTTAATAAATATTCCCCTTTCCCTTCTTACCTTTTGTAGGGAGGGGGGATCCTGCTGCTGCCTTCCCTGGTGGTCCAGTGGAGTTCACTCTCAAATGCACAGGCATGGCTGCTAGGCTAGGCCAGTAAAGCTAAGTCTAATGCTCCCATGGCTAAACAGCTTTGGTAAGAGGTATGCATCACAGGTTTCAAGGATAGGTTTCAGATCCTTATTTGGGTAACTTGAGCATGTAACGTCTAGATAATTCTAAGTGTCATATAAATGTCAGTTTGTGCAAAGAAGAATAAATAATGACATTGCTAAAGAACTATGCATGGTGGCTTACAAATGTTTGGCAAGGCAATTTCTTGGTTATAGGAGTTTGATAGTAAAAGTGAATATTGAGTCTGCCTTCTGCTTGCTAATAATTCACCCAGATTGCCTTATCTGAATTAATGATTAGAGGTGGCTTTAGAGGCGGCTTTTTATGTCAACATTCTGCACATTTTTTAGTGGGTAGTTCTGAGACAGTCGTGCTTTACCTGGACAGCTTTTTTTACAAATGGTCTTGGGACTTTTGGGATTGTTTTTATATCATTTGTGATTACTGCAGTGGGTGGTGGATTCCTTTGGCATGCCTTTAATAGCTGCTAAGACAAAATGTCCTGCTTCTTGTCTCATCTTCCTTGGCATAGAGATTGCCTAATGAAAAACCTGAAACTGCTAGGGAAGCAGGTCTGTGTAGTTCATAGCTGTATAGTATAGCTCAAAGAATACAACTCTGAACCTGGATAAGAAATAATAAAAAAAAATGTTCCATTCTCTCATTGGAAACTGAATGACAATACTGAACGACAGAGGAATCTTGACCAAGATATGGGAGTTAGCATCAAATTACTTCTCAGAAAATACCCGTCCTGACACAACACCAATCATGACGTGGGAAGCTCATAAAGCAGTCCTAAGAGGGGAACTAAAAAATCGGCGGCGATACTTAAAAAAAAATAGGGAAAAGAAAATAGAACAAATCACTAGAGACATTAAAAACCTAGAAAGCAAACACAAAACCACCCTTACACTAGATGAGCTTAAATTACTTTCAAGTAAACGAACTGAGCTGACAGCTATCTTACACTTACACGCTAAGCGTAAACTATCCCTAACAAGAAACACATACTACACTCAAGGGGGCAAAGCAGGCAAACTTCTCACAAAATCTATACAATTAGAAAGACAATCCTCTTTCATCTCCGAAATCAGGAAAGACGATGGCACCCTAACATGCCACATGCCAGATATACTGGAATCCTTCCACAAATTTTACTCACAACTATATAACCTCACCAATACAAAACCCACAGCTGAAAATATACTAGAATTCCTAAAGTCAAGGGTTAAGCATACTATTCCTGCCAACGAAACAGCATTTCTTGATAACCCAATAACTCTAGAAGAATTTCATGCTACGGTTAAGTCTTTACCCCTAGGTAAAAGCCCAGGTCCTGATGACTATACAGGGAAGTACTACAAGGAACTTTTGCATATACTAGCTCAACCATTTATTGAGGCCTACAATATGAGACATATTTCATCCCACATTCCAAGTTCAGCCCTTGAGGTGACTATCTCAATCATTCCGAAACCGGGAAAAGACACAACCATTTGCGGAAACTACAGACCTATTTCACTTATAAATATTGATCTAAAGATACTGACTAAAATTATGGCCACCAGACTTAAACCATTCATGCCGACTCTAATACACCTAGACCAGGCAGGCTTCGTGCTAGGTAGGGAAGCTAAAAACAACACCACAAAAATTATCAATATCATCCACTGGGCCCAAACACATAAGACACAGAGCGCCCTGTTGGTTATTGATGCCAAAAAAGCTTTTGACAGAGTCAGCTGGACACTATTGAAACACACCTTGCGATATTTAAATTTTGGCACTAGATGGCTGGAGTGGATAGATATGATCTACTTGAAACCAACAGCGAAACTGAGAATCAATGGCCAATTATCAAACGCGGTGAATATTTCAAACAGCACGAGACAGGGCTGCCCCTTATCAGCACTTTTGTTTATTTTAGTCTTAGAACCATTCCTCCAAGGCATTCGAGACAATGACCTCATCCGAGGAATCCAGGTTAAGAGTCAAAACTATAAAATTACAGCATTTGTGGACGATCTCCTCTTTACTATATCAGAGCTTCTCACGACCATCCCCATAATTATCTCCAAAATGGAATCATTCGGTAAACTCTCATTCTTCCAGGCCAATCTCGCAAAATGCGACCTGATGCCAATTTTCTCGACAGACTTGTTGAACAATCAGATCAAATACAAATTCTCCTTTAACTGGACATCCAAATCAATTAAGTACCTAGGAATACACCTTCCCGCTAACCTAACATCTACCTACTCGATCAACTTCCCTCCTCTAGTTGACTCCATCACAAAAGACCTAAATAGATGGCATAAACCATGCTTTGGGTTAATGTGCCGGGTTAATATACTCAAAATGAACATCCTCCCCCGTATCCTGTACCTCCTTCAAACGATTCCACTCAAAATCACAACTAAATTCTTCCACTCTCTTAAGTCACTATTTTTGAAATTTATATGGGCCCACAAACCTCCACGCCTAGCATACCATACGCTAATTAAAAAACAGGACCAAGGGGGACTAAACCTTCCAGACATAGATGCTTATTATAAAGCGACCCATTTACAAAGACTCTATGAATGGACAAAAACACCCAATATACTCCAATGGGTTGCACTAGAAAACAGCTTTATAGACACCCCGCTCCATGCATATCCCTGGCTTCATAAGGACCCCCGACTCGTGGAAAAACTAAACAAACACCCAACGATTTCTCCTACATTACACATCTGGTTCAGGTTAAGGACGCAAACGAATATTTCGCCCTTCCCCTCTCCTATATATCCCTCAACTCTAAATCCTCACTTCCACAAAGGAACCACAGGGAAACAACTTGGACTTAAATATGATGGCCCCTTCCTGAAGTTAAGCGACGCCACAAAAGGAAATAAACTAAAACCCCTTCATGAACTTACCTTGTCTAACACTCACACGGGGGTCCAAATCTTTTTCCATGACGAACTGAACCACTTCATCAAAACCCAGTCACTTTTACCAGAAGGCAATAGACCTCTCACTAGATTTGAGCTTTTATGCACCACCCACCCACCAAAGGTAAAAACGCTTTCCACCCTACACTCAATAATTAGAGAGGCATACCCACAAAATCTCCTTAACTTTACTCTAAGGTGGACAGATGAACTACAAACTAACTTCACTATCCAACAATGGAAGAACGCCTTTATTTCCATCCATAAATCCTCTATCTCAACGTACGCACAAGAATGTAATTACAAAAAAGTAACCCACTGGCACAATACGCCCACTAAACTTCACAAATTCTACCACTCATCTCCAGATCTCTGCTGGAGATGTAATACTTCAAATGCTCACCACACCCACATCTGGTGGCAATGCCCAATGATACATACATTTTGGAGGAGGATTCACACAATCATACAACTAATATTTCATAAGACTTTCTCATGTATCCCGGAATATTATATATTTTTCCTACCACTCCACAAACTCACGACACTAGAGACAGACCTGTTTCGTCACTTAGTCATGGCGGCTTCCCAACTAATCCCTAAATATTGGAAACAACCCAAACCACCTTCAATTCGAGAATGGATACTGAGAGTTGACGATATTAAATTGATGGAAGAAATCACCTTAGCTAAAGTAGGGAGACATGATAAATTCTTGTTCATATGGGATCCATGGATTAAACACATACACTGCAAACCTCCCCTATCACAGTAGACTAATCTAACACGTACCTTTATCCACATTGAAAATACAAGCTCTATCCATATACCTCTGCTTCTTCCACCACCACTATCACTGCTGCTTTCTCCTCCTCTCCCTCCTCCCCTGTTGAGGTGGGAATGGGTTGAAAGTAACCAATTGACAAGACACATTTAACTGTCACTCAAACTTGCTTCCCTGAGGGGATAGCAACACACCACCCCTACCTCTATACCCCCGGCTTTTTCCTACTATTCAATAGTTCCCCGCTGAGCCTTGGTTTTCCAACCCATTGAGGGGAGTTATCCCTTTATCTACACATGAAGCGCACCGGTGTATACCAGGACACATGGTATTGAACTAATGTATTGTTTCTTTTCAATTATCTATTGCTACAGTATTTTTACTTGTTATGTTATCTTCTCTCAGAAGTTTCATCTACCAAAATATTTGTGATGACTCTAATACAAACTGTACCTGACGTTCTGTGAAGTTTTAGTACTGTTTAAAATAGTGAAATACCGAAACTGTAATCTCAATGTAATCTCGCTGTACCAAAGCTTATGTTTTACTATGTAAAACGTACAAAACAATAAAAAGATAAAATAAAAAAAATAAAAAAAATGTTTTGCCCACTGGCAGCACATGGTCAAATAGTTAAAAATCCTCAGCAGCGTAAGGGTTAATTATGTGACGGCTGGCCTTATGGTTGGTTTCTGTTCCATGAATATTTTGAATCAAAACCTGTGTTTTATGAAAGCGCTAATCCATAAGGAAAAAAAAATAAAATCAAAACACCAATGTTTAGTAGATATACCCCCAATAAATACACACATGCATTTATTGAAGGATGTCTTAGAGCTTGCAAAGGTTCTCTGCAAGCACTCCCCTCTTTCCCCCAAAGAAACTTTCTTAAGGAAATAACCACTTCTGATGCACACACACACATCTGTTTTCAATCTTTATTTTTGGTTGTGCATTTAGGTACAAATGAGCTTACAATGCCACAACAGCAGTTGCAAACTCCAATTGAACAGACATATTATAACAGCATTCTTAGGATGTGCACAATTGTATGTTAAATTAAGGGTAAGTAATGAACATTCAAAACAGGAAAACATATACTGCTAGCTTCATATCAATAGTAAATAACCTGCAGAGTGCAAGACTGAATTCAGATTTACTTAAAGCCTATCCCTGCAGAGCCAAGTTGAGTGTTTGTTCATTACAAGTAGTCAAGCTTAAGTACTGATATGTCGTTATTTTAACGGACTAGATAGCCAAGTCTAGGTAGAGGCTTAACCCCTTAAGGACACATGACATGTGTGACATGTCATCATTCCCTTTTACTCCAGAAGTTTGGTCCTTAAGGGGTTAAGTAGAATGTTCATAGGGTTACAAATACTATACAGTGCCTATAGAGAGAGTTAACAAAAAGCAAAATGAGACAAAGCGCAATAAACAAGAGAAGCTTAGACTATGAAAGACCACTGAGATCCAAAATGAAAGGCCACGTAGCCCTTGGGCTCTGCTCTTCAAAGCCCACTGTTAAGGGCACGGCGCACATCTGGTTTTAGGTCTGTGGAGGAGCAAGATGAGTTGAAGACACTTGTCTGTTGTCTGTATGGTAAAAGGCAGCCACAAGTATAATATATTATACATATACACATGTGTATATACACACACACACACACACACACACAGTGTCTGCTACTTCCATTAGCTCGACTTACTTATACTCAGCTGCGGAGACCTTTCAAATTAGACTTCTAAAAGTGCTGATTTCTCAATGAAATTGACACTTTTATAAACTGGACTTTTAAAGAGATACTCCATAGCCACAAAGCGGCACTGTCATGGCCAAATCCCGTTTTGTTTTGTTTTTTAAACCCCCCTCCTGACTCCACTATATCTAATTGACCCCTAGTTACCCCCAAATGCTCCTAAGCCCAGCATATTACCTATTTTTAAAATCTTTATTTTCTGACCGGACCTAGATCCTGGCCGCCGCCATCTTTGTGTGGGTAGATGAAGTCCCCGTGGGACACGTCATCTGCCCACACTAGATAACGCTGTGAAATTCCCGCGCATGCCCAGTTAAACTTGGGCATGCGAACAGGAATTTCATCTATTAATTCGTCAAAAAGACGAATAAATTAATAGAAGTTTCAAACGAATGAACAAAGACCTCTTCATTCGTTTGGTTTATTTACCGGCACGCAGCTCCATCCTTGTAAAATGTAAAAATAGAAGCAGCAGGAAGCAGTGCTCCCCGCCACTTCTTAAGCCACCCATGTCCTCCCTCACTCTATGAGGGTCATTATGAAAAGCAACCAATCAAAAGCAACCAATTCCAAAGAACTTTCCCACGCTGTGTAAAATGACACAGAGCACTCGGATTGGTTGGATTTCAAGCCAACCAGAGTGCTGTGACAGGTAAATGTAGAGATTTGACAGTCAGTCTCTTCATTTACCTGTCAGAGCACTCTGATTGGTTGGCTTAAACCAACCATCAGAGCACTTGTCATGGTCTTGTGCAGGTCAGGGATGTGACTGTAACTGGGGTTAACTTTAGGGTCTTTATTTTTGATCTTAGACATAGTATAACCAGGATATTCTATTGAAGTTATAGAAAAGAGATAGAAAACAGAACCAAATAACTGAAAATTACAGGCTATGAAGTAAAGGGTTTAGACAATAAGTCCAAAGTGGAAATTAGGTAAACCTATAAATGAAGTTACAGGTAGGAGATTGAAGATAAACTAAGAGAAATTATAGGTACGAATCTTGAGGGAAAACAGGATTTCAGCAATATGCCCCAGAACAGGATATAAAGAAACCTACAAGAGAGATAGGTAAAGCAAGAGAATGAAAACCTATTAATGAAGTAATAAGTTACAGGAAAACAAAAAACTAAACAGAAATACAGTAGAAAGATAATGTTATATAGGTTTTTAGTTTCTTTGGATTATACTGCAGTAACAGGTCTTTTATGATTGATGCCATTATTATCTGGAATGTTTTTAAATCCAATGCAGGAGTAACATATGTAGCCACAAAGTAATATTAAATTAAAGTCCAGTATATAATTAAGCAATGTGGAAGTCAAGCAGGAATGTAGGGTTGTTCAGGTTGGTATTATGCAAGTTTGTAAATAATGCAAGAATGTAGAGTTGTTCAGGCAAGTCTGGAGCATGTTGGTGAGTAATACTGAAAATTTTCTCCATACTTACCGTAATTTTCTTTCTGGCAATAATTCATGGCAACATCACTTATGGGTTAGCTCCGCCCCCATCAGGAACAGGACAGAAAACAATTAATTAATTATAAACCAGACTGTAGGCTTAAAAGGTCCCTCCTCCTTCTAACCCACAGTCCAGTACAAAGCTTTAAAAACAAAAAACATGGGAGGGTTGCTGATGCTGCCATGAATTATTGCCAGGAAAAGAAAATTACGGTAAGTATGAAGAAAATTTTCTGTATTCCTGGCCATTCATGGCAGCATCACTTATGGGTAGTACCCAAGCTCAGCAACAAAGGGAGGGAGTAATAAAACAAAACTCATCAGTCTGCTGCAAAAGAGATTTATTCATGGGATTGAACTGAGGACAAAACACCTCTCCCAAAGGATGAGGAATAAGAAGCTTGTTATGTCTGATGAAAGTTATAGGAGATGACCAGGTGGCTGCCCTGCATATGTCATCAGGAGAAACCTCTGCCCAGTTAGCCCAAGAGGTAGCCAATGCTCGAGTAGAATGGGTCTTTATCTTTTCCGGAGGAGATAGATTCTTGACCCTATGGGCCATTTTTATGGTGTTTGCAACCCAACGCCTCAAAGTAGCGGTAGAAGCCGCCTCTCCCTTTCTGTAGCCAGAAGGGATAAGAAATAGGTGATGTGATTTTCTAAATTGATTAGTGACCTCTATATATTTATTTACACATTCCTTCACATCCAATCGGTGGAGTTTAACTTCTTCCGATGATGAAGGATTTGGGTAAAAGGCAGGCAGAA
>OW240920.1:112619434-112684813 GCA_933207985.1 Pelobates cultripes | reverse complement strand
GATAAGATCCTGACAGCGCTCTGAGCCTAATTGCAGGGTTTGGGAAGGCTTTATAAGCCTTTCCCCGTCCTGTGGAGTTCAGTCTGCGCCGTGCCCTCCATGTGTGAAGATGGGTTATTTTTTTACCGCCTGGATTTTTTTTTTTCCGTCTTTTATTTTTTGTGCTCAGGTTTTTTATTTTATTTTAAACGTTTGACGGGCATTATGGATTTTTATTTGGCTTTTTTTGAGGCTGAAAAAATAAGGTTTTTAGAAAAAAGACCAACTGGCAAGTTTATTTTATTTACAGGTATTTAGTTTTATTGTTCCCCTCTCACTATTTTTAGGGTAAGGGGGTAGGTAGGAATTTATTTATTTTTGGGTGGGAGGGTCACCATTTAGTCCCCACCCACCACCCATAGATGGGGTGGCAATAGGTCCCCTCCCATTTTCATTTAATGCCCCTACCCGCCGCTCATGGGTGGGGCCTGGGGGGGACAATAGGACCCTTCCCCCCCCATTTTCATTTAGGGCCCCCACCACGCTAGGTCCCCCCTTCAGTTTAATAGCTGGGGGGTACATTAGGGTGCTCACTGTTTACTAAATAAACAGTGTTTACTTTGTCTTATGTTTTTTTTTGTAATTCTTGACACATGAATGTTGCGCAAAAGTAGTGCATGAGCTTATGCAAAAGCCAAATTTCAAACATTTCAGCAGTACATAATTATACAGAAGAGTTTAGAGAAAGGGTTGTTATCTGGTAGTGCGACATTAGATTCCTTTAGTGCGGTCCTGTTCTGTCAAGTTTTTAAACAGTTAAACAAAACAAAACAATTTTAAGTGAAATGTTAGATAGCATTGGAACATCAAAAAGAACAAAAATTGAGAATTGGGAAAAAACAAAAACAAAAGAGATTAAATTCAAATTAAGGGTAAAGAGTGGTAGAGAGGCTTCACATTTTTGGAGTATTCTATGGGGTTGTGGGGGTGGGGGTGAGTGACCCGGAGTCCCTGACATTTTTGTTGTTTGGCCCTTTGGTGTTATATATGTTTCTATGCTTCTTTCGTGATTATGTTCCACGTGGGCGATTTGTGTGTGTGTTGACCCTTTTTGTGGCTGGTTGTCTATCTATCGGATCTGCTTTGACTCTGTCCTACTTTGTCTTATGTTTTAAAGAAAACTAGAGCAGACAGGAAGAAATAAAGAACAGATCCTGACAGAGGGAGAGAAGAGGAAATGATTGGGGAAAGGTAAGTACGGCATGACAGTGCTGCTTTAAGCTAGTTTAAGTTTTAATTATGGGTGTGGAGTGGTCCTTTAAGGCTGTATTTTTAGTTGTTGCTAAGGATACTTGCAAAGATGAAAGGTGAAGTCTGAAACATGATGACTGTGCTCATTGAAATAAGAAGTTAAATATTTACCTGGCAAAGTGTTATTTGTATATCCATTAATTGTATGTACTTCTTTAACAGTCCTTTCATTTGAATAATGACTATAGCCTACAAAAAGAAACAAACATGTGAATTAGTTACATTAATTACAGTAACTGTAGGTTGAAAAAAAGACTAAAAAAGGTTAAAATTTTAAAGGTTAACTGTCACCTAAAATGTACTTTTTTAATATAATAATCCATTCGTCAAGTTTTGTAAATTAAACAGATTTAAAAAAACAAACAAAAAAAACGACAACTAATCTCTGCCTTAAGTATATGACAAGATACTTCAGTCATATATATGCAACTTCCCACAGTGTTTGAAAACAGTTAGTCTCTGTCGTCTTCACTGTTTCACTCAGACCTAGTTACTGTCAAATTCAAACATGTCTTACCATAGGTGTATGTATAGGACTTAAGGATCCTGTCATATATTAAAGGTAGAGATGAGTGTTTGTTAGAAAATGTAAGCTACTGGTGCCTGGGAGCCTCCTGGCACCATAATCACTTTAATTGTAGATTTGTTTCATTGCTACAATAGCCTCAATTTGTAAACTTGGACAATATTAATTTTCAAAGTTTATGTTTGTGTATTTGCCTTACTTTATCAATAGCTAAAACATTTTTATAAAAGGACAATATTTTATTTCACCATTCACAATTGTTTAACTAGCCTTAAAATGACTAAAACTTTTGACACCATAAGCACTTCAATTAAAGAGATTGTGGCTCCTTGAGTCCACATGTCAAAATGTTCACCCAATATCATTATTAAACACAGATGCTAAACTGTATGCCAAAATCCAAGCCACTAGACTAAGTAACATTCTCCCAACATTAAAACATGATGATAAAATAGGATTCAACACCCGATATCATACACAGCATGGGGAGAGGTCTGCTGGTATCACTTGATGTGGAGAAGGCATTCAACCAATTAAACTGGACCTTCCCCTGTTCTCTTCTTCAGACTGTATTAGACTTATACCTTTGGCACGTGATTTGTATGCTGGCTTCCTCTCTAAGACATTGCATATAACTAATGGATCAAGACAGGTTGTGCCCCTTATCTCCCTTACTATATGTTTTAGCTGTAGAGCCACTAGCAGCTAAAATACAATCAGACCCCTCCATCCATGGGATTCAGATAGGAGAGACCAAGTACAAATTAAATATCTTTGCAAATTATATACTACTCACATTGCATTCCCCCTGGTGAACAGACTATCTAATAATCTTAGGCATTAAACTAACAAAATCTGTTGACACCCTGTTTAAAGCAAACTATGTTAAATTGATTAAAGAATTTACCGACCTCTTAGGATTCTAAGAGGGAAAATTCTTATGTTAGATGGGCTACATATCAGCAATAAAAATGACAATCTTATCCAAGCTGCTTTATTTTTTCTGCACACTGCAAATACATTTACCCCAAAAATATGAGTTACTTACTTCTCAGGTTTGTGCAAGGGCAGACTGAGCACTTGGGCAAATATGTCATGGACCGAGGGCCAGAGGCTCTGGGGGGCCCGTCCCTGCTGCAGCATGGAGTATGCTGCCTGTAACACTGATCAGGGCAGCTCTGTGTGGCTGGTTCTGCAGGAAGTAACATTATGCCTGCGGAGCTGCCCTGATCAGTGTTACAGGCAGCAGCATCTCAAGCATACACTCCAAGAATAAGAATTCCATCCTCCCTGGCCCAAGACAAGATTCAAGGAGGGGGGAATACATTTTTTTTTAAACCCCCTTTTTTCATTAAAATTAAAAATATTTAGTTTCTAATCTCCCCCCACCCTCCCTACTACCCCTTCACAGCTCCTATCTCTCCAATCCCCTTAACAACAAAAGCCTATGTAATCCCCTCCAATCCCTATACCCCTGCTCTTAATACAACTCCTTTTACTCCCAGGCACCCACTACAACCCCTACCCCCAGGAACCCTCTAGAGACCCTATACCCCCTGCACTAACTAAGCAACTATCCCCTGCACCTACTACAGCCCCTACCACCCTGCACCCACTACAGCCCCGGCACCCACTTAAGCCCCTACTCCCAGTACATCCTCTATCCCCTGCACCCACAACATCTTCTACCACATTGTATCCACTACAGCCTCTACCCCCTTAACACCCCTGCACCCTCTACAGCATTCACCCCCTGCACCCACTGCAGTCCCTACTCCTCCTGCACCCACTACAGCCCCTATCCCCCTGAATCCACAACATCTTCTACCCCCCTGAGCCCACTAAAGCCCCTACTCCTCCTGCAGTCACTACCCCCATGACCCCACAACATCCTCTACCCCCCGCACCCACTACAGCACCTTCCCCTCCTGCACCCACTACAGACCCTCACCCTTCTGCTCCCACTAAAGTTCATACCCGCAGGCACCCTGTAGATCTCCTATATCCTGTGCACCAACTACAGCCCCTGTCCCTAGGCACCCTCTAGAGCCCTTATACCCGCTGTACCAACTACACCCCCAACCCACAGGCACCCTCTAGAGCAGTGGTGTATTCAGTATTTGTGCTGCCCTAGGCAGGATGGTGCTTGGGCACCCCCCAATTTAAATTTTTCCCACCCCTTCCTATGAAGATGCACACTTACTGACAGACGCACACTCTCATATACACTGACAAACAATGACATACACACACTATTACTTGGACACACATTGACAGACGCACAAACTCACTGACCGACACATACGCACTCACTGACCGACACACACACACTCACATAGACACACACACTTACATATTCAGTTACAGAGACACACACACACTTACAGACACACACATTTCTCCCAACACTCACAAAATATTATTTTTATTTTATTTAAAATCCACCCATCCTCCCTGGGAGAGCTGGAGTGGATTATTTACCTGTCCAGTAGGGCTGCTGGGTGGGCAGGCAGGGGGCGGAGAGGCAGAGTAGGCAGCGAGGGAGCTTTAATCTTCCTGCTCAGCTCCCTCGTGCACCGCTTAGTGATGCCGGGAGCCGGTCTGACTTCATATTCCGGCTCCTGTCTTCATTAAACGGCGCGGAGGGAGCTGAGCAGGAAGAGCTCAGGTGAGTATGCTCCCTCGCTGCATACTCGGGGGGCTCACAAGTGGCCAGCTGGCTGTCAGGGACCAGGAACCAGACAGAGACAGAACTAGATGCAAACACACCTTTATTAATAAATAACAAATAAATAACAAAAGCAAAGTCCAGGAATCAAGCAGGGGTCAGTCACCAGAGCGGGTAGTCAGACAAGCCAGGATCAGGAGCACGGAGAGCAGCGGAGTCAGGAACAAGGCCGGAGTCAGGAACCAGGAGCAAACAGGAAATACAGGAACAAGGAGACTTCTGGGGAACAGGAAACCACGCAAGGGCAAGGAGGTTCTGGGATTTGCTGCTTAAATAGGCAGCACTGATTAGCAGCAGGGTTGATTACTACTCTCAGGTGAGTAACCGTGGCAACATGCAAAAAGGAGCTGATAGTAATTGCAGCGGAAAACTCTCTCACTGACACAGAAAGGGTTGCTGTTTAAAACAGCAAAGAAACCCTGACAGTACCTCCCCCTCAACGACTCCCCCATCTCTGCTGGTGGGTCCGGGCTTCATGGGGAAGCGGGCGTGAAAGGAACGAAGGAGGGATGGTGCATGGACATCAGAGGCTGGAACCCAGGAGCGTTCCTCTGGACCGTATCCTTTCCAGTGCACCAAGTATTGGATCTGTCCTCTGAAGACTCGTGAGTCAATGATGCTGCGTATTTCATATTCCTCATGATTGTCAACCAGAACAGGACGTGGACGTGGCACTGAGGTGGTGTAGCGATTACAAACCAACGGTTTCAAGAGGGAAACATGGAAAACATTTGAGATGCGCATGTTAGCAGGGAGGTCAAGTGCGTAAGCTACAGGGTTAACCCTTCGAAGAATACGAAATGGCCCAACGTATCGGGGTGCCAGTTTTTGTGAGGGAACACGGAGGCGTAGGTTGCGAGAAGACAGCCAGACCCTCTCTCCGACCTGATAGGTAGGAGCAGGAAGGCGTCTGCGGTCGGCCTGGAGTTTGTATTTCTGCATTGCGCGTTGCAAAGAGTTCTGAACCTGCACCCAAGTGGAACGGAGTTCCCTGAGATGTTCCTCCAATGCCGGTATCCCCTGTGGCAAAAACGTATCAGGCAACATGGACGGTTGAAACCCATAGTTCGCCAAGAATGGGGATAGCCGGGAAGAGGCATTAATCGCACTATTGTGGGCAAACTCCGCCCAGGGTAGCAGATCAGACCAGTTGTTCTGGTGGTCAGAAATGTAGCAACGCAGAAACTGTTTGGTTAGCTCGTTCTGCTGCACCATTGGATTGCGGGTGGTAGGCCGAGGAGAAGGAAAGCTGAATTCCCATTTGTGTACAAAAGGCTCTCCAAAATCTGGACACGAACTGGCTACCCCTATCTGAGACTATCACTTTAGGTAACCCATGCAAACGAAAGACCTCCCAAGCAAAAATTGTTGCAAGTTCCTGGGAAGTAGGTAGTTTTTTCAAGGGAATGCAATGTGACATCTTCGAGAATCGGTCAACAACCATGAGAACGACTGTATTGCCATGGGAGACCGGAAGATCTACGATAAAATCCATGGACAAGTGGGTCCAGGGTCGTTCACCATTAGGTATTGTTTGCAGGAGACCCACTGGAGGGCGTCGTGGGGTTTTATTTTGAGCGCACACAGGACAGGCAGCTACAAAAGCGGTGACATCCGAACGGAGACTAGGCCACCAAAATTGCCGGGAGACGGACCAAATTAACTGGTTTTTGCCTGGATGTCCAGCTGCTTTGGAGTCGTGGTATGTACTTAATAGTTTAGTACGGAGGTTAATCGGTACAAAACAATGGCCATTAGGTTTCTCTGGAGGAGCATTAATTTGTGCAGCCAGAATCTCCTCGCCTAGGGGTGATGTGAGGCTAGTGCGGATGGTTGCCAGTATATGGTCCGGAGGAATCACAGGAGTAGGGGTTATCTCCTCTCTGGATGGAGGGGAGAACTGTCGAGACAAGGCATCAGCCCGAATGTTTTTAGTACCGGGCAAGTAAGAAACCACATAGTTGAATCTTGATAGGAAAAGAGCCCATCTAGCTTGCCGGGGGGAAAGCCGCTTAGCCTCGGAAAGATATGTAAGATTCTTGTGGTCTGTGAGGATGAGGATTGGCACTGAAGTACCTTCAAGAAGGTGCCTCCATTCTTTGAGAGCTAAAATTATGGCTAGAAGTTCTCTATCACCAATCTGGTAATTGCATTCCGCCGGGTTCAATTTCCTCGAGAAATACCCGCACGGATGCCTGGAGCTCTCAGGGTTAGGACGTTGAGACAGGAGGGCGCCTACTCCTGTCTCAGACGCATCGACTTCCAGAATGAATGGTAAGGCAGGGTTAGGGTGTGCCAGTATAGGAGCAGCAGCAAAGGCGACTTTGAGAGACTCAAAGGCAGTAATGGCTTCCTGTGACCAATGCTGTTGATCAGCATCTCTCCTGGTCATGTCCGTGAGAGGTTTAACCAAGGAAGAAAAGTTGCGTATGAACTTCCGATAATAATTGGCGAAGCCCAGAAAACGTTGTATAGAGCGAAGACCCGTAGGTCAAGGCCATTTTAGTACAGCCGAAAGTTTCTCTGGATCCATAGAGAATCCAGCATCTGAGATAACATATCCCAAGAATGTGACCTGTTTGCAGTTAAACTCACATTTCTCCAATTTGCAGAACAGATTATTTTCTCTAAGTCTCTGTAGAACACGAGAAACGTCTGCGTGATGGTTCTCGAGAGATGTGGAATGGATAAGAATATCATCAAGATAAACCACCACACATTGCTGCAGCATATCTCGCAGGACGTCGTTTATAAATTCTTGGAAAACCGCCGGAGCATTGCAAAGACCAAAGGGCATTACTAGGTATTCGTAATGGCCGCTCCTGGTGTTAAATGCGGTTTTCCATTCGTGGTCCTTTTTTATCCGGACAAGATTATATGCCCCTCTCAGATCAAGTTTAGTGAAGACCGTTGCTCCCTTGAGGCGGTCAAATAACTCCGTGATCAATGGAATGGGGTAGGCATTCTTAATAGTAATGCGATTGAGACCCCTATAGTCGATACAGGGTCTCAACTCGCCATCTTTTTTTTTCACAAAGAAAAAGCCGGCCCCGGCAGGAGAAGATGACTTCCGAATAAATCCCTTAGCAAGTGCATCGGTAACATACTCCTCCATGGCTCGATTCTCTGCTACAGACAGTGGATAAATCCGGCCACGGGGAGGAATGGCACCAGGTTGGAGTTCGATACCACAGTCATACGGACGGTGCGGTGGCAGAACGCTGGCTTGACCTTTATCAAATACATCTTGGAATTCTTGGTACTCAGCGGGTAAGGAAGAGGCAGAACATGTGCCCAAAACTTTGACCGGTTTCTGGAGACAGGAAAATGTGCATTGCTGGGACCATGATAATATCTCAGCTTTGCGCCAATCAATTATGGGGTTATGCTTCTGTAACCAAGGGTATCCCAAAACAACCTGGTAATATGGAGAGGAAATGACCTGGAATTGGATCGTCTCATGATGTAGAGCCCCTACAGCCAGAGATATGGGCACGGTTTCTTGGGTCACGTGGGTTGGCTGTATTGGTCTGCCATCGATGGCTTCGAAGGCTAGTGGAAAGTCGCGAGGCTGTAAGGGTATAGAGTGCTTTGATGCAAATGCACAATCTATAAACAAGCCTGCGGCCCCAGAATCAAGAAATGCCCGGGTTTTAATGGATGAATCAGGCCAGGAGAGGATAATAGGCACCAAGGGTTTGCCCACATATATCTTTGGGTCTGCAGAAAGACCACCTAAGATCTGCCCCTGACAGTATCTTGGGTGCGGGCCCTTTGCCGGACGAATCGGGCAAAACTTTAACATGTGACCGTGGTGTCCGCAGTATAGGCACAGGCCCTCCCTCCTCCTAAAGGCTCTCTCCTCAACCGAGAGGCGTGAGAAGCCTAACCGCCTTGGCTCCACACAGACAGAGGACTCAGGACCAGGAGGCATGGGAGGTGAGGGAGGTTTGGGTGGGCAAGAAAAGCTCGGTGCCAAATATACAGGAGGCCTCCGCAGGCGCTCCCTGGATGAGGATCTCTCTCGGAGTCTGATGTCAATGAGGGTGACAACTGATATCAGTTCCTCGAGATCTTTAGGTAATTCTCTGGCTGCAATCTCATTTTTAAACACATCGGAGAGGCCCTGTGCAAAGGCAGCCACGAGAGTCTCGTTGTTCCAGCCACCCTCTGCTGCCATGGTACGGAATTCACTGGCATACTCGACAATAGTTTTTGTGCCCTGAGCATTAGACATGAGTAGTTCGGCAGTAGGGGTGGAGCGAGCTGGAATATCAAAAACCCTTTTAAAGGACGCAACAAATTCAGGGTAATTGTAAATAATAGGCTTCTCTGCCTCCCAGAGAGGTTTTGCCCAAGCTAGGGCCTTTTCAGACAGCAAAGAAATCATGAAGTGAACTTTGTCACTGTCTGTAGGAAATGCCTGGGGCAGGATTTCAAGGTATCCTTTAACCTGATTTATAAATTCTTTGCACTGAGCTGGGTTGCCCCCAAAACACTGAGGGAGCGGGACAGACCCAGTCATTCCTCTAGCCGCTACAGGTTTGGGGGCTACAACCGGTGCTAGAACAGGAAGTGAGGCAGAGACGGCCGCAATCGCAGGCTGGCCGGGTACTGGATCCAGATGGGCATACTGGTCCAAATAGTGGTTCTGCTGGTCCCACCGGGTAAGTAGGTTAGGTATAGGTGTCTTGCCTGTACCATCTGTATTCATGGCCCTTGCGTAATGTCAGGGACCAGGAACCAGACAGAGACAGAACTAGATGCAAACACACCTTTATTAATAAATAACAAATAAATAACAAAAGCAAAGTCCAGGAATCAAGCAGGGGTCAGTCACCAGAGCGGGTAGTCAGACAAGCCAGGATCAGGAGCACGGAGAGCAGCGGAGTCAGGAACAAGGCCGGAGTCAGGAACCAGGAGCAAACAGGAAATACAGGAACAAGGAGACTTCTGGGGAACAGGAAACCATGCAAGGGCAAGGAGGTTCTGGGATTTGCTGCTTAAATAGGCAGCACTGATTAGCAGCAGGGTTGATTACTACTCTCAGGTGAGTAACCGTGGCAACATGCAAAAAGGAGCTGATAGTAATTGCAGCGGAAAACTCTCTCACTGACACAGAAAGGGTTGCTGTTTAAAACAGCAAAGAAACCCTGACACTGGCCAGCTCTTGAGCCCCTGGGAATTGGGGGCTGCTTTTTTTGCCTTGTTTGCCTCGTCGAAGACACGTCTCTGCTCTAGAGCCCCTATACCCCCTGAACCGATTACAGCCCCTGCAACCCCTTGCCCCCACTACTTGATTAAAAAAAATAAAAACACAAGTAGTTAAAGTGACACTATAGTCACAAGAACAACTACATCTTAATGTAGTTGTTCTGGTGTCTGCCTGTCCTTGCAGGCTTTTTAATGTTAAAACTGCACAGGAACACATCTAATTGCAGTCACTCAGATGGCCTCTAGAGGTGCTTCCTGGATCAGTGCTGTCCATTGTGAATGCTCCTAATAGAGAAGCATTGATTCACTCTCTATGAGGAGATACTGATTGGTGCAGGATGATGTTTTGCCACACATGTGCAATAGCCCTTCCAATGCTCTCCTATAGAAAAGCATTGGATTGGCTGAGATCATCTAATTTTATGATCTCAGCCAAGGAAGTGGAGTGGGGCGGGGTGAGCCATGAGGAGTGTATTACCTGTTTAACAGGATGGGTAGGGGGCGCCGGGACCTAAACAGCTATTTTAAACCTGCAGTGTCAGGAATACACGTTTGAATTCCTGACACTGTAGTGTTCCTTTAAGGTGGCTTGTAGTTTTTAACACCTGGTTTGTAATTGAAGATGCAAAATTTGGAGTCTTGCATACCTCATACAAACACATTGCCACAATTCACACACAAACCCTTATGCATACTGCCATGCTAAACAAACACACATAAATACTACCCTATTTAAAAAAACAAAAACTAAAAAAACATGTATTTAAATGTACTCTGAATCCACATATCCTGACACTACACACAGACATACATACACCAGGGCTCACAGTGAAGATACACATAGAAACATTCACTTTACATACACATACAATCAAATACATGGTACATCTACACCAGCATATATATTTTGCCCGGGACCCAGGCCACTGTCAGTCTGTCTCTGGGTTTGTGTGACAACAAAAAAAAGATTAGAGAAGCCACAAAGATCCTCCAAACAATGGTAGGCACCAGTTGGTTTACCCAACTGGTAAATTTGCCATTTAGTATAGCTGCATCCTCTATTTGTGAAACAGCTGTATTCAGGTCAGAGGCTACACATCTAAACTACTTACGTTCATCAAATACCGCAAAGAGGAGAATTTTTTCCTGAACACCATTCTGATATCCATCTTGAGAAAGAGATCCTGCGGAAATATAAATAACATTAAAACTGTTAGAATTTGGTAACCTATATTTACAGAATAGACAGACTTGGAAAATCTGTATTGGAAAAATAATGATTTTATGGCAAGACACGAGTCTTCATATTTGCTTCACTTTCTTTACTCAAACCTCCCAGCAGCAAAGAAAAGGTTAACATTGTAAAGTAAATATCAACCAATCACATTAAAGGTATCTGTAACAAAGGGTAATGAAGCTCTTCCTACTCACTCTTTCTTTGCTGCTTGCCTCCCAGGTGAGTCTACTCCAATTATATTGCTATAAAAATTGTTATATCCTGTAATTTATATTAGATATTGTGCTTAAATCTTTAATCATACTAGTTCTTTATATATTTTGTGCTGAGATTGCTTTCCCTATTTTACTTTAGCTATTTCTCACTATCCTTTCTATTATAATCTTCCCTTATTGTCCTTTCCATTTAGGCTGACTTCTCTAGTCGGCCGTGAGTATTACAAGTGCCTTTCAAGCACTGGGGGTTCCTACTTTGTTTCCCCACCAACAGATCCAACTTGCAAAAACGCTATAAACTGTTTAAGGACACTTTTACTTTGGCGCGCCGTGTCAACTGATTTCCACG
This sequence comes from Pelobates cultripes, assembly GCA_933207985.1. NCBI lineage: Eukaryota > Metazoa > Chordata > Amphibia > Anura > Pelobatidae > Pelobates > Pelobates cultripes. Next base: position 112,673,254 of record OW240920.1, on the reverse strand, counting down.
GCCGGCCTGCTCTGTGTGCTCAGCTTTCCCCTATTCGCATCTATCACTGACGCTCAGCTCAGCCCTCTCCTTCACTCGCTGCGGCCATTTTTTCTATTTTTTTTCCACTGTTTTCATTCTGCTTAATCCCCTCACCTTCGGCGGAACAGCGATCATCCTTCTAAGGGTAAGTTTATTCTTCATTTAGCCATAAACTTTTGTCGTTTTTCTTCCATTCTATTTAGAGGATTTTATGCTGATTATCCTCTCTTTTCCTTCTATTACAGATTGATAAAGAGGCTCTCCCTGACAATTGTACCTAATGCCCCTGTCACAAGCCCCTTATATATCACACATAAATTAAAACATAGTCTACCAAATTATCTCTTGCTTGTTGGTGACCCCCCCACTATTTATTTGTTAATTTTGTGGGTGATCCTTCTCTGGATATTTGTGGCTAACCCCACTTTCAATTGTTTAGTTGCTAATACCTTTATATTTATTATACCTCTGGGAAATCTCCCATGTACCGTCAGTTAGTGTGACCCCCAATAGACTATGGATGAAACCCGATTACATTATAGTTCACCACTATAGCCAGAAGGCACGAATTTGTGGTCACAACAAAAATCCTGCACGATCATAAGATAATATATCGCTGGGGATACCCCACAAAACTCTTGATCTGCTGAGATGGTAAAATGCAAGCTGGCTTTGGCCTCACGATCAAGAACTGGCTTTGGCTTCACCTGCCCACGACTCAGCCAGGTTGTCAGCTCTTAGAAATAAAAGGATGGTGTATATACTTTTGTTCAGCTTTTTTCTGTTTTCAAACCCCCCCTCGTTCCTGTGTTTCTGATCCTACCCTTCACTCCAGGCTCCTTTAATAAAAAGCCATGCATGTTAATAATCAGACCCTTGACGGGCCATGGGCACCTAAATATGCCAGATAGGGAACTCCCCTCACTTGTCAGCTCCTTCCGTACCCAGCGAGGTTTAGGAAGGGATCCCATTGCGACCAGGACACACGCGGTGTGGGCACGCCTCGTACATTAGACACACCACGTATTGAGTCCTCAGGACGGACCAACGGAAAATTATCACCTACAATGTAAAAGGGCTGAACCACCCCCATAAACTGTGCTTGGTGATCCGGGATATGCATAGGTCTGGTGCGGTGTTAATTTGCCTACAAAAGACACATTTCTGTAAACCCCCCACACCTGACTAGAGGCAGAGGCAAATGGAGGTTGCACGAAACCCTACTAGTTGAGCCCACACACATGGCCAGACTAACCAAGGACTTACAGGCCTATTTTCAGACAAATCAAACTCCCGACATGCCCGAACACTCCCTTTGGCTGGTCCACAAAGCGGGTTTAAAGGAAGCCCTGATACAACTGGGATCAATAATAAAAAGACGCAACACAGAGGCCAAGACACGACTCCTCCAAGACTTAGCCAAATTAGATGACCAAAATAAAAGACGACCATCGAAAAATATCTCATGTAACAAATAGCCGCCATTAACAAAGAACTCAACTCGCTGTCTCTCATAACCACAGAACGACATATGAGATCTCTTAAGCAGATTAACTATGTGATGGGCAATAAAGCGGGGAAACTACTAGCCAAAAAACTAAAATCTAAATATCTGACCAAAATCCCCTACATTCAATCCAAAACCGGGGATAAACTGTTCCACCCCCACTCATAGCAGAAGAGTTGGCACAATTTTACAAACACCTATATAATTTAAAGGATGATCACGAAACGTATACACCAAGCAAACTAGAAACAGATTATTTCCTGAATCAAGTGCATTTTCCATTGCTCACTGCCCAACAAGCTCAATCCTTAGACGCCTCATTCGAGGAAGAAAAAATATCTGCAATCCGCACACTTTTAAAGCATAAGGGCCAGATGGCCTGTCTAACTATTATTATATTAAGTTCACTAACATACTAACACCACATCTCACAAAACTTTGTAATGACATTAGGTTGCGAGGCACTATACCTCCAGAGATGTTAGAGGCACATGTAGTAACTTTACCAAAACCAAACAAACACCCTACCCAATGCACCAATCTACGCCCTATATCACTGCTCAATGCAGACCTTCAGTTATCCGCCAAACTCCTTGCATCCCGAATCAAGCCATTACTCCTGCAGCTAGTCTCGGCTGAACAAGCAGGGTTTGTCCCAAACCGGCAGGTGGGGGACAACACCCAATTGGCATTGGACCTGGTAGAATGGGTGAACAATAGCTCTCAGTAAGGCATTATTTTGGCTTTGGACATGGAGAAGGCCTTTGATCACTTAAACTGGTCCTATATGGATGCCACGCTCTCCAGGTTGGGCTTCTCTAAGGCCTTTGTCCGGAGCATTAAGGTACTCTATTCCAACCCCATGGCAAAGGTCTTTAATACTGGCTTCCTGTCATCTGAATTCCATATCTCCAATGGCACGCGGCAAGGTTGCTCTCTCTCACTCCTTATATTTATTCTTTGCCTAGAACCTCTAATCCGTAGCATTAAATGCACTACAGCAATTAAAGGCCTGTCGACCCCGGCTGGGGGAAAAAAAAAAATAGCGGTATTTGCGGATGACATTTTGATATTTTTGTGCGAACCACTTAACTCCTTACCACCACTAATGCACCAGCTTTCCCTATATGGTCACATTTCATATTATAAAAATAATACGTACAAAACACAGGCACTACCCATTAATTTACCCAAACAACTTACGCAAATCTAACAAACCAAATACGATTTTGATTGGCGAGTTAAATCGTTGACATAGTTGGGTATAAAACTTAAAATTAGGAATTATTCTACTGTTAATGACCAAATAATCTAAAAATATTCATCTCCTGTCTAATAAAATTTAGATTATTTGGTCATTAACAGTAGAATAATCCCTAATTTAGCTGAAAAAATTAACTCCAAGCAGAAATGTGAACTAATTCTGAAGCAACTGGCATGCTCTATTGCAGTTCATTCTGAATTACATAGTTACATAGTTACACAGGCTGAAAAGATACTTGCATCCATCAGGTACAGCTTTTCTCACAGCTGTTTTTGCTGTTGATCCAAAAGAAGGCAAAACCCCATTTTGAAGCAATTTCCAATTTGCAACAAACTAGGAAAAAATCCTTCTTGACCTCAGTCAAATGTAGCCAGATCTCTCACTTTATCAATAGGCTGTTACCCCACCTTTTAAAAATGATATCCCTGAATATTATGTTTTTGCAAGTATTAATCTAGTTGGTGTTAAACTCCTTAGTGACCAGACTGTTATTCAATTTTCTTACCGTTAAGGACCAGGGCTCTTTTTACATTCTACTTAGGGGATGTACTCATTTTTGTTGCCAACAGTTTAGACATTAATGGCTGTGTGCTGAGTTATTTTGAGGGGACAGCAAATTTACACTGTTATACAGGCTGTACACTTACTACATTGTAGCAGAGTGTAATTTCTTCAGTGTTGTCACATGAAAAGATATAATAAAATTTTGAAGGGTGTACTCACTTTTGTGAGGTACTGTATATGTAATTTTTTTTCGTGTTATTCATTTTTATATAATTTATTATATTTTGATGTTTTTTCTAAAGGGAAGTTTGACAGTGAAACCTGTAATGGTAGTCACTATCACTGGGGACGGAAGATAGAAACATTATGTAGGCCCACAGATTATTCTTATGTTTTAGTCACCCTGTGTCCATTATAGGTAGAGGGTATGAATAATGTTTTACTTATTATGAAATGTTTGTGTGTTCTCCTGTCCTGGAAAGTTTGCAATTCAAATTCTCTGCACTTTTTGCCTGGGTTGTCAGGCATGTCAATCAAATTTTAACTAATTAAATCGCATAATTATGTTAAAATATTACTTAAATATACAAGTAGATTTTTAATATATATACACATATATGTATTTAAAGTCTACGTGTACACTTATGTAGTTATTTATGTAATTATATATATTTATCTGTATATATATATTTGCGGTTAATTGTATTATATATATAGATAGATATAGAATGTCATTCTAAGTGTATTTTGTTACCATATATATATATATATTATAATATATATATATTAATAACAAAATACAGTTAGAATGAAATTACATATGTATATATATTTATTTTAAAAAATTTAAAATATTTTATTTATATTAATTTATTTATTGTAATTATACGTGTATATATAAATATAAAATATATATACATATAGATTATTATTATGATATTTATAGAGCGCTGTCAAATTCTGCAGCGTTTTACAATGGGTGGATGAACAGACATGTAGTTGTAACCAGACAAGTTGGACACACAAGAACAGAGGGGTTGAGGGCCCTGCTCAATGAGCTTACATGCTAGAGGGAGTGGGGTAAAATGACACAAAAAGGTAAGGATAGTATTAGACTAGTGACAGTTGCAGAAGAGGAATCAGTCAGGAGTAGTGATGTACCGAACTGTTCGCCAGCGAACATAGCGTGTTTGCGTTCGCCGCCAAGGGCGAACACATGCGCGGTTCGATCCGCCCCCTATTCGTCATCATTGAGCAAACTTTGACCCTGTGCCTCACGGTCAGCAGACACATTCCAGCAAATTAGCAGCAGACCCTCCCTTCCAGACCCTCCCAGCATCCATTTTAGATTCATTCTGAAGCTGCATGCTTAGTGAGAGGAGGGAGAGTGTAGCTGCTGCTCATTAGATAGGGAAATTGATAGCTAGGCTAGGGTATTCAGTGTCCACTACAGTCCTGAAGGACTCATCTGATCTCTGCTGTAAGGACAGCACCCCAAAAAGCCCTTTTTAGGGCTAGAACATCAGTCTGCTTTTTTTTTTTTTCTGTGTAATGTAATTGCAGTTGCCTGCCTGCCAGCTTCTGTGTCAGGCTCACAGTGGATACTATGCCCATTTGCCCAGTCAGTGCCACCACTCATATCTGGTGTCACAATAGCTTAAGCTTGACATTTAAAAAGAAAAAAATTTTTTTCACTTAATAGATTGAATAGCAGTTAGTTGTCTGCAAGCGTCTGGGTGTCAGGCCTCCTTCAGCGTGTGCTCTGCAGACCTTTGCCCGTGTACTTTGCCACTCATATCTGGTGTCTCTATAGCGTGCTTTTACAAAGAAAAAAAGTTTTTCAGTGTAAGCTAATAGCAGTCAGTGTCCTTAAAGCGGGTGTCAGGCCTCCTTCAGCGTGTGCTCTGCAGACCTTTGCCCGTGTACTTTGCCACTCATATCTGGTGTCTCTATAGCGTGCTTTTACAAAGAAAAAAAGTTTTTCAGTGTAAGCTAATAGCAGTCAGTGTCCTTAAAGCGGGTGTCAGGCCTCCTTCAGCGTGTGCTCTGCAGACCTTTGCCCGTGTACTTTGCCACTCATATCTGGTGTCTCTATAGCGTGCTTTTACAAAGAAAAAAAGGTTTTCAGTGTAAGCTAATAGCAGTCAGTGTCCTTAAAGCGGGTGTCAGGCCTCCTTCAGCGTGTGCTCTGCAGACCTTTGCCCGTGTACTTTGCCACTCATATCTGGTGTCTCTATAGCGTGCTTTTACAAAGAAAAAAAGTTTTTCAGTGTAAGCTAATAGCAGTCAGTGTCCTTAAAGCGGGTGTCAGGCCTCCTTCAGCGTGTGCTCTGCAGACCTCTGCCCGTGTACTTTGCCACTCATATCTGGTGTCTCTATAGCGTGCTTTTACAAAGAAAAAAAGTTTTTCAGTGTAAGCTAATAGCAGTCAGTGTCCTTAAAGCGGGTGTCAGGCCTCCTTCAGCGTGTGCTCTGCAGACCTCTGCCCGTGTACTTTGCCACTCATATCTGGTGTCTCTATAGCGTGCTTTTACAAAGAAAAAAGTTTTTCAGTGTAAGCTAATAGCAGTCAGTGTCCTTAAAGCGGGTGTCAGGCCTCCTTCAGCGTGTGCTCTGCAGACCTCTGCCAGTGTACTTTGCCACTCATATCTGGTGTCACAATAGCGTGCATTTAAAACCAAAAAACTTTTTTCACTGTTATAGATTGAATAGCAGTTAGTTGTCTCAAAGCGGGTGTGTCAGCCCTACAGCGTGTACTCTGCCAGTTCACAGTGCCACTCATATCTGGTGTCACAATAGCGTGCATTTAAAAACAAAAAACTTTTTTCACTGTTATAGATTGAATAGCAGTTAGTTGTCTCAAAGCGGGTGTGTCAGCCTACAGCGTGTACTCTGCCAGTTCACAGTGCCACTCATATCTGGTGTCACAATAGCTTGCATTTAAAAACAAAAAACTTTTTTCACTGTTATAGATTGAATAGCAGTTAGTTGTCTCAAAGCGGGTGTGTCAGCCCTACAGCGTGTACTCTGCCAGTTTACAGTGCCACTCATACCTGGTGTCATAATAGCTTGCATTTAAAAACAAAAAACTTTTTTCACTGTTATCGATTGAATAGCAGTTAGTTGTCTGCCAGCGGGTGTGTCAGGCTCACAGTGGATATTGTGCCCAGTGCCACCACTCACTCACTGGTACCCGGACGAAATTTCTTTTCACAAAAGGCAATCCCCAACCTGTACTCGATTGTGCAAAAGGAAATAATGGCATGTCTGGCACACAGTGTTGGGGCAAGGGTCCATCTGACCAGTGATACCTGGTCTGCAAAGCATGGTCAGGGCAGGTATATCACGTACACTGCGCATTGGGCAAACCTGCTGACGGCTGCCAAGCATGGAATGCGTGGCTCTGCAGAGGAGTTGGTGACACCGCCATGACTTGCAGGCAGGCCTGCTGCCACCTCCTCTACTCCTCGGCTGAGTCCTCTTCTGCTGCTGCGTCTTGCTCCACATCAATGGATAGGGGACGTAACAGGGATTAAACTGATAAGAATAGTACTACTTAACACACCACTCCTATCTGGTGGCACATTAGCTTGCACGCGCAGTGCCCCAAACTTGTTGTGATCTGTGAGTAAGGTAACCGGTTGTCCATACAAGTAATGTTGCAGCTTTTTGAGGGCCCACACCACCGCCAGGCACTCCTTTTCAATGGCAGTGTATCTACTTCCCTGGGCAAAAGTTTCCGGCTTAGATAAGCCCCGGGTTGCTCGCCGCCATCTGCTCCGACTTGGCTCAGTACTGCTCCCAATACAAACATAGAAGCGTCTGTATGGACGAGAAAGCATTTAGTTGGATCAGGAGCAGAAAGTACAGGTGATTTAATGAGCGCCTTCTTGAGCTGTTGGAAGGCCTGTTCATACTCTGGGGCCCATACTACTATCTTGGGGAGGTTTTTACGCGTTCCTATATGGCACTTACTGGGCTTTAGGGTCAGTCCGGCCTCCCTAATCCGGTCTAGTACGGCTCCTATGTGGGTCAGGTGTTAGGGCCAGGAGCAGCTAAAAATGGCTATATCATCCAAGTAGGCGCAGGCATACTCCTGAAACCCATCCAGTAGCTGATCTACCATCCTCTGAAAGTTAGCCGGGGCATTCTTCATCCCGAATGGCATGACCTTAAACTGATACAGGCCAAACGAGGTGACAAATGCCGACTTGTGGATGGCATCCTCGGCTAATGGAATTTGCCAGTACCCCTTGCACAGATCTATTGTGGTGAGGTAATGGCCTCTGGCCATTTTGTCTCGGAGCTCGCTATCCGGGGCATAGGGTAGGCGCCTGAGGTTGTTTTATCGTTTAGCCTCCGGTAGTCTACACAGAAACGGGTCGTGCCGTCCCGTTTCGGTACTAGTACTACCGGGGAGGCCCAGGGGCTGTCAGAGTGTTCTATCACCCCTAACTGCATCATTTCCTCAATTTCTTTCGGAATATTTTCTCTAACTGCTTCGGGTATGCGATAGGCGGTTTGGCGAAGGGGGGTCTGGTCTAGGGTTTCAACTTTGTGAGTGGTTAACGGACTGTACCCAGGTAGGTTGGAAAACGTGGCCCCCTTGTCCTGGATTTGTCTTTGGACCTGGGTTCGCTCCTGGGGGACTAACCGTTCTCCTAACTGTACTTCTCCCAGGTCTCCGCTCTGGCCCTCTAGGTCTAGGAGATCTAGGAGTGGCAAATTATCATAATCTTCAGTGGCAGGTGCACAGATCGCAGTTACCTCTTCCGTGCGCTCGTGGTATGGCTTGAGCATGTGCTTGCCTCCCGTGCCTGTGACCACACAAATCACAAAGGTGGTATCACAAACCTGCTCTACCACCTTGTATGGGCCCTGCCAGGAAGCCTGCAGCTTGTCCTTGTGGACAGTGTCAATCCATATCTGCCAAGTGACCCTATGTAGGGGGAACAGTCTCTATTCTGCTCTGTGTCAGTGTGTATCATGGTCTCTGAGGACAGGTGTCAATCCATATCTGCCAAGTGACCCTATGTAGGGGAACAGTCCCTATTCTGCTCTATGTCAGTGTGTATCAGGGATCCTTAGGACAGGTGTCAATCCATATCTGCCAAGTGACCCTATGTAGGGGGAACAGTCTCTATTCTGCTCTGTGTCAGTGTGTATCATGGTCTCTGAGGACAGGTGTCAATCCATATCTGACAAGTGACCCTATGTAGGAGGAACAGTCCCTATTCTGCTCTGTGTCAGTGTGTATCAGGGATCTCTGAGGACAGGTGTCAATCCATATCTGCCAAGTGACCCTATGTAGGAGGAACAGTCCCTATTCTGCTCTGTGTCAGTGTGTATCAGGGACCATTAGGACAGGTGTCAATCCATATCTTCCAAGTGTAGGGGGAACAGTCCCTATTCTGCTCTGTGTGAGGAGGAGGAACGGGAAATGAGTAGCTCGGCATCCAACCTTGTGCAAATGGGGTCTTTCATGCTGTCGTGCCTGTTGAGAGACCCTCGTATAAAAAGGCTGAAGGAGAACGACCTGTGCTGGGTATCCACGCTACTAGACCCCCGGTATAATCAGACAGTGGCGGAAATGTTACCGAATTACAAGTCGGAAAGAATGCAGCATTTGCAAAATAAATTAAAAAGTATGCTTTACACAGCATATAAGGGTGATGTCACAGCACAACGGGAATCTAACAGGGGAAGAGGTGAAAGTCATCCTCCTCCTCCCACGACCACGCCATATCTGCCAAGTGACCCTATGTAGGGTGAACAGTCTCTATTCTGCTCTGTGTCAGTGTGTATCAGGGGCTTTGAGGACAGGTGTCAATCCATATCTGCCAAGTGACCATATGTAGGGGGAACAGTCTCTATTCTGCTCTGTGTCAGTGTGTATCATGGTCTCTGAGGACAGGTGTCAATCCATACCTGCCAAGTGACACTATGTAGGGGGACCAGTCTCTATTCTGCTCTGTGTCCGTGTGCATCAGGGGCTCTGAGGACAGGTGTCAATCCATATGTCAAGGTGTCAATATGTCAGGTGTCAAGCCATATTCATTGTGATTTAGGAATGTTAGGTGATTTCTACCCTTTATGGATTAAAACCAGACTCTGCATCAACTGTGTAATTTTCCATGGGAGTTTTGCCTTCAACCTCCCCCTCCGGCATGCCACAGTCCAGGTGTTAGTCCCCTTGAAACAACTTTTCCATCACTATTGTGACCAGAAAGAGTCCCTGTGTTTTAAAATTCGCCTTCCCATTGAGGTCTATGGCGGTTCGCCCGGTTCGCGAACATTTGCGGAAGTTCGCGCTCGCCGTTCGCGAACCGAAAATTTTGTGTTCGCGACATCACTACATTTGAGTGCCCAGTCCCCCAATCTATCTAAATACCTCTGCAGGAATGCAATATCCTGCTTCCATTGTATTACTTTACAGAGTTTTGTGTCATCTGCAAACACTGAAACATGGCTTTCAATGCCCATTTCAAGATCATTTATAAACATGTTATACAGAAGCAGTCCCAGAACAGAACCCTGAGGAATACTACTTACCACTCACATGAGACTCAGGTCTTACAATAAAGTTAGACCAAAATTAGAACTCGGACATTTCAGGACACCAATCATGACTCCAGCCACTGCCCTGTGGTTCTGAGTGTGACCAGTAAGCACCCAATGCTTATCTAAGAGAACAATGAGATTGAGCCAAGATCATCATTGATTACCTCACAAAAGTTAGATGTTGGGTGATTTTTACATTGTTTTAACATTGCCAAAGTGGGGCCCAATAATCAATGGTAAAAAGGAACACTCTAATAAATATGTTTCTTCGTAATGCTAGAGTGTATTTTTTTAGGCTCCAAATACATTTGTAACATAACAACTGCCGGATTGTTGATATTTTAGGAAAAAAAGAGTATTTAAACAGTACACTATGAAAACTAAACAAACATAAATGTCTTACCTGGTTTACATTTTAGAATAGGTCCCACCATACCAGCATTACTATCATAAGTAAAGTTACTATGAGAAAAGTAAGCAGAGGTCACACAGGGTGGGTCTGTCTCTGTTGGTCCATAGTAAAGTGGGATTTCCCAAGTATATGTATGCAAATCTCCAGGGGCAACCCTGTCATCTCCTTTTTCTGATTGACTTGTTGCATCTTCGTATTCACTACCTAAGGTAAGATCATATAAAATTAAGAAGTCAAATGTAACATACTAAGATGAGCTCACCAATACAAGATGCTCAGTTGAACTAATGATTCATAATGCAACAATTGCATAAAAACAAAATAGAATTGCAGCTATCTTTAGCAATGTTCAATTATAGGTATACACTTAGTAAATAAACATAGGGCATTAAAGTAATTTTGTGTCTAAATTGTGTCAGGGTATTTATATCGGCAGACATCTTGTGCTATGATAGAAATTAAAAGTGTATATGCTTAGTCACTTTGAACAGAGCAGACTCCATTTTGGAACTAACAGACTCCATTTTGGAACTAACCACTTTCCCAGAGTTAAAGGAATGCATAGTATATACAAACCAAGTGATAAGGAGAACGGGGGTTGGACAGACTGTCTAAATGCTAATGGAATATAATCAATTCTAAACCCAGACATTTGTGACAGAGAAGATTAAATAATTTAATTTTACTTTCTATATGTACAAAATCCCATTGTAAGTTTAAGGTGAAACTTAGTTCATGAACTGCCATATTAAAAATTATAGCAGGAATTGCGGACACTAAGTCTGGACAAAACTAAGAGAAAACCTTTTGAAGTGAAAGAAAAAGTAAGTTATGGCAAATATATAGATAAGCCAAAATGACGTCAAAATAGCCACCAGGAAAAGTTAACTCTTTGCTGGATAGGTATGTTTAGTGGGACCAGACTGCCCTCTATAGACCAAATACTTAAATTGTCAAAAGGAAGGTAAGCACACCCCAGTGCTTCTATTGGGTTATCAACTAATGACGTACAGAGAGTCTGGCCCTTTAAAAGTTAGGACAAAGGGAAGACAGAGGGTGGAGAGAAGGAAAAAGAGGAGAGAGGAATTGGAAGTTTGGGGACTCCAACTCGGACATGCAGAGAAACCCAGGACAACATCTGAGACTAACACTCTACTCTTAAAACTCTAACACTTAGCATTTTACTGACTTTCTAACCAATACCACCTTTCACCATAACTCATGCACCTACAGACATCCAAATAAGTTCCTGAGACTATATACCAATCGGATGAAATATCTACTCAACTGGTAATTATACTGGTTTCATTTAATTAATTAAATTAATTAAAATTTACTAATAGCATGATATATGACTGGATAAATCATGGTCAGATTTCCATATTAAGAAATCTTAGTTAACTAAAGAATATATAGTTATAAACATTCCATTCTGCAGGTGGAATTAAGAATAATTATATATTAGTGTGATATTATCACATGTTAGCATACCGCTGTTTTTATCCAGGTGTATTGATTTGCTCTAATATAAGATAAAAGATCTGGTTAGGCAAATTAAAAACAAACTCTGCTTATATAACATGGTAGATTATCTTATTGGATGGTTCCAGGAAATGACTAATGAACTGGTTTAAATGTTATTTTATTTAAAATTACATAAGAATAGATCTTAATTACCTAGGAGGTCTAGCCAGCATTGAAAGGGTTATTCAGTTGATCTAACTGTTAGCCAGGGTTTTATGGCCCTTCGCTGTGAAAAGCTTCACTTTCAGTCTGTAAGGATACCCTCATAAATCATGTAAGTCTTGACAGAAAATGCTGTTTAGCCATTGAAACGTGTATACCCATTCCATTGTATTGCATATCATTTTATACTGGATATTCATTGATTATTGCCATGCATATTAGTTAATTTGTTACAATAAAAATAAATCTATTTTTATAACAAATTGTGATTTTATTTATATGAAATACTTTTTACTTAACACGATAACGATCTTTGGGATCTGAGAATTGAATTAGTGGGCAATTCTCACTGTTTACTATTATTATCCCATAAATATCCCCACAATTGATATTCCAGGATAACTAAAACATATAAATGTGTATTTATTTTTCACCAATTTATGTATTCTTTACAAAATGTAATAAGTTTTGTAATTAATGATAAGAAACACAATACAGAGTAAATCAGTAAACTCCAAATGGCTTTATAACGAATGGGGCAAAATAAAAAATCTAGCTGCGTATGGGGCCATTTGCGATATGCAATATCTGGATATGTTTCACACTATTTAGCAATGCCTGGATTTTGTGCTGCAAGCTCTGAATTAGTCTGAATATGGCTTCATCCAAACCAAACACTGATGGCTAAAATCCAAATCAAGTTAAAAAATTGGGTAAGCGGGACAAAAGTGCAGATAAATCTAAGTGCAGACAAGCCACTAAAAAGGATCACACCCTAAATCTCATACAAATGTAAAGCAAAAAGTCTGTATGGCTAAAAAGACGCTTCCGCTCAAAAGGAAGATGATTGCATGTAAAAACAAAAGAAAAATATCACAGTGCAGTATTTATTAAACACAGATCATTCTAAAATAACAGAAAATAATCCCAAATAAATTGGCACAATAAGTCATATCTAAATTGGGCAAACTTGTGTTTAAGCCTCAAATGGGCTCAGACCCTGATATGATGGACAGCTGCCAATGGTTCCTTCCAACACCAGTAGTTCAAAATCCAAAGATAGATGTAAAATGTTAGTAACTGGCAGGAGTGCAATGTAAAAAGGCTTGTTCTGAAATCCTTCTTTGTAGTGGATAAGCTTGACACATTTTGTCTCCCAAGACTTGATCGAGAGCAGGGTCTCGTCCTGCCTGAGGGCGTTTAAATATGCAATTTTGCACGCCATTCTTGGTGCGTGCCCATGCGTCGGACAAACTCTGAACGTGATGTCTGATGTCATACCGTTCAGCGATTCGGGTTTGCATGTGAGAGCAACCAACCTGCACTGCAAATAAACTTTATTGATACTGTCTACATGCACAAAGTCCAAAATGATATCTATAATCATTTGGAAAGAACAAAGTGCCATAGCAATATCATAGGGAGAACCCCACAAATAAGGGAATTAAAAAAGGAAGAAATAAAACCATGGGATTGAATTTAAACCTAAAATTTTAAATTTAGAATTTCAAACCTGGAATTTAAGAGAATAGCACTATATACAGGTGAGACAAACAAAAATTAGAAGACAGAAAGTACAATCCACCGCACTCTACCCTAAGGTAATGGTGCCCGGTGTAACCCCTAATCTTCTGTACCGGAAGGAGACTCCAGGGGTCCTGATGAACAACACACTAAACAGATTGATGAACAAATGGTGCGACAAGATTCAAATACAAGTATACAGGAACTAGATTCAGCTGCTAAGTTATTATTAATGATAACGTTATACTTCCAGTTTCTTGACAATCATTCATCACATTCAAATTAAACTGACAGAATTACTTAATACCTATTAACATAGAGTCAATGATCGTAATTATTTTTACGCAATGGTGGACAGAAAGGGTCCTTTCGAGGGGAGAGAGGAGACAGCATACTAAGCTCAGGGAGGTTTTTTGTTTATTTTATGTTTTCCCTTTTCCCTTTCTCTCTTTTTTTTCTTTCCCTTTTTTTCTCTCTTTCCCTTCCCCCTTTCTCTTTTGAGTTTATTCTTTCCTTTCTTTTTTTCCCCCCTAGTTTTGAGGGGACTGTTAAACATATCTCCCTTTAAATATCTCCAAGTGATTTTGTGGCAGACCTCTCTGCCTTGGGATTATTATTTAAAACCTGATTTGTCTGTTTGTTCAGTTATTGCCGGGTGTTCGTATGGTTTTTGTTTGCATTCACCCAAATATGAATAAACTACCAAATGGCAGGCCACGCAGGGAAGTGTGCCACTCTTTAACCTTTCTGCCCTCATTAACATTGTGGTTAACCGCAGACACTTCCAACTCCCGAATGGTCGGCTGGGTGGTCGTCGTTCGTAATAACGAAAACGTGGCGGCGGCCATCTTGGACAGTCAAGTGCAAAGCGGTGTTCGTCGACAAACTCATGGAACAGATTTTGGACACTGCTTCCCACGAACACCACTGAAACCCCCAACCTTTCATCGTTCTGATCAAAGGTTCATATGAACACAGTGCCGTTCGGTAAATTGACATTGCACAAACGGAACTGTACCAGATAGCAAACCCATGGAGTTCATTCATTTCGTCGAACGCACCATGTACAAGACTTTAACTCCATGGCAATTGAACTGCATGTATGGTATTTTAGCGCTGTTCGGTTATATTGAGCGCTCAGATCTAAGCTATCTGGGGATACGTTGAATGTGTGGGTTTCTTTCGGTATATTTGTAAATATATATTTTTATGTGTTTTTGCAGTTACTGTAAAATGGAGGATATTCTCTATCCCTGAGGTAATTGAGTTACTTCTAGCACTTAACCCAGTTATCTCCAGGATAGAGAGGAGAAGGTGTGCTGTTCATGTGGGAGTGTTTGATACTGTAAATGTATGTGATTGGCTAATGTACAAAACTGTCTCAGTCTTCCACAAGGTCCCCATGGAAGTGTCCCTTGCAGGAAGACCTGTATAAAATGCTGACATGTAGCCCCCATTAAACAGATCCTGCTTGACCCTCTATATAGAGCCTTGTCTCGTACTTGGGGGGATAATTCGTATGTTTTCCTGTTCAGTGCTTAGGAGTGTTCAGTAACTGACTTCACGTTCAGGAAAAGGAACAGCTTTGGCGGCGTTAACCCCTTCCCTACTCAGGGTGCAGTTACAGATTTCTATATATATTTAATATTTTTTTAGAGAATATTAGTAATATTAGCTGTAGAGATTTTATTTGTAGAGATTTTATTCCAGTTGGACCATATAGCTATGCACTTCTGTAAAACCCTTTTTCCATTCTGCCCTGGTATTCAATCTGACCATCTACATTTGACCATTTAGGTGTTAACGGTAACTTCCAATTTCTAGCTATTATGAGCTTTATGGTCATAAATATATGTATTAAGAATGATTTTTGTTCAAAACTACATATGGGAAAATTCAGCTGGAATAGGATGTTTGAGGGGATAGGTTTTCTTGTATATGCAGGTCTTTGTAGATTTGCATAATATTTTCTTCAATCTCTATTAAACCTTTATACTCCCACCACATGTGGTATAATATTTCTAAAGCACTAGTACATCTCCAACAGGTGTTTGAATAATTATGTTTGATTTTTTTGATTCTGTAGGGGGTAAGATACCATCTATGAATAAATGAATACATTTGAAAGTTTCATGCAAACTAAGGCTATGTGTTATTTTCCTAACTTGTGTAAAATCCTCCCCTCATTCCTCTATTGAAAAAAAAAAAATATTTAAATCTCTTCCCATTTATTTATTGATGAAGGTTTCTCTGTATCCATCAAACTTTTTAATAATTGTGTAGTTCTAGAAATAAGTTTAGTTTTTAAATGTTTATATATATAGGTTTCAAACTGTAAGTGTTCCGTTATCAAATGCTTAATTCTGATATAATTAAAAAAACTCAGATCCAGGTAATTGGAATTTAATTTTTTTTGTTTAATTTTTTAAATCTTTATTTTTGTGTGAAAGTCTTGTCATAAATACAACATACATTTTTGATGTACAAAGGTTTCTTGTGATAGATTTCCAACATTGTTCATTTTACATTTTCTTTCTCATGTTTTCAGTTGAGCTTGTCTTTTATGAGATACAACAAGGACATTTCACTTGTTTGTTTTTATAACCTGAGTGTCGAACCAGCACTATGCGATAAACGAAACCTTCTAAGATGGGGAGCTGACATTATCGTAAGAATGTGATGGTTTTTGGGTGGGGATTGTGTCACCTTTCCTGTGTAGTTTGGCCCTCTGTGTAGGGGTCTAGGTGTTTATCATTATGGAAGGAGGAGGAAGAAATAGTTTAGAAAAAGTAAGAGATAGTAGGGGGGGTGGGTGATAAAGAGAAGGGGGAGGAGGGGGAAGGGAATACATCAGTTCGGTGTGGCGCTGGGGGCCCCCGGAGCCCTGCCCGCGCTCCCAGACCATGTGAGGTCTTCATCTGTTTGTGTCCTGTTCCTATAGGGGGGGGATCAAGGTATTTCGTCGGAAAGGTCGCAGTTTGTCCAGGGTTCCCATATTTCTTCGAATCTAGACATGGTTCCTCTTACCCAGGCTGTCAAGCTATCCATTAGGCATACTTCTTTTATATCGGAAATTACTCTCTTTAAGGGTGGCATATCTACTTTTAACCATGAACGTGCTAGAGCTCTCCTTGCTGCTAACGTTATTTTGTGGAGCAATTTCTGTTCCCTTTTCGTCTAGAGATCTATTTAATAGATATGTCCAGGGGTTCAGGTCAGGTGCCCGATGGAAGATCTGTTTGATTAGATTAAACATTTGTGTCCAGAAGTTTTGTACCCGTGGGCATTCCCACCACATATGGAGGTATTTGCCCCTGAGGCCACATCCCCTGCAGCAGTCATCAGATGCTGTTTTTGGCATATGAAAGAGCTTGACCGGTGTGGTGTACCACCTGAACATTGTTTTGTATGATTGTTCTTGAAGGGATACACTAATGGACACCATGTTGTTAGCCTCCCATATTTCCCTCCACTCCACTCCCTCCAGGACTTCTCCCAGGTCCCTCTCCCAGGTGTCTGCGTATGTTAATGTGCCCCACTCTTCTGTTTCTGAGCAGATGTGTGCGTACATCTTAGTTATGAGTCCCGATTGTGTGGATTCATTCAGGCAAATTCTCTCGAAGAAGGTTAATGGTCCCTTCCCCGCCTTTGTATGAGTGGGTGTTGTGCATAGTACTTGAGTTATAAATACCGAAAGAAGTCAGTGGGTGTGAGGTGTGCTGTCTGTTGTAAGTGGTCGAATGTAACTATACTATTGTTCTTGAACATGTGGCATATTCTCTGTAGCCCCTCTTTTTCTAGGTTTGTGAAGTCTCTAGCTACCATCCCCGGGGGAGGAGGCCAAGTTGTATTTTAAAGCTGATGCGTCCCATAGTCTCAGGGAGTTTAAAATAGCCGGGCATGTGGTTCTCAGAATTGGCCTGTCTTCTTTGGGCACCCACATGTAGTATTGGGGTAGATCTGGTCCCGTTAAGAGGGACTCTAGGTCCACCCATCTCCTTATTTCCAGTGGCACATGTCACATGACCACCTGGGAGAGTTGTGCTGCTAGATTATAAAAATATAGATGTGGTCCCTCATCTGTTTATATCTGTATAGGATGTTTCGGGATATTCTGTGGCGACGATTTTGCCATATGATGTCCCCGATCGCTTTTTGTAGCGGGGCTAAGTCTGATTTTAGGATCTTAACGGGTAGTGCTTGGAAAAGGAATAGGATACAGGGCAGTACATTAGTTTTTACTGTATGGATACGCCCTATTCAAGAAATAGGTTTATCTAGCCATTTATCCATATCTTGTATTAGAGTTCTCATAAGCAGGGCATAATTCAGTTGGTACAATTTGGCTGGGTCGTTAGGTAGTAGTATCCCTAGGTACTTTAGGTGCTCTTTTGTTATGGGGATGTTATAGTTTGCCCCCAATGCCGCTGTGTCCACACAGGAAAAGTTTTTTGAAATTGGCCTTGTAGCCTGAAAAAGCTCTGAATTAGGAGAGGACCCCCTGCAGGGCGTCCATGGAGTCCCCTGGTTCCGTAAGCATTAGTAGGACGTTATCTGCGTAGGCAGAAACAAGGAACTCCTGTCCCCCCACAGAGATCCCAGTTATGCAGGGGTGTTTCCGCAGGGCTTGCAGGAGCGGTTCCAGCGTAAGCACAAACAAGAGTGGGGAAAGAGGGCATCCCTGTCATGTTCTGTTGCCTAGTTTAAAGGGTTTGGGCCCAGCTACTGCAATTTTAATATGTGCGTACACTTGGTTGTATATGGCTTTGATCATTGTCACATATCTTTCTGGGAAACCCAAAAATTACAATAGGTTACAGAGATAGGGCCATTCAACCCTTTCAAAAGCTTTCTCTGTATCTATTGCTACTATTAAGGTTGGGGTATTCGTGTTTTTTGTCACCAAATGAGGTTGATGTTCTTTCTAGTATTCTCGAATAATTGTCGATCTGGAATAAATCCTGCTTGGTCCGGGTGAATCAATGTTTTTAGATGGGGGTTAAGGCGGTCTGCCAGGATTTTCACTAGTATCTTGATGTTGTGGTTGATGAGAGAAATGGGCCTGTAGTTGTCTGGAAGTACGGGGTCTCTACCTGGTTTCTGGAGTAAGATAATGTTGGCTAGAGACATCCCCCTCTCTGGTGTACTGCTTCCATGAAATCATTGAATAGCTGTTCCAAGCGGGGTGTTAGTTCTTCCCTGAAGGTTTTGTAGTATGCCCCGTCAAATCCGTCTGGTCCTGGAGCCTTATTACATTTAAGCTCTGCTATCGCCCTGTCTATTTTGTCTCCAGTGATAGTGTTGTTAATGTGCATCGCCGTCGTCGTCGGGAGCTTCAGGAGATCCAGGTCATTTAGGAAGGCGTGTATGTTAGCTTCTGATGTTTCCAGAGCGGCGGGGTCTCGTGGTGTGTGATTTTAAAGTGTCTTGTAGTAATCCGTGAAGACCTATGCAATGTCTGATGGAGTGTTTTTGGTGGATCCATCCTTGTGTTTAATCGTAGTGATGTGTGTCCTGTCTTGACGTGGACGTAGAGTTCTGGCCAATAGAGTATCCATCTTGTTTGATTTTTCATAGAAGGTCTTCTTGGACCATATGATACCTTTGGCGGTGTCGTCCAGGAGTAGTTCGGTGATGAATCTCCTGGTCCCATTCAGTTGTTCCAGGAGCTCTAGGGTTGGTGCGGTTTTGTTTTTGTTCTAGTTTTCGTAGCGAGTCCAGCAACTGGGTCAATTTCTGCATCTTTTGTGCCTTCTTTCACGTGGCAAATTTTATACATGTGCCCCTTATCACCGCCTTGCGGCCCAAAGAGTGCTTGGGGAGATGTCTTCTATATCGTTTGTTGTGAAGTAGTCCTGTATGTCCTGTCGTAATGCCTCCAGTGTTTCGTGGTCTCAGCAAGTTGGGACTCATTCTCCAATTCCATGGAGATGCTGTACATAAGTGTCACGTATTCTTCCGCTTATAGAAATGTGGTTAATGACATTTACTGTCCACACAGGAAAAGTTGTGCCGAACAGCAACCTAATCCACAGAAGGGTTAATGCTGAGCAGCAATTATGCAAATGAAACTTGGTTACTGACTTTGGGGTCAAAGGCCGGTTACAGCCTATCAGAACTAAAGGAGGGGTATTTAGGCCCAGTTCTCAGCCTGCTCAGTTCCCTGTCGTGGTTTCCCTTGTGGTTGTCCGAGAGCGCGTTCCTGTTTATAGTTTTCTACCTGGTTTTTGACTTTGTCTTTGTTTATTGACTTCTCTATATTCTGGTAGCCTGACTCCTGGCTTTCCTCATCGCTGTGTCCCTTTCTGTGTTCCCTGACCTCGGCTAGTATTTTTGACTATTCTTTATACATTAAATCCGGCCATTCTAAGGACCGGTAATACGTTACTTATTTGTCATCTGTGCTGTACAGTTCTACGTGCTGGATCAAACAGTAATCCTGACAATACGTTCCCCAAGGTTAGGGAGATGTCGGCGTGGTCCGACCACGTTATGGTTCCTATCGCCGAAGCAGTCACCCTAGCCATGAAAACGTTGTTCACCAGGAAGTGATCGATCCTGGAGTAAGTCCCATGTGGAGCCGAGTAAAATGTATAGTCGAGGTCACTAGGATGTTGTGCCCACCATGCGTCTATTAAGCCATTGCCGTGGATGAATTCGTGGAGCAATTTGTCTTGACTCCCCCTGCCCTGCGACCTTGGTTGGCCATCTCTGGAACTCCTGTCCGCGGCCGGACATGGTACAGCATTCAGGTCTGCTCCAACAATGATCATGCCGTGTGGCAGAGCTTTGATTTTTTCAGTTAGGTTATCCCAAAAAGCTACATCTGGGGTTTTGGGGGCGTATACATTGACTAAGTGTACTGGGTGGAAATATAGGGTACCTTTAAGCACTATGTATCTGCCCTCTGGGTCCAGGTCTGAACTTATGATGTGGAAATGTTGTGCATTTGGAGACGTGTGTTTCCTGTAAAAAGGCTACGTCCGACCTCATTCTCTTAATTTCCTTAAACATCAGTCTCTTTTTGGGGGGGTTCAGTCCTTTAACATTAATGGATGTTAGTTTTAAGGCCATATCTGCGGTTGTGAAGTATGTAATTTATTATCCTGCGCCACCCCTCCTCGACCTGACCACGGCCGAGAGCACATCGGCAAGTCCCTGCAGTACCACCCCGATCGCCCACCGAGTCCGACGCATGGGGAGGGAGTGGAAAGGAAGTGGTGAGGAGGAAGAAGGAGAAAGCGTAGGAAAGAGTAAGAGTATAAGTATGTCTGGTCTTACCTGTCGCCAGACTGGTGTGGGGTGTAGGTCCCAATCCCATGCCCCTAGTAAGGGGTGGTGTAGGAAATGTGGGTTCCTGTATCGAGTAACTGCAACACCACGTGGATATTATATAACAGCTGCATCTAGTATTTTGGTAGATCGGTTTTGACGGAGCCTATGGCCCGGGTGGTCCCTTGGGGGTCCAATTTGGTGGTCCAGGGTCTCCCTAGTCAGAGTCCTGCCCTGGGGTGTCTTCTTCCTCTGGTGTAGAACCGTGGGATGTTGTCACATATTTCAAAGGTAATGGCTTATAGTAGTGCTACAGCATCTCCCTGCCATACCTGTGATTGTCACCCCGTGTGAGAGGCCTGAGTGAGGATGAAGGCAGGCACACCCGACCCAATTTGGGTCGGGTGTGCCTGCCGTATGATAACAATTCTTATGAGATAGACGCACACCCGACCCAAATTGGTCCACCTCTTCCTCGTCTGATCAGCGCCTCCTTTGTCTGAAAATGGAGGAATCGTATGATGATATCCCTCGGGGCGTTAATGTCAAGCCTTCTAGTGCGCAGAGCTCTGTGGGCACGCTTAATGTGCCAGAGGTGGTCCGGCAGGTCGGGGAGTAGCGGTTTTAATATTGCGGTCACAATATCAGTTACTGGGTCTTCCCCTGAGTTCTCAGGTAGGCCCCTCAGGCATACGTTATTGCGGCGTGACCTGTTTGCCATGTCCTCAATTGCAAGCTCTGCTGCTGCCATCCTGGCTGTTAGTTGGTTCACTTGAAGAATGGCTGCATTGTGTGCAGTAGTAGTGGCCTCTAGGCGGTTTTCTAGCCTCGAGGTGCGATTTCCTATGGCCTGGATTTCACCTCGCAGGACATATGTGGAGCGTTCTATTTCCCCAGCTAAGTAAGTTTTAACCTCTCCTAGGGTTTCCAGTATTTTCGCAGTTCTGCTGTTCCTTTGGCTTCCCCCGTCATTTCCACAGCATTGGCTGGTGATCCTGGAGATCCTGCAGTCCCCGGGTCTATGCCGCCGCCGCCATCTTCTGGGCCCGCGGGTCCGACACGCGGGTCTTTTGTCCATCTAACCGTTCTCGGTTTGTGTGTTATGCACGCTTTTGTAGGCTATCTGCGGTGTGTGGACTGAGCGGAGCTCTAAGCGAACACATCCAGCTCGCACTGTGTCCAGGTCATGTCTCCCTGGAATTGAATTTTTATGTTATCAAATGATTTGAGTTTTCCTAATGGGGCGATTTGAGAGAAGTTGTGAATATTACAGTTTACCCACTTCGTTAAGTTTAAATCCTGTATATAAAATTGTATGACTTCAATGGGAGTTGATTGAAGGAGTTTATTAGAAATTCCCAATTTGTTCTTAAATATTTTTAATGCCATTATTATGTAATTCACAATTGTATTCAAAGAGGTAAAACATGTATAGTACTTAGAATTAATCCAGGCTAAATTGAATAATGACGTCTTGTAACTAGCTTTTTCTTCCATTATCTTCTATCCTGGATTTGATGCCATCTGATTATCCAATCTAAGAAATTGAGTAAACATAAAAGTATCATGTATTTCTATTATATCTGGGAAATGTATTTCAACATTTTTTCTTCTAGCTAGGGTATTAAATTAAATTCTTGGTGTTTTATCTCCTCAAATAAACACCATAAATTGTTTCTTAGGTAGGTAAGTAGGTATCTTGGAACTCTAAGAAGTAAGGAACAACAAGTTGGTCAGTTTTGGTAAAATATATGCAGAGATTACATTCAGCCTGCCAAGCCAAGAAATTTCTAGGCCAAAATTCTCCAACACCAAATCCAGGAAACTCCAGTACACCCTGTCAAATGCTTTTTCTGCATCTGAGGCTATAAAAGCAGAAGGTAAATTGTGAACATTCGAATTAGCTTATCATATTTATGATTTTCCTTGGGTTGTCAACCATATCTCATGCTCATCATGAACCCAGTTTGGTCCTTATGTATGAGTTCAGGAATGATTGTTTTAAGTCTTTATGCTAGAATCTTAGAAAATGTCTTTATATCTAAATTAATCAAAGAGATTGGGCAGTAATTCGACAGGGTGTCTGGATCTTTTCCCGGTTTTGGAATTAAGAGAATATTGGTAGAGTTGAGCATACACCTGGATGTTCGGGTTTGCCGGGTTCAGCCGAACTTCGGCAAAAAGTTCGAGTTCGTACTCGAACTTGACCTGAGCTTGACCCCGAACCCGAATCCCATTGATGTCAATGGGGACCCAAACTTTTGGGCACTAAAATGGCTCTAAAAAAGTCCTGGAAAGGGCTAGAGGGCTGCAAATGGAAGTAAAATGGGGATAAGAGTAGGACAAGTGCCCTGCAAACAAATGTGGATAGGAAATAACTTAAAATAACATAAAATACATATAAATTAAAAATAATAATCTTGAACTAGGGGGAGGAGGTGGATGTGGAATAGAAGGTTGAGGAGGCGGTGACCGTGGCGGTGTAGGTGGAGGAGGAGGTAGCCAACACTGTTTTTTTTATTTTTTATAAATTTTTTTTAAAATTGGGGTAGCCTCCAAAATATTGGGACATATAAAAAAGAAAACAAAGAATAAGTCCACTTGAGTATGACAATGGCTGGGTGAGGCCGGAATAAATGTCTATTCTGCACAAGGTACAGACAAGTCTGGTGGGATCCATGCCTGGTTCATTTTAATAAACGTGAGCTTGTCCATGTTGGCTGTGGACAGTCGGCTGTGCTTGCCTGTGATAACGCTCCCTGCAGTGCTAAACACACGTTCAGACAATACACTGGCTGCAGGGCAGGCCAGCACCTCCAAGGCATAAAGGGCAAGCTCAGGCCATGTGCCCAATTTGGAGACCCAAAAGTTGAATGGGGCAGACCCATCATTCAGTACGTGTAGGCATGTGCACACGTACTGTTCCACCATGTTGCTGAAATGCTGCCTCCTGCTAAGACATTCCACATCAGCTGATGGTGCTTGTTGTTGTGGCGTGGTGACAAAGCTTTTCCACATTTCGGCCATGCTAACCCTGCCTTCTGAGGTGCTGGTGGTGCCCCAGCTGTGTTGGCGACCTCTTCCTCCTCCTCTGCCTTGTGCTTCCACTGAGCCCCCAGTGTCAATTGAAAATGCCCTCAGCAGTGCGTCTACCAGCGTGCGCTTGTAGTCGCGCATCTTCCGATCACGCTCCTGTTGTCCTTGTAATGGGGATCCAGCAGGGTGGCCACCCAGTAATCAGCACAAGTTAGAATGTGGGCAACTCGGCAGTCGTTGCGCAGGCACTGCAGCATATAATCGCTCATGTGTGCCAGGCTGCCCAGAGGCAAGGACAAGCTGTCCTCTGTGGGAGGTATATCGTCTGTGTCCTCCTCCTCCTCCCCCCAGCCATGCTCCACGAGCTGCGTTGGGTGCCATCCTCCTCTTCCTCCAGAACTGTGCCATGGCTGGACAATTGTGTACCTGGCCTATGCTGGTGCAGGAACCCAACCTCCGAACCACTTGTGAATGACTGACCTGATAACCTCCTCCTCTTCCTCCTGTGCACACATCCTCTTCCATCATCGCCCGAAGCGTTTTTTCAAGGAGACATAGAAGCGGGATAGTAAGGCTGAGAACGGCGTCAGCGGTACTGGCCATGTTGGTGAGTACGCGAAACAGTGCAACATGGCACACAGGTCTTGCATGGAGGTCCACTCATTGGTGGTGAAGAGGTGCAGTTCAGCAGAGCGACTGACCCATGCGTGCTGCAGCTGAAACTCCACTATCGCCTGCTGCTGCTCGCACATTCTCTCCAGCATGTGCAAGGTAGTGTTCACCTTGTGGGCATGTTGCATATGAGGCGGTGAGCGGGAAGTTACGCTGCAGTGCAGACAGGCGAGCAGCAGCAGGGTGAGAACGCCAAAAGTGCGCACAGACGGCACGCACTTTCTGGAGCAGCTCTGACATATCTGGGTAGTTTTTCAGGAATTTCTGCACCACCAAATTCAGCACATGCACCAGGCAAGGGATGTGCGTCAAATTGGCTAGGCCCAGAGCTGCTACGAGATTTCGCCCATTATCGCACACCACCAGGCCGGGCTTGAGGCTCAGTGGCAACAACCACTCATCGGTCTGTTGTTCCATGCCCGTCCACAGCTTCTGCACAGTCAAATATATGAGTTTTGAAACAGCCTGCTGTTGTTTTCCCCTGGCTGTGCTGAAGTTGGTGCTGAAGGTGTTACGCTGACCGGATGAGGAGGTGGTGGAGGAGGAGGAAGCGTAGTAGGAAGAAGAGGCAACAGGAAGCAAAGAGAAATGCCCTGCGATCCTCGGTGGCGGAAGGACATGCGCCAAACTGCTATCTGCCTCAGGCCCAGCCACCACTACATTTGCCCAGTGTGCAGTTAGGGAGACCTAGCATCCCTGCCCGTGCTTACTGGTCCACGTATCAGTGGTTATGTGGACCTTGCCACAGATGGCAGTGCACACCTGATTTTGTACACCAATTGGTTGTGCAGGGAAGGGATGGCTCACACACTTGTCTTTGTCTTGTATGTAAATTTCACTATGTGTTAATATATGATAAAATGAATTAATAATAAAAAATAAAGGAAAAAAAATGCCTAGATGTTGCCCACTGAGCTGCCTGAACAGGATTAAAGTAATGTGCCTGGCACACATGCAGTAGCAAGCGCCCACCTAACAAACAGACTCATTGCTTATTTCTCTGTGGCACTGGGCTCAGGGCAGGGTACAAAAATGTAGTATAGCACCCACAAAAATAATCGATTTGCATATTCAACACCAGAATTCTTTCCTAATCTGTCCCTCACAGCTGCAGCATCCTCTCCCTATACCAATAAGAGCTCATGTGACTTCAGCTTATATAGAGGCTGGGTCACATGCTGCACTGGCCAATCACAGCCATGCCATTAGTAGGCATGGCTGTGATGACTTCTAAGGGCACACGAGTCACACGCTTGTTGATTGGCTGCCCTGCAGCTCAAACCGGAACTGTTACTAAAATGTCTGGGTTCGGGGCCAAAAAAATCTTAATGTTCGGTACGAACCCGAACTTTACAGTTTGTGTTTGCTCAACTCTAACCAGCAAATATATCCTCTGAAATTCCAAGCGATATAATCGCTTGTTTCCACTCATTTGAGTTTAAAGAGAGAGTACTAAAAGCCAGCCGTGACAAAATCTTCAAGGAGGAACCTTACTCAAAGATAATTGCTTTACCTGACTTATCCTTCAATACCAGAAGCAAAAGAAGATTGTTCACTCCAGAAATAATCATCCTTAAGAGACATAACATCAGATTCAGATCCCACGAAGATGGTCATACATATGGACGGCAGCGCAGAGTTCTTTGAACACCCAGACAAGTTAAAAACGTGGTTTAAGACCAAAGCTCTGCATTAATTTTCTTTGGATATGGCTTATTTGAATTAATAATGCTCTGGGCGGGTTTTTTTTTTTCTTGTATAAGGCTAGGTTTAAAAGTCACAATAGCAAACAATGGTAATCGTCCTGGGTATGTGTAACTTTGTATGGTATTCCGGGGTAATATTGCCCCATCACTTTTTCACTTATTGACTTATCAAGTTTATTTACACCACTGCTGTATTTAGTGACACGGAAATGGTGTTCTCACTAGAAATTTATATATCGATAAGCATAATTAATCCCCTCAAATCTAGTCAGATTGTAGCCTGAAGTAAATTACAAATGAATATATTAAGTTTTCACCAATCTCAACGAAGATTTAAGAATTATATGAAACCTTATATCACTTTACAAAATGCTTGATATGCACATATGTAATTGCAGTTCAATATTGCTGGAGCACTAAAATTAGCACCCTGACAAGGGTCTTTTTTCTTTTTTTTCACTGGTATAGAATATAATGATTGCCCAGAGAATGTTGGTCCTATTAATAAATTCACAAATAAGATAGAGATTCAAACACACTAAACCTAGATAGACTGCAGATGGAAACCAACTATAATCAAATATATTAAGTCAACCTTTATCACAATGATAACCTAAGATTTTTATGAAACTTTATAACACTTTATAATCACTTTGTTATGCCCACATATAATTGCAGTCTGATGTCAGGCGGTAATAAATTGAAAAGGGTTTTTTTGTTTAGTTTTTTCTCCCTCTCTCAACAAATTAACCACACTCTTTTGCTAAAGCCCCTGGGTCTCTTGATCCAATCCCTCTTTCTGTGAAATTCCACAGTTATTCCAAATCTCCCATATAGGTAGATTGTTGGAACCCATGGCTTTCAGACGATGGGAATACACAATGTTAATTGTAGATGGAACTGTGATGTCTCATCTTATGTTTGTTTTGTCTATTGTATCAAATTTTCTTATTTTCTTGTACAGTGTCTATAGTAATGTACGAAGGGCTAACCAATACTGCATAGCAAACTTGAAATGTCCAGCTATAATTTTAGCTATATGTTTACAGTATCACAATTTTATCAGTGTTCTAAAACCTTGAAATTTAGATGTTGAGATTTATGTCCATCAATGCACAGGGATTAAATACAAGATGGAAAAAACATTTTTATATGACACCCAGACCTTTATTAGAATACAAATAATTTTTCTCCAAGAAACGCATTGGATCAAATTTGTACCTCAAAAATGGGGAGGAAAAAAATATAAATATAAAAACCAAGCATTTCTTGATAACGACAAGAAACGAGGAGAAGCAATATCTTAGACTCAAACCTTAAACATGATATAAAATTAATTGATATGGACCCTAATGCTAGATTTCTTATAATCATATGTACAATTGAGGCTAAGACATCGATTTAATCGCTGTTACTGCGACATGGTATAATGAGAAAAATGACTGGGACATAGCAATACCAGGGTACTATTCATATAGAAACGACAGGGAAGGCAAGAAAGGGGAGGAGTGGCCCTGTATGTGAAGGATAGCATAAAATCTAGCCTAATAAAAGTTAGTGAGGCAAACATAGAGTCCGTTTGGGTTACGTTAGAATTTGGTCATCACACAGTTACTCGTGAAGGTGTGAGTTATAGGCCCCCAGGACAAATTGAAGAGTTAGATAATCTATTAGATGAGGAAATAGCCAAAATGACAATGAAGGGGGAAGTTATCATCATGGGTGACTTTAATCTTCTTGATGTGAATTGGAAAACAAAAATAGCTGCTTGTGCCAGGAGCACACATATTCTAAACTCCCTACTGGGATTGTCTCTAAAACAAGTCGTTGAGGAGCCAACTCGTAAAGAGGCCATACTAGATTTAGTGTTAACAAATGGAGATTTGGTATCAGATATTACTGTAGGTGAAAGTTTAGGATCCAGCGATCACCAGTCAGTGTGGTTTAATATAAGAACAGTGACTGAGTCACACCAAACAAAAACAAAAGTTTTAGACTTTAAAAAAACAGACTTTTCTAAAATTAGAATATGTGTAAAGGAGTCATTATCAGACTGGAGCAATTTAAATGGAGTGCAAGAGAAATGGGACAATTTAAAAGTTGCATTACTGAAGGCAACAGAAAATTGCATTAGGCTTGTCAGTAAAAGCAAAAATTCAAGAAACCACTGTGGTACTCCGCAGATGTGGCCAAAATAGTAAAAAACAAAAAGTTAGTATTTGGAAATTATAAAAAAAACCAGAGTGAGGGAGACAGAATGATCTATAAGATTAGGCAGAAAGAGGCTAAGCAAGTTATAAGAGCTTCCAAATCACACACAGAAGAGGAAATAGCACAGTCAGTAAAAAAAGGGGGACAAAACTTTTTTTTAGATACATAAATGAGAAAAGAAAAGTAAAACACGGATTAGTTAGATTAAAAACAAAAGAAGGAAGGTATGTAGAAGAGGATAAAGGTATAGTTGACTGCCTCAATGAATATTTTTGTTTGGTATTTACAGATGAAAATGAAGGAAAGGGATCTCAGTTAAGAAAAAGGATAAATGATATATTCACAAGAAAGGTAATAGGGAGGAGTCGGGCAACTATAGGCCAGTAAGCCTTACTTTAGTAGTGGATAGGATTGTTGAACATCTAAAAACACATGGAGTTCAAGATCAGACACAACATGGGTTTACTTCAGGGAGATCATGCCAAACTAATCTTATTGGTTTTTATTTTTGATTGGGTAACCAAAATTATAGATCAGGGTGGTGCAGTAGACATTGCTTACCTAGATTTCAGTAAGGCTTTTGACACTGTTGCACATAGAAGGCTTATCAATAAACTGCTATCTTTAAGTTTGGATTCCAATATTGGTGAATGGGTAAGGCAGTGGCTGAGTGACAGGCAACAGAGGGTTGTAGTCAATGGAGTATATTCGAAGCTTGGGCTTGTCACCAGTGGGGTACCTCAGGGAGCTGTACTTGGAGCCATTCTCTTTAATATTTTTATTAGTGATATTGCAGAAGGTCTTGATGGTAAGGTATGTCTTTTTGCTGATGATACTAATATATGTAACAGAGTTGATGTTCCAGGAGGGATAAGCCAAATGGCAAATGATTTCGGTAAACTAGAAAAATGGTCAGATTTGTGGCAACTCACATTTACTGTGGATAAATGCAAGATAATGCATGTGCAGCGGTGTGTCTGGCCTCAATCCGTGCCCAGAAATTGTTGATCAGTTTGTTCTAGCGGGAGGACAGGGGCTCGGTAGCGCTTATTGGCTCTCCGGAGGAACTTAGTTTGTTTGTGCGTCCGCCATGTTATGGTGTTTATCAGCCTGCAGGCATTGTGGCTGGCCAAGTCTCGTGTTCATCTCCCGAAACCACAGATGTATGGGGATCGGGGCGAGTTGAACCGGGATAACCCACGCCGGTCCTGTGGGGTGGGGGGAGAGAGAGCCGGGAACCGCGGATTCTGCTTGAAGTTATATATTTTACACACACACTTACACATACACTGTGTATGTATGTATATATATATATATATATATATATATATATATATATAGATATGTATATATATGATCTAAGTATATATTATTTAATTTTAACCCCTTAAGGACTGAGCCAAATGTACACGTTGTGAACAAAACCAAATGTAAACAAAACCTGGCATTTGCGCTACATGTCTGTCCAACCGTAATTCACCTCTTTCATATTAAATGCACCCACACTTATTATATATCATTTTATTAAGGGGAAACAGGGCTTTCATTTAATATCAAATATTTAGCTATGAAACAATGTAATATGAAAAAAATGGGAGAAAATAAGAATTTTTTAATTTTTTTAGTTCTACATGACATTTTAATTGTCAATGTCATAATACGGTTTGCTTTTACTGCAATAAAATACACATATTTGTATTCAGCAAAGTCTCATGTGTAAAACAGTACCCCCTATGTACAGTTTGTATGGTGTTTTGGGAAGTTACAGGGTCAAATATAGCACGTTACATTTGAAATTTAAATTCGCCAGATTGGTTACGTTGCCTTTGGGACTGTATAGTAGCCCAGGAATAAAATTTACACCCATAATGGCATACCACTTGCAATAGTAGACAACCCGAGGTATTGCAAATGGGGTATGTCCAGTCTTTTTTAGTAGCCATTTGGTCACAAACACTGGCCAAAGTTAGCTTTAGTATTTGATTGTGTGTGAAAAATGCAAAAAATGCCAATTGTGGCCAGTGTTTGTGACTAAGTGGCTACTAAAAAAGACTGGACCTACCCCATTTGCAATACCTTGGGTTGTCTACTATTGCAAATGGTATGCCATCATACGGGTAATTTTCATTCTTGGGCTACCATAGGGTCTCAAAGGCAACGTAACCAATCTGGCGAATTTTAATGTGAAAAAAATGAAACACTAGCCTTATATTTGACGCTGTAACTTTTGAAAACACCATAAAACCTGTACATGAGGGGTAATGTTGTACTCGGGAGACTTCGCTGAACACAAATATTTGTGTTTCAAAACAGTAAAAAGTATCGCAGCAATAATATCGTCCGTGTAAGTGCTGTTTGTGCGTGAAAATGCAAAAAAAGTCAATTTTACTGGCGATATCATCGTTGTAATACATTTTACTGTTTTGAAACACTAATATTTGTGTTCAGCGAAGTCTCCCAAGTAGAACAGTACCCCCCATGTACAGGTTTTATGGTGTCTTGGAAAATTATAGGGTTAAATATAGTGCTAGCAAATTAAATTCCCTTTACTTTCGGCATGGGTTGTACTTAATTAAGATACCTAATTATGTAAAAATATTACATAAATATATATGTAGAATTAATATATGTATATATACGTATGTGTATATATATATACACACATATATATATATATATATATATATATATATATATATATCATTTTTTCTTAAATATTTTTATTTATATTTAGGTATATATATATATATAGTGATATATACGTAAATATTTATGTATATAGATATATATATTATTTCGTTCTACGTGTATTTTGATATAAATATCAATATTAATATCACAATACAGTTAGAACGAAATAACACATCTATATATTTTTTAATAATTTATTTTTAATTATTTTTTTATTTAATTTGTTAACTTATTTACATATTTATTGGTTTATATTATATAAAAAAATATATATATATATATAAAGCAATAATTATATATATATATTTAATCAGTATCAGTCTACGTGTAATTTGATATTTATATATATATATATATATTATATATATATATATATATTATATATATATTAATAGTAAAATACACCTAGACAGTGTATGTGTGTGTATGTATTAATAGTAAAACACACCTAGACAGTGTATGTGTGTGTATGTATATGTGTGTGTATATATATATATAAAAAACAATGAAAATCTTGCACCCCACCTTTTTAAATTGTTTGATGCCCGGTGCTTATCAGCCAAAATACAAAAAAAGTTCCAAAGATAGCACTCCAGGGACTTGTAAAAATTAACTTTTATTACCTTCGCTTGGATGTTTTAGCGAAGGTAATAAAAGTTAATTTTTACAAGTCCCTGGAGTACTATCTTTGGAACTTTATATATATATATATATATATATATATATATATATATATATATATGATCTAAGTATATAAAAAAAAATTTACACTGATTCAATTTTATTTGAATTCAGCCAGCAGGTGGATTACCTGTCATTACAGGCAGTCCCCCTGCTGGCAATGCAGCAGCCAGCTAACCCGGCCATGTGATTGTGAGGTCGCAAGGACCTCACTCTAACATGGCCGGGGGGGGGCTGCAGGAGGTCGGAGGTGCCGCGGGGGGCTCCCTGGGATTCCCCCCAACCTTGAACGCCGGCGTAGGATCACCGGCGACCAGGTAAGTAAAAAAAAAACGGAGGGCGTACTATTACGCCCGGCGACATTTAGAGCCACTTAAAATAGGGCGTAATAGTACGCACTCCGGTCTTAAGGGGTTAAACTGTGTTTTAAGTTTATTTTTATTTATTTCAGGCAGCAGGGGGACTAGCTGTCATTCCAGGCACTCCCTCTGCTGGTACTGCTATGTACAGCTATTCTTTCCATGTGATCGCGAGGTCCTCGCAAGGACCTCGCGATCACATGGCCCAGGACGACCAGAATTGCAGCAGGGGGTCTCCCTGGGATTCCAAGTAAGTCCCCCATCGCAATCACACGCTAGCGAGCAGGTAAGTGAATATTACAGCGTGGATGTGCTATGCTGCCCGCCAGCGTCATGTCCCCAAGGACAGCATAGCATACCCGCCATCCTTAAGGAGTTAAATGCACATATTATTGCAGAAACTGAAAATATGTGAGGTTTTTGCATATTTTAGATTTGTTTTGTTTTATTAATGAGAATTAACACTCTTTTTGTACTCTAAAATAAGATGTGTTGGTGCAATAGAAGAGGCAGATGGGAATTACAGTTGAACACACAGATAGCTATTTAATTACAAAAAAAAAACAACAACAACCTGAAGCTGTTTTTCTTAAAGGCTTAAGTCAAGGTATAAATAATGGAAGTGGCAAATAATTCTTACCTTCTGAGTTCTTTCCATAAGAAATCCCCACCCCATGCATACTGTAAGGGATTTTTGCAAGGTTCTTAAAGTGAATGATAATAGTATCAAATGTTTCCGCCCGAATAGTTGGACCCAAAAGACCTAAAAATTCAACAGTAGAAAAAAAATTATAAGAAAATAAGTAACATATGGTAAAAACAAAAATATATGCACCATGGGAAAGTTAACGGAACTTATCCTTAATGATAAGTGAAATTATATAATACTTTGGGATCCATGAATAATACTTCATGCCTTAATTAATATAACAGCAGCAAGCACATGTGGGAATAAAATGCAGTATACAAATGGTCACTAGGTGGCAGCCAGGTACCATGCACTCTCACATGAAAAATATAATTGTGACTTGAATGGTCTGCTGCAAATAGATAGATTTGCTTGATATCATCAGTTACATAGTTACATAGTTACATAGCTGAAAAGAGACTTGCGTCCATCAAGTTCCTCACAAATGTTGTTGCTGTTGATCAAAAAGAAGGCAAAAAACCTAGTCTGAAGCGCTTCCAATTTTGCCACAGACTAGGAAAAAAAAATCCTTCTTGACCCCAAAATAGCAGTCAGATGTTTCCTTGGATCAAGCGGCTATTACCACACTAATTAGAAATTATATCCCTGTATGTTATGTTTTTGTAAGTATTTATCCAATTGCAGTTTAAACATCTGTAGTGACTGACAAAACCACCTCTTCAGGCAGAGAATTCCATATCCTTTTTGCTCTTACTGTAAAAAAACCTTTTCTTTGCCTTAGATGAAATCTCCTTTCTTCCAGCCTAAATGTGTAACCTTGTGTCCTATGTATAGCCCTGTTTATGAATAGATTTCCAGATAAAGGTTTGTACTGGCCCCGAATATATTTGTATAAAGTTATCATATCCCCTCTCAGGCGCTGTTTTTCCAAACTAAACAGATTTAATTTTTTAACCTTTCTTCATAACTAAAATGCATAATCACCCTTTAAAGGTTCTGAATTAAATTTAATGATTAAATCAACACATCTTGGGGAACCTCAGCAATGCATCTTTTCAGTCTTGGCAAGTCAACAATCAAGTCAGGTACAGCTATTGCCAGTTAGGATCTGTTTTTGAGCACTCCTGTTTGCCTCTGACCCCGGACCCGATGTTAACATCATCCCTTGGTTACACACATACTGCTAGCTGCAAAAATTATGATAGCCAAATATTGGAAATCACCTATTGTTCCAATTTTGTCTCTGGTTAAGGAACAGCTCATATTTCAACTAAAAATGGAAAGATGCATTGCTGAGGTTCCCCAAGATGTGTTGATTTAATCATTAAATTTAATTCAGAACCTTTAAAGGGTGATTATGCTTGATGGGTTGTTCATTTCTGGTATCTATTCCATACTTGCAACAGTCTGACGCATGGTTGCACCCAGGCTACCGTATTTCCTCCAGGACTCCCCCAAAGGGATTTATGAAAAATAGTGTTTGACCATTTTTGTTTTGTTTTGTCTGTCCAATGTTTGTCTGTTGTCTATCGGTATTAATAATGAAATTGGTCTTCAATGGCACAAAAAGGATTTGACAATAATATAATTTACTACCGCCCCAATTTTTCACCAACCAGACTGTGAAAGCCTTATTTCTGGAAGTGGATACATCAGACACTGCTACTGGAGCAGTATAATCACAAAGGGATGTAGAAACCAGGTAATTACACCCTATAGCTTTCTACTCACACATGTTTACAGAACCAGAATTCAGCTATGAAGTAGGTGTTAAAGAATTACAAAAGATGGGGCCTCATCCAGTGATCTTCCACCACATCTAAGGGTTACCCATTATATCATGGAAAGATTTATGTACCCAAAAACATCCTCTTGAAAGTGCTACACCACATTCATGATACTCCCTTTGCGTGTAATGGAGGGCAAACCAAAACACTTCAGAGTAATCAGCACATTATTGTGATCTGACCAGCGGACAAAGGTGGTAACAGACTATTCTAAATATGCACAGGTATTGTGACAACAATTAGAGAATACACATACATATACACTTTTAAATAATGATCCTACTAAAGAGGTGTATGGAAAAATAGAATAAGTGCTAAATATGGCTGTGCGAGCTGGATATATAGACCCATCTATACACAGCAAATGCATACATGTTTTATTATGAAGAGCAGTACATTCAAACCTGTGCGATGGTAGATCACATTAACCAACTTTCCAACAACAGATGATTGCAGAGGTGAGAAAAGACAAACTCCACTACTTATATTTGGAAATTGTGATCAGGGAACGTAAGGTGGAGTATTGTTTGTATACAAAACCCATGGACCACAACACAATCCTGCATGCAACAAGTGCACATCCTAAAGCACTGAAAGAGTCATTACCAAAAAGCCCAATTTTTGAGGTTTATTAGAAATAATTTGAACAAATCTACAATGGAAATACAACACCAAAAAAATTAAAACAACATTTCTGAACCGTGGTTATAGACTCTAAACTTCGGAAATAGCCTTAGAGGAAACACAAAAAAAACTCAAGTACAAAAAGAAGAAACATTCCAAAATAGATTTTCCAATGACATTCAATGAAACATCTCTAAAACTATCCTCAATAGTAAACACAAACTGGAACATTATTGTGATGGCACTTTACCAAAAATTTTTAAGGAATTGCCCCTAATATCTACATTTACGTGACCTGCTGGTCTATACGGATCCTTTTCAAAGTTTTGAGCAGGGAAAGAGGAAACAAAACCGAGGCTGTATATGATATTTAGACTGTGTCACAAGTGGTCACATGACTCCAGCCCGAATGTTGAATCATCTCCATACAGAAAAAAAGTAACAGATCAGGCACACAATCATGTGTAAAGCACCATTTGGAGTTTACAAACTCATGTGTCCATGTGGATTATCATACATTGGAAAGAAGGAGACTACACTGTGAACGGATAAGAGGACATCACTCCAGCAAAAGAAGAGAAGAAGCACTCTTTAAATACAATGAGATTTATTGGATTGACCACATACCTAAAAGTGGAGGAGAACAAAGTCTTTTTGGATTTTTGAACTGAACACAGTGTCCCCTGGAGGATTAAATTAAACTCTGTTTTATCATTCTTTTATGTAATGGAAACCCCACTTGCATTATGGTTTTGTTTTTTTAAAATCTCCAATTTTTTTTTTCTTTCAGTTTTTCATGTGTTTTCCACTATAGGTACAAACCAAAAAAGTTATGGTTGGAAAAAAGTGTGATTGAAAACCCCTTACACCTAAATACTGGTGCCGGCAAGTAGGTGGTGATGTGTGTGGAGTGAGGCAGGAATAGAAGGTTACATGACCTCCCTGACTCTCTCTACTCACTGAATCTGCAGGGGAGCAGCTCTGCACACTACAGAGCAAGCAGCTCCTAGCTTTCAATCAGCCTACACATCAGACAGGGCTGTAACACATGCAGTCTGAATGAGCAGTCCAATCTCAGTCCAATCTCATTAAACTTCAGAGCAATTCTTCTGTACAGCAAAATCAATCTCGGCATGATGATGTGTTGACGCATGCACCGTGAGCAGGCCTGGCGCCACCGTTAGGTGTACCAGGCATTTGCCTAGGGTGCTGGCCCACTGGGGGCGCCCACCGGGATGCTCCCTGGTGGGCTGCCTGCCCCTGTCTGGGTCCACAGCACTGGGCGAGTGGCTCTCGAGCCGCCCTCCCCCAGCGCTGGACGATCCTCAAGGCATCCAAAGGTGTGGGCGCCGAGTGGGTCCCTGTCACAGGGGGGCCAGGAGGTGGTCATCTGGTGGCCTCAGGTCGCCCCCGAAGCTGTGCTCTAGGTAAGGCAGAGCAGGCACCTGCTCACCTTAATTGCAGGTGCCTGCTCTGCCAACAAGTGTCCGGAGGAGAGGGGACGGAGAAGGAAGGCTGCGAGGGAGGCTGTTCTTTCAGTCTCTCACTCCTCCCTCGAGCACCCTCTGTGTTGCCGGGAGGCGGCATTCTGGCATTCTGACCCCGGCATACTAAACAGTGTGCTGGAGGAGTGAGGAGCTTCCCCACACTGGACCCCAGGGAGTTGAGTGTTTGACTGTCAGTGAGAGTGTGTGCGTGTGTGTCTGTCAATGACTGTGTATGTATGTCAGTGAGTGTCTGCCTGTGTGTGTGTCAGTGAATGTGTGAGTGTTTGACTGTCAGTGAATGTGTGAGTGTTTGACTGTCAGTGTGTGTGTGTCTGTCAGTGAGTGTCTGCCTGTGGGTGTGTCAGTGAATGTGTGAGTGTTTGACTGTCAGTGTGTGTGTGTGTCTGTCAGTGAGTGTCTGCCTGTGGGTGTGTCAGTGAATGTGTGAGTGTTTGACTGTCAGTGAATGTGTGAGTGTTTGACTGTCAGTGTGTGTGTGTGTGTGTGTCTGTCAGTGAGTGTCTGCCTGTGGGTGTCTGTCAGTGAGTATGTATGTCAGTGAGTGTCTGTGTCTGTCAGTGAATGTGAGTGTATTTCTGCCAGTGAGTGAGTGTGTGTGTGTTAGTCTGTCAGTGAGTGAATGTGTGTCTGCCAGTATGTGTCTGTCAGTGAATGAGTGACATGAGAGGGGCGGCAAAAAGGATCAAAATGTATCTAGAGCAGCAGAAATCTTTGCACGAGCCATGGCAGTGAGGTGGGGTCCGACCAAAGGAGTGGAGCGGAGGTATGATGTGTGAGGTGCAGAGAGAGGACCGAGGGTCGAGGAAACCTAGTAAAAAATGAACATCTAAGCTCTACGGCACCACAAGAATATGGGATATACAATGTAAGCAGGGGTGGAGGAAAAAGAAAGCAGGGAGCCAATAACTATCCAGGAGGGTCTATACACAAAATCCGCAGCTTGGCGATCCAAACAATATTTCTGGTAAACCAATGATTAAGTTTCCTTGATATGGTCTAAAACAGTTATGGACCATGGAACGTATGAGTAGATACAACTTAGTGCTAAGAATTATCACACTTAAAGACCTTTAAGGTTTCAAAAACAGAAGTTCTGAGACCAGTGAGATACGATTTAGGGCTGAGAGTGGTGTGAGTTTCATCTAGAAAAATCTAAAAATGCTTTTTTACAACTTGTATATATTTTTTCTCTATCTCTGAAACAAGGTTTTTTTTTTTGCTTGTTTTTTGTTGGGATGGATATATATATATATATATATATATATATATATATATATATATATATATATATATATATATATATATATCTTAACACATAAGTTGTTAATGCATGGTTGCAAGTTTAATACAGCAATATAGCAATCAAAGGTGTTAACCCAAGAAAATAAGCCTTTTAATCTAGCAAGAAATTAAAGGAAAAGCAAAGGATAACAGACCTGTATCTACCATTCTATATAAAGCTGTATACATCTAAAGAGATTGATGAAGAGAAAGGAGCAATGAAGTGGAATAAAAGACAAAGTGAGAGAAGAAATAGAGAATGGAACGAAGAGAATAGAATGAAAAAACAAGAAAATAACAACAAAAAAATTCAAGAACCAACTGCAGAAAAGAGAGAAAAAAAAGGACTAAAAACAAGATAAAAGCCTTTCAATATATTTCTCACCACGAAGACAAAGAGAAAAAACAAATATCTCTTCTAGAGAATCTTTAACAAACGCTGATCTCAGAACTAGAACTGAGAAAAGACAAAGACGAAGTTACGGTGGATCTACGTCCAGGGGTCTACATCCAGATATACTGTTGCCAGATAAAGTCCAAACTGAGGAACAGCTCCAAGAGTGGAACAGCATTTTAGTGGACTGCTCCTGTAGGCTCATTAACTTTAGTGAAATTAGAGTAAGCACACTTTAAAGACACCAATCTCAAATTACAGGAAGAGATTGTCAGTGTTGAGAATTTCAAGACTAATAGACAATTTTAGACATAATCTAAAGACCAAAAAACATAGCAAATTCCAACATGACCATAAAGACTTCAAAGAGGGTCACATCTTTAGAAAACGACACAACCGCCGCAGGCACACTAACAGTCGAGCTTGATCTACTTCACCTGAAACAGACTAGTCAGACTCAGGAAGTAACTCCTCATCCCAGGCCAGAAATACCCATAGAGATTAAGTAAAATGAGTCACAACCAACAGAAGCATCCTAAAAAACTCTGATTCCCCTGTACCCGGGGATACAAAGCAGCCCCGGAAAAAAAATTTGTGCCAGCCCCATAAGTTACTGCGCCATATATTGTTGTGTGTAATATGTAAGGCTATGTCTTGCCATGACAGTTGATTGAGTAATATATATATATATTGCTTTTTCTAATATAAAATATTGGTCCTTTCAGGGTAAAACGTTTAATTATACAGTAAGCATACTCACATGCAGACACAGGCAATTTCACTGACATCTCAATGACACATACAAGCTCATTGATACACAGCCTCATAGACAAACAATCTCACTGATTTACATCAGCTCATTTACATAAAAACACAAGCTCACTCACTAGCAGGCACACACATGCAAGCAAGCTCACTCACTAGCAGACGCACACACACACAGCTTAATGTAGTGGTACTGGTGTCTATAGCATGTCCCTACAGGCTTTTCAACGTAAACACTGACTTTTCGGAGAAAAGGCAGTGTTTACATTGCTTCAAAGTGACACCGCTAGTGACAGTCACTCAGACGGTCACTAGAGGTGCTTCCTGTGTCAGTGCACCTACATTTAGGGCCTCCACACTCTGTAGGTGCTGAACATTCCCCATAGAGATACATTACCTTTATTGAAATATGTAAGTACATACTGTGTCCCTACTAATTTATAGCATATTGTGGTGTTATTTTCACCATTATTTTATCTCTGCTCTCTATTTTTGGTTTGATTATATCTTTTCAGTGTTTTTGGGCACGACCTAAAATCTATATTCTCTAGAATTATCCATTTTCTTTATATAGTTGTAAATACAATTTTTCCCTTCTCTTTCATTTTTATATTTTTGTATATAAACTACACTTATGTTTTGTGTTTATATATTCAACCTTAGGTTGTTTAATGAAATCGTTACCACTGTCTATAGGTGCAATATCAGTGATTTGCATTTATACACTGTGATACCTTTGCATACTCTCTTAACTAACTCTTATTAAAAGAGTTTTTTTTATTATTTATTTTAATTGTGGTGGTATAACAATAAAGTCATCAAATTCAGTATAACTACATGGTCATGCAATATAGATGGCCATATATTTCATCTACATCATAGGATATATATATATATTAAGGAAAAAGTAAATATAGTACAATTTATTAGCAGACATTTGAAACATAGTTGGGAATTTCCAACTAGGGCTCCTTAAGGAGGTCGTGTCCATTTTGCGATCCGGGTCCCACTTTCACTTTCCCAACTCTCTTCCCTTTCTACCTGTTGTTTCAGTGCCTCTCTTTCCCTCCCCATGTCCATCCCTGTGATTGAGATCTCACCCCATA
This sequence comes from Pelobates cultripes, assembly GCA_933207985.1. Lineage (NCBI taxonomy): Eukaryota > Metazoa > Chordata > Amphibia > Anura > Pelobatidae > Pelobates > Pelobates cultripes. The sequence continues at coordinate 112,633,033 of OW240920.1, read as the reverse complement.
CACCTTGTCCCAACACATGCAGTTCCAGTCAGTCGTGTGTGTCCCAGACTGGTTCTCGGTCTGCCAGTCTGCAGTAGTGCCTCTGTCCCTCCTGTCTTGAAAAGCCTGTCGAATGTGTAGTCAGTGTTTTGGGTGCGTATTTATTAGAAGTTACGTTTTAAACAGTTTTTCCCTCCTATACCTGGGCAAATAGCAGTTTTCTCCCTTTTTCATCTTAGTTTACAAAACATTTTAGTAGAAATTAAAGAACACGTTTCTACAAATACAGCAGAAATTAAACAAGAAATAAAAAATAAAATAAATCAGTTGTTGAATAAAATACAAAGTATGGAAGATCAATATAAAGAAATGGAATTTCAAGTGAAAACCGTAAAAGTAGAAAACACAAAAATACCAAGGAAAGTATCTTATATGGATTCCAAAATAAACAATCTGGAAGATCGCTCCAGAAGGAGAAATTTAAGATTTTGCAACTTCAAAGAAAAGACCAAACAAGAAGATTTAATACTTATTCTAAATAAATACTTTATAGCATCGGGTATATCTTTAAATGGCAATACAAAATTGCAAGTTTCTATTCATACGAATTCAAAGAAAAAATTCTTAAAGAGAGAACATGATCAAAGAAGTACAATATTCAAATATAATAGTTCTACCAGACTTATCATTTAGTATGCAACGAAAAAGGAGAACCTTTGCACCCATAATCTCGATTTTAAATCAGCACAATTTAAAATTTAGATCGGATTTCCAATTTAAAATGATAATCAATCGTGAAGGTCAAATGGATTCATTTGAATCAATTGAAAAAGCAAAAGAATGGTTAAACAACAGTAATTTTACTTGATTCCCCAAAAGAGTTGGTCAACAATTTAAAAGTGTGAAATATGTTTTGTTTTTGGTGCACAAGGACATGATTTTAAACAATAAGATAAAACTTTCACTAAAACATCGACAATATACTATAGGAACAAGAGTTAATATAGTAATAAGGGAAAAGAGCAATAAAGTTATCAATATATAGAATTAACAATCATTAGAATTTAGCGCGATCTGTGAAATATCACGATATATTACATATTTTTAGATAAGAATAGTGTGGTGGCCACTGCCAGAGATGCTCTTTTCACCTGTTCAGAATGATGCTACAATAATCCCAAGCACAATAATCAAAATCACGGTATAGCTGGTATAGCTGTACCCTACAAACATGAGATGAGACTCTATGTTGAGGGTAGGCAAGAATTGATTTATTGTTAGCTACAACTGGCCTTATATGCAAGTCCCAATGCAAGGGGCTTTCTCTGGCATTCCCTACTGGACCTGAGAGGGGACTATAACAAAATACACATGGTACTTACATTGGCTCTCAGGTCCAGGAAACTCCTACACAAAACAGTGTCCCTCCCCTGTGCCTGAGAGATAATTAAGTCAGGAACTGTACTAAACTCAATTATCTCCAGGCACAGAAAACATAAATTTTACAATATCTTGAAAGTACCCCCGCAACACATGGAAACCCCACAAAAGTCATATCCCCTGATAGCCCGGATCTGGGGGACCAACATATCTAGAAATAACCCAGATCGGTTCAGGGGTTCAGGATTTCCATGGAAGTCATAGGTTAACTGACTGCACACGAGGCTCCTGCCCAAAAGAGTTCCATGAAATCTAGCTGTGCGGTCGGTCTCTTTCGGGAGTACCAAATACAACAAAAGTACCGAACGTAATGGTTCGTGGGTATGTTCAGTATATGTCCCTCGTTCGGGAGCTTGCTCTCACTGAACATCATTCAATTATCACCCGTTTTACAGACTTTGATGCAAGTTGAAGTTCTAGCGGTGTTGGCGCTGTCGAGCAGTATGCTAAAGATGGCAGCTGCCACGTGTTTGTCCATATGAACGATGGCCACCCAGCTGACTGCTCAGAATGTTGAGGTAATTGCAGTTACTGAGGTGTGAACAAAGTTGAAAAGAGTCAAAGAGCAGCACACGCCTCCCCTGGGTGGTCTGACTATTTGGTAGTTTGTTCGATATACAAACCAGATGGGTCTCAGATGTTCAGTAAATCCCATATCCCAAAACTACCCAATGTAACAAATCAGCAGAAATTAACAGTATAATAATCCAGGGATAAGGGGATCTGTCACAACTAGACACTGGGAAAAGAGGATTGCTTAAAATAATCACAAAGATAAAAGTTAAATAATATATGTATTTAATGATTCACAAAGTTATTCACAAGATCTGATAGTTTTCTTCACACACAATATATTTAAGTAGTGTTGGTATATAACACAGGAATAATATGAGAGGCAATTCAAAAGGAATAAATACAAGGATTACGATGTGGTAAATGATGTTTGGGTTTTAGATTTTTTTCCTCTTCTCTCCACAATGGTGGCATTAGCTAACCACAATGCCATAACCTATACTTAGGAAAGAAAAATAGTTAGTTTTGTAGAGTAAAACATTAGGATGGTATCTTAACATTCTCCCTAAAAATAACCATACGTTGTTGTTTAGAATTTAATAATCCTGTATCCACTCCCTTAAGTTGACCCAACTATGTGTAGAAATTCCATGTAGCTTTTTGTGGCTCAAATTAGTTCTTGAAAAATGATGGGAATATCATTCCCTAAATGTTATATGTGTTTAGAGAATTAGAAGTTAGTTCTTTATTTCATGTTAGATGTTTGAATGTATGTTTTTTTGTAAGCAGACCAGGAGTTCAAACTTTAGTAAAAAAAAAATATCTTAAACTAATCTCAGTAAATGCGCAAGGTCTAAATACCACAGCAAAAAGACATATGATATATAACTTCCTTTATTCTGAAAAAATTCAAGTCGGCTTCATACAAGAAACCCACTGGAAAAAGACGGATACTCAGAAATGGGATACAATACAAGCAATACAAGCATCAGTAGAGAATAACAAAAAAAGAGGAGTGGTAATCGTTTTCTCAAATTATTTAAATATAGAAATAACATATCAGGACATTGATCAAGAAGCAAGTTTCTTTATAGTGGTATGTAAGATTGAGAATAATATAAACACTCTGGTTAATGTATATTTGCCAAACACAAAGATAATGCATAGAGTTTAAAAAAAATAAAATAAATAAATCGAAGGCACTAATTATAGCTGAAGATTTTAACTGTGTATTTGACCATAACATAGATAAAACATCCCAAACACTTCTTTAAATGGATAAATATATCATAAAACAGTCAACAAAATTAAATGGTATCTGCAGAAGATTTAAATTGTATTACACTTGGAGAACCATGCACCCAGAAGGAAAACATTATACTCACCTGTCAAAAGTGCATGGTTCATATTCAAGAATCGATATGTCTAGTGTCTAGTAAAATCAAACTCTATTAGTAATATAAACAAAATTCAAATTAAAGACAACAGCTTTGTTATAGTAGAGTTTGGCAAACCGACGATTTTGGGCAGATCCAAATGGAGATTAAATGACGCATTAATCAAAATAGAAAAAAAATAAAGATTAACTAATTAAGCTATCAATTTTTTTTTAGGAATAAAATACTTCACCTGAACTATCTGATTCTACAATTTGGTGTTCGTACAAGGCAGTTATAAGAGGCTATTTAATAGAAATGAAAAAAATATATAGAAAAAAAAGATAAAGACCTATCAGATCTATATATATATATATATATCATTCTTTAATCTATCAAATTTAAATAAACAGAAACATTCTAATCAAAATAAAAAATGTTGATTGATATTCAAAATAAAATAAATTTAGAATTAGAAGAAAAAATTAATCCAACTCTAAATAAACTTAGATTAAATAATTATTCGGGAAATGGAGCAAGTAAAAACCTTACAAAAAAAAAACTACAAAAAAGTTAATAATAAAATAGAAAAGACAAATTAATAGATGAACCTGAAACTTATTCAACCCCAGAGAAAATTAGTCAAACATTCAATGATTTCTACAATAAATTATACAATCTTGGACTCTCTCATGATTAGGAAAAAATTTAAAAATATCTAAAACAAATGCATATTCATAAGATCTTAAAATCAGATTGTGGCGAAAGTGACCTTGCCACTGGTTTTTGGAGGGGCCTGTTTGCTTGCCTCCTACCCTGTGACTATTGGCCCTGCAATATACCTTGCCCAATACACTTTAAAAGGCTGCATTCATGTAATGTAAGTACTTTTGCACTCCATAAAGAGATACCGACCGCTGACCCTAATTCCCTGGAACTGTTTTGGGCATGAAGCCATGCTTGTGGCCGGTCAAAAAGAGAATTCCATTAAACTTTTGAACCCCTGCTCTGATCTGGGTTATTTTTGGATATCTTGTTCACCCAGACCAGCAAAAGGGATGTAACATTTTTGGGTGTATGTTATGTTTTAGGGTACTTTCTGAACTTTATGAAAATTAGTTTTTTCTGCCTGGAGATCATTGAGTTACTTACAGGACTTTACTCAATTATCTACCAAGCAGAGGGGAGGGATTGTGCGTTGTACATGGGTGTGTCAAAGACCTAATTTTTTTTCTGATTGGTTTGTGTCCTTTGTGTTCCTGTGCCCCATCAGGTCCAGGGGGTGTTCCTCTGGCCTGGAGAATTGTATAAAAGCCAACCTGAACCATTAAAGATCAGATCATCTTGCACCTTCATGAGGTTTCGGCTCATGTTTGGGGGATTGAAGCACTACACCCTGGGGGATTGCTATAATCACTATACTCCCCTGAGTATAATCACTAAGCTCTTGTAAGAGCTAATCCTGCTTGACTATCTGGAGCGAGAGAGGTTCACCCACTGGAACCTGGAGCTTTGTCGTAGGTCCAGGGTGGGTAGAAGACAGCGAGACCCCAACCAACCTGCGGCGGTTCGTGGGGTTTGCAGTGGTTATGGTGCTCCAATGCAGTTCTCATGGTACTCGCAAGTACTAGGAAGCAGCGATTAACGGAGGTACCTGGCCTGGGTGCAGGCGGTCCGTCACACAGATCTTCACATGCTCATTTTACATCTAATGAAGTCGAGAGAGAAATAGAAAAATTAGATGTGTATAAAACACCTGGTCAAGATGGATTTAGTAATTTCTATTATAAAACATTTAAAACAGAACTTATTCAGCCTCTGACTTCCTTGTTTAATGAAATAGCTATAAGTTCAAAAATGCCAAAAGAGTTATTGCAAGCAAATCTTCTGCAATTATAGACCAATATCTTTAATAAACACACATATTAAAATATATGCCTCTATAATAGCAGAATTGCACAAGAAAAATTCTGGATATATTGATCAGTATAGTCGCAGAGGGTGGCCCCTGCTGGCTCTGTCACTAGATGCAGAAAAAAGCCTTTGACGGGTCAGTTGGGGTTATCTAGATAATGTTTTAAGATTTTTTGGCTTAGAGGGATGGATTCATTGAACTATGTCATTATATTTGAATCCTTCAGCTAGAACTATAGGAGCCAACAGATGTGCAGGATGGTTCAACTTACGAAAAGGTACAAGACAGGGTTGTCCCCTGTCTCCGTTGCTGTATATTTTGTCGGTCGAGCCTTTAGCAATAGATATCAGAGAGAATAAGGGGATAAAATGCTTCTGTGTCAAAGAACAAGACATCAAGATATCTTTATATGCTGATGACATTTTGATCTCATTAACATTGCCATAACTTCCCTTAAATGTTTAATGCAAGAAATAGAATATAGTGCCATATCAAACTACAAATTAAATGTGTCTAAAATGACCGCACTAACCATTAATATAGATAATGATATAATTGAAGATCCAAGTAAAAATTTTATTTCATTTGGACAAAGAAAGAATTAAAATAATTATGAATAACAATCCTGCAAAGGTGGAAAGGATGATGGAAGTTAATGTCCTAAAATTATTGAAGTACACTAATAAGACCTAAAAAGATTGGCGGTCTGTGGAATCTTCATTGTTTGGTAGGATTAACACCATTTATTCTTATATAATACCTAAGTGGTCCTACCTGCTCATGATGTTACTGCTTAAGATTCCTAAAAGCTGGCTAGACATGCTCCAAGCCAGTTTTGTAACATACATATGGAAAGATAGAAAACCTAGGATAAATGCAATGGTCTTGGTAAAAAAAAAACATCAAAAGGGAGGTCTAGATTATCCGGTTATTAAACACACATATTATGTCGATAGGATCGGGCATATATATAAATTACAAGTAGACACAATGGTAATTGAGCCTTGGTATTTGAAAGAATCTGAGGCAGTGAACATAGAAAGACAAGAATATTTTTTTTATGTAGTAATAGGGGTGAAGAATTCACGAATTGAATATACAACAAATCTACTATACTAACTCAAATAATCCAGGTATGGGATTAAATTAAGAAATATTTGGGTTTAATATTTAAAATCTTAAAGACCTGCCGTTTAACATCCTTAGAAGATAACACGATTGGTTTATCTTTAAAAAAATTGGCCTAATGTCAACAAAATCACTCTTGAGGATATCACCCGGCACTATCAAATAGAATCTTTCCCAGATATTATATCAAAGTACCAAATAAACAAAGAAATATTCACGTTTGAGAATTAAACATTTCTTAAACACTACTTTATTAAAAAGTTCAACAACAGTTCATAAGCATATGGAAAAAATGTTCTCCCATGATAAGGTTAAAAAAAAATTACCTTCAAAATAATAAATACCTGGAATAAGGCGTTAGGATTGGGAATTTCAGAATTTGATTGGTCTTCTTTATTACGACCGTTATATAAAAATATACACTGCCTCAATTTAATAGAATGCCAGGATAAAATTATATATAAGTGGGATTTAGTTCCATCTAGATTAGCCAAAATGTATCCTAATTATATTTTGAATTGTTGGAGACGTGGAGATCGTGCGGGTACTTTTATACACATTTGGTGATCATGTCCATTAGTCACAACAATCTGGAAGTGGGCATTTGACAATTTTACGATCTTATCTAATGAAAACGTGAAATGGTGCCCCTAGACCGTGCTAATACATCTGAAATTAGATGTACTTTCAAAAGAAAACAGATGTCTGGCTATTCACTGTCTAATTGCAACAAAAATTGTGATTGCCAGGGACTGGAAATGTAACACTGCCTTGCAAAAAAAAATATTATTTTCAGGGATACCCCGTTTAACGTTATCCCGCATAGCACTAATTCGCTATAGCGCTGTTTTATGTCTGGTACTCGCAGAGCGCTAAACCTCGCTATTTTTTCCTTGTGGGACCCCGCTTAATGCTATAAAAAATGTGACAGCGTTAGCGTGACAGCGTTAACAGGGGCAACATTTTGTGGGAGAAAAAACCAGAGAACCAGAGAGAGAGAGAGACAGCAAAATCCAACTTGGAAGATCCATTGGCAAGGCACAGAATACTTTCTTTGTTCCCTTGTTTTTAATAATGTGATTGTTTACTAATTATTAAATTGTTAATTGTCTAATAAAATGTTTTTTGTTTTTTTTGGGGGGTAATGCAGATAGAGTCACATCTAGTGTTTGTTATCAGGGATCCCCAAATCCTGCAGAGAACATCCGCTGGTAAGGTACAATATAGAATACCGTATTGTCATTGTTCCATTGTGTTCCATTATGTGATTGTTAAGTGTTAATTGTTACTTTTCTAATAAAATCTACATTCATTGTATTTTTTATACTATTTAACAGATGTCTGAGTGCAAAGAGGAGCAAGCTGGGGTGAGCACCAGAGTATTCCTCTGGATGTCAAGATTCAAGTGCTGGACCGCCTGGATAAAGGAGAGCACCAGGTGGATATCGGGGGAAAACATCCATTTGCTTACCGCCGCCATCCACACTATCCTCCAAAACAAGGATAAGATCCGCACTTCAGCAACGACCAGCGCTGCTTCTTCGGCAAAGAAGATATCCCGCTCCTGGTCCAAATCTCTTTAGGAGATGGAGAAGAGGCTTTCCATCTGGATAGATGATGAGCTGGAGCAGCAGAAGAGTGCACCGGGCTTTAAAGCGGCGAGAGACAGGCTAACACCTCTTGTGGGTGGGAACACCAGCGGTGACTTCTGTATAAAGCCAATGCTGGAGTGCCACTCCCAGACACTGAGGGCAATGAGGGGCATTAGCAAGTTACACAACGTCACTTATCCAGCCTATGGACCAGGGGGTGATTGCTACCCTCAAGGCCTACTATCTCTGCTGCACATTCCATCAGCTGATTGAACACATGGACCGAGAGGACAAGTAATCAATGTTGGACTTCTGGAAGCAGTACCACATCATGAAGGCTGTCTCCAACATTGATCTTTCCTGGAAGGAGGTGACACAGCAGGGCCTCAAGGCTGTGTGGAAAAAGATCTGGCCAGAGCTGTGTGAGGATGTGCAACTACCAGAGCCCATTATAGTGGAGATAGTGGACCTAGTGACCACGGCTGGTCTAGGAGACACAGATGCTCAGGACATCGAGCATTTAGTCCAGGCTTCAGGTGAGAGCATCAACAATGAGAACCTTAAAGGACTGGCTGAACAGGGCACACAGGAACCTCAGGACACCAGTGACTCGGACACTGAGCCTCCAAAAGAACTTTCCTCTAAGCTCCTAAACAGGGCATTGCCTCAGGTCAATGACATAATAGATGAGCTAGTAGCCAATGATCCTGATGCAACTAGGAGCAGGAATGCAAGGTGCATTGTGCTGGGAGGGGTGTCTTGCTACCGCCATTTGCTGGATATCCGCAAGAAGCATAGACAAATAACCCTTGACCAATTTGTGGCCAAAAGAACAAGGCAGGCGGTTGACCCTGGAGCCTCCACATCCACCAGTTAAACTTTATTTTTTATTTTTTTTGGACTGTTATTTTAATTTGGTACTGTTTCTTTAATTTATTGGGTGCAAAACCCTTAGTTTATTTTGCTTTTTATTTATGCTGCTGTGTGCAGTTCACAGCAAGTAAAAAAGTTTTAAAATTCTATTGTTGTGTTGTGTCTTTTTTTCAGACGTTTCCCTATCCCTATCTTCCCCATGTTAAACTGCCCCATTTAGCGCTGTTTCACTTAGCGTTCTGAACCTATCGAAAGCATTAAGTGCGGTATTCCTGTATATCAATTGAAATTCCAATTTTGTATAGAAAAATAATTTTCTAATTCAAACCCTCAGCAATACAAAAAACGAAATCTTTGATATTTGGTTGAACATTTTTTAAAACGGGGATTAAAAAAATTGTATACCTTGCGCAAAAACAAAAAGTTGTATACAATGTTTTATACATAAATTACTGAATTTTTGAGAGATATAAGTAGATAACTCCTGAGTTAGGTCAAGGTATTTGCTTGTAGGCTATATTTATACTATTATTATTTTATTATTTATATAGCACCATCAAATTCCGTAGCGCTGTACAATGGGTGGACTAACATACATGTAATTGTAACCAGACAACTGGACGTACAGGAACAAAGGGGTGGAGGGGCCTGCTCCATGAGCTTACATTCTAGAAGAAGTGGGGTATAGTGACACAGAGGATAAAAGTAGGGGTACGAAGTAGGTTGTTAGAAAAGCATTAATTGAGGGCTTAGTAGGTAATTTTTGACAGTTACAGGAGAGGAGTCATGGAGGCTGGGGGATGAAAACCTGCTAACAGTTTAATTGATATGCTTTCTGAATGAGTGGAGACTGGGTGAAGTTCTTACTGAGAAGAGAAGGGAGTTCCACAGAAGAGGTGCAGCCCTGGAAAAGTCTTGGAGGCGAGCGTTAGAGGTGGAAGTACGGACAGAAGATATACGTAGGTCTTTGGCAGAGCGTAGGGGCCTTGACTGGACATACTTGTGTATTAGGGAGGATAGGTAGGTTGGAGCAGCATTATGTAGGGACTTGTAAGCAAGCACCAGAATTTTTAATTGAGCCCTATATCTAACTGGAAGCCAATGCAGGGACTGACAGAGCGGGGAGGCGTGAGAGGTGCGGCGGACAGGAAAATGAGCCTAGCCACTGCATTCATTATAGATTGCAGCGGTGCAATCTGGAAACACATAAGACCACTGAGAAGAGTATTGCAGTAGTCCAAGCGAGAGAGACTTGGGATGGGGAGTTGGGGTCAAGGCTGGGCTTTTTCAGAATTGGGGTTACAGTTGCATGTTTGAAGGGTGAGGGAAATGTGCCAGAGGAAAGGGAGAGATTGAAAATGTTAGTGCGGGGAAGAGCAAGAGAGGGAGACAGAGATATGAAGGAATAGGATCGAGGGAACAGGTGGTGGGGCGGGAGGACCGGAGCAGAGCAGAAATCTCTTCTGCTGTAGCAGGTGCGAATGAGTGTAGAATGGTGGAGGGAGTGGGGTTGGGTAATGTAATGGCAGGGGAAGGAGAGAAATTAGCAATCTCTTCTCAACCACGGATAAGGTGGTTGAAGGAGAGGGATTAAAAGGGTGAAGAAGAGCATCAAAAGAGTGAAATAGGTGTTTGGGATGATGGGACAGTGTATTTATGAGGGTGTTAAAGTAATTTACTTTTGCAGTGGAGAGAGCCAGGCTGTAGGGGTGCAGCATAAATTTATAGTGGAGGAAGTCAGATGCAAAGTGTGACTTTCTCCAGCAGCATTCAGCAGTTCTAGAACATTTTTGGAGGTAACGGGTCAGCTTGGTGTGCCAGGGTTGTAATTGGGGGTGCTTGCTGTGTTTAATTGTAGGAGGTGCCATGATGTGGAGTTGAGAGGAGAGAGTTGAGTTGTAGAGTGAGTTAGCGGAGTTAGGGCAAGTTAGATTTGAGATGGGTAAAAGGAGAGTCTTGAGTTTGGTGGAGAACTGCTGGAGATCAAGGCAGTTGAGGTTTCTGTGAGCTTGGAGAGTTGAGGGTGGTGAAATTTTGGTATGGGGTATGCTGATGTCAAATGTTAGTAGATGGTGGTCAGACAAAGAAAATGGAACAGTGGAGAGATTAGAGGTGGTACAGAGATTGGTGAAGATGAGGTCAAGAGTGTTTCCTGCTGCATGAGTTGCTGAAGTTGACAACTGCGTGATGCCAAAGGAGGAGGTTACAGAGAGCAGGCGCGAGGCATCAGGGCAGTTGAGGTTATTGATTGGGATGTTAAAGTCCCCAAGTATGAGGGAGGGAGGGCTAGAGGATAGAAAGTGGGGTAGCCAGGAAGAAAATTGTTCAATGAATAGCCTAGGATGTCCGGGGGGGATGATAGATGATGAACATTCTTAAAGGAGTTGGCTTAAAAAGGCGAACAGTGTGAACTTCAAAGGAAGTAAAGAAAAGGGCAGAGGCAGGGAGGATAGGTTGAAAGGTACATTGAGGGGAGAGAAGGATGCTTACACTGCCTCCTTTACCGTCGAGTCTGGGAGTGTGGGAGAATTGTAGTCCACCGAAACATAAAGAAGCAGGAGTAGCGGTATCAGAGGGGGACAGCCAGGTCTCAGTGAGTGCCAATAATGTGAGTGAATTAGAGATGACAAGGTCATGTATAGTTGTTGATTTAATATTACTACAGATTGAACGGGCATTCCGAAGTGCACACTGAATTTTGGTAAAGGAGGATAAACTGCAGGGTATATGGATGAGGTTTGTGTGGTTTCTGGTTGTCTTGGTGTGAGCAGACAAGGTGAAGGGCCCTGAGTTGGGTGAGACATCACCCTTATTGTCTAAAAGTGCAGAAATCCAACAGCTATTATCTAATATACTAATGGACTCTGATGTATAAGCCTAAAATGGTTTGTGGAATTTATGTAAAATATTTGAAAAAGTCAATAAAAGAATATTTGGGGGAAAAAAAACCCTTCCATCTGAAATGTCACCAGTGGGGTACCTCAGGGATCTCTACTTGGACCCATTCTAGGGAGGAGTCGGGCAACTATAGGCCAGTAAGCCTTACTTCAGTAGTGGGGAAAGTGATGGAAACCACGTTAAAGGATAGGATTGTTGAACATCTAAAAACACATGGATTTCAAGATCAGAGACAACATGGGTTTACTTCAGGGAGATCATGCCAAACTAATCTTATTGATTTTTTTGATTGGGTAACTAAAATTATAGATCTGGGTGGTGCACTAGACATTGCTAACCTAGATTTCAGTAAGGCTTTTGACACTGTTGCACATAGAAGGCTTATCAATAAACTGCAATCTTTAAGTTTGGATTCAAATATTGTTGAATGGGTAAGGCAGAGGGTTGTAGTTAATGGAATATATTCGAAACTTGGACTTGTCACCAGTGGGGTACCTCAGGGATCTGTACTTGGACCCATTCTTTTTAATATTTTTATTAGTGATATTGCAGAAGGTCTTGATGGTAAGGTATGTCTTTTTGCTGATAATACTAAGATATGTAACAGGGTTGATGTTCCAGGAGGGATAAGCCAAATGGCAAATGATTTAGGTAAACTAGAAAAATGGTCAGAATTGTGGCAACTGACATTTAATGTGGATAAGTGCAAGATAATGTATCTTGGACGTAAAACCCCAAGGGCAGAGTACAGAATATTTGATAGAGTCCTAACCTCAACAATTGAGGAAAGAGATTTAGGGGTGATTATTTCTGATGACTTAAAGGTAGGCAGACAATGTAATAGAGCAGCAGGAAATGATATCAGAATGCTTGGTTGTATAGGGAGAGGTATTAGCAGTAGAAAGAGGGAAGTGCTCATGCCATTGTACAGAAAACTGGTGAGACCTCACTTGGAGTATTGTACACAGTACTGGAGACCGTATCTTCAGAAGGATATTGATACCTTAGAGAGGGTTCAGAGAACGGCTACTAAACTGGTTCATGGATTGCGGGATAAAACTTACCAGGAAAGGTTAAAGGATCTTAACATGTATAGTTTGGAGGAAAGACGAGACAGGGGGGATTTGATAGAAGCATTTAAATATATAAAGGGAATCAACACAGTAAAGGAGGAGACTATATTTAAAAGAAGAAAAACTACCACAACAAGAGGACATAGTCTTAAATTAGAGGGACAAATGTTTAAAAATAATATCAGGAAGTATTACTTTACTGAGAGGGTAGTGGATGCATGGAATAGCCTTCCAGCTGAAGTGGTAGAGGCCAATACCACTAGAGCATTTGGCACCCGGGGCGGATCCTGTGCTTGGCACCCCCCCCCCCAAACCCAAAAAAAAAACTGTAAAAAATGTTAAAGGTTTTCTTTCTTTTTTTTTTTACAATTTGTAAACTTTGCAAAACCGCTGTCAGCCCCTCCTACAAAACCCTTGTCCTGCCCCGCCCCTCCTACAAAACCTCTGTCCTGCCCCTTCTACAAATCCTGTACTGCCCGTCTACAAAACCCCCGCAACCCCCTTCCACAAATCCCCTGCTTATCCCCCCTTATAAAGACTCCTGTCCCAATACAAAACCCCGCCCCCTTCTACAAAATCCCTGCAGCCCCACACACACATTTACAGGCAGACAGTCACACACTCAGTTACAGGCAGACAGTCACACACAGTCACAGGCAGACAGTCACACATACACATTTCCTCCGTGCTGCCAGTTTATCAGCTGTTTGCTTGTGTGAGCTGTACTGGCCGCACGGCACCCTAACTACCATGGGACACTGTGCAGCCACAGCTCACACAGCCCCTCCAGCCAGGGCCGGTGCAAGGATTTT
>OW240920.1:112516705-112617915 GCA_933207985.1 Pelobates cultripes | reverse complement strand
TATAAAACCTCTTTCATGACTGAGTAGGAAAGGGATAATATGTAGTGTAGTATGTTGTTCATGTGAGGTTGTATTTAGTTCATTTTAAGACCTGCTAAGGAACAGATGACTGTCATTATATTCTGATATATAAAACCATACAATTCAAAGAGGGTGTACTTTCCTTTTCCATGACTGTATCAATAACTATTTTACTTTGGCTCCTCCTGTGCTGCTACTTACCTTTTAGACCCTATTTCTTTGGTGGGCATTAACACCACCTACACTTCGAGTATTGACCTACCTATTCCACTAACAGTGATGCAGGACTGAATGTGGTGTGTATAGTGGAAGTGAATTAGAATGTGTATAATGGATGTAGTGTTTGTGTGTATTAGATACTGTTTGTGCAGTGAATGCAGAGTGTGTTTGAGTAGTGGATGTAGTGTGTGTACAGTGATTTAGTGTGTTTGTGTAGTGGATGTAATGTTTGTATGTACTAGATGAAATGTGTTAAGTGGATGCAGAGTCTGTAGTGTATGTAGTGTATGTATTAGATGCAGTGTCTGTGTATAGTGAATGCAGACTGTTTCAATTTGTGGTGGATGTAGTGTGTGTACTGTGAATTCAGGATGTTTGTGTAGTGGATGCAGAGTGTGTGTCAGTATAGTGAATCCAGAGTGTGTGCAAAGTTTAGTGAATACAGAGTTTGTGTTAGTGTGTAATGAATGCAGGGTGTGTCAGTGTAATGAATGTAGTATGTGTGTTAGTGCAGTGAATACACAATATACACAAAAAGCAAGTAAAAAGTAGGCGCTCGTAATAAAATCGTCTAAAATATAACAAACCAACCTATTGATATTAAAAAGCTGCACCAAAAACAAGTGTAAAACTCCTCCAAACACTTTAGTGAATATACTTGAAAATAATAAGGTGCGCTGTGTCTTTAAGACCCAATAATATAAAGTGCAACAAGTGCAAACTATTTGATAAAGTGCAAAGTGATACAAAGTGCACTTAAAATGTGAAATATAAATATAAAGTATTATACATACATATGTCCTCTCAAATGCAGATATACATAGAAAGAAGAGAGACACAAAAAAAAGACCAATAGTGTGAAACCGTATTAAAAAATAAAATATGAATAATAAATGCCAAATATTGCACTCACAAAAGTAGAGCAGAATAAGCCTGCTCTAACTTAAACAGCTTCTTCAAATTCAGGACTGCACAGACGAAAAAATATTCCAAAATCTTTATTGCCCAGCACAGCACCAAAATATCACCTTCCTCCACTTTCAGTATTCAGTTACAGAACATTCGGTAGTATGCAGCATAAGGGTGTCGACTTGTCCCTTTGTAGATTCGCCGCTGTTATTACCGTCTGTTTCCTCAAACTTCCAGGGGGAGGGGCTTCCTCGGGTGCGTGACGTACGGTGCGTAACTTTGCGTGATGACGCGTTTCGCCGTGTTCACGGCTTCATCAGATCTGCCCATCCATATCCTTAACGTCCTTATATACCCATCTTAATGGGTGTATTCAGGTGACTGCCATATAAAGTCTATTATCTTATTGCTGGTATCGATCAAATCAATTAAATACATACAGACAGTATTACTTTATTCAAAAAACATCATAATTAAAATTATTGCATTATTTAAAAACATATATATACATTCAAACAAATCGTTTCCCGGAGCAACTTATTTCAAGAGACATATTTAAAGAAACATGCTTAAAGGCATCACTACCCTAAGAGACTTATTTAAAGAGACACATTTAAAGAGACATACTTAAAAATACATAAATACATATTTAGAAACAAGTGCTAACAACATAACAATTTAGCAATTCCTCCTGATCCAAATGTAAAAAGATATAAAAAATAAATCAATATAAAAATACATAAAACAAAGGAAGAGATCATTAATAAAAAACCTTTACTATCAGAACAATATGTTAAAAAGATATTATAAAAATATTTATATCGTTCAAAAATATATATATTTTTTTTTAAAATATATAGAAACATTTTCTATTATACTAACGGCGGCGAATCTACAAAGGGACAAGTCGACACCCTTATGCTGCATACTACCGAATGTTCTGTAACTGAATACTGAAAGTGGAGGAAGGTGATATTTTGGTGCTGTGCTGGGCAATAAAGATTTTGGAATATTTTTTCGTCTGTGCAGTCCTGAATTTGAAGAAGCTGTTTAAGTTAGAGCAGGCTTATTCTGCTCTACTTTTGTGAGTGCAATATTTGGCATTTATTATTCATATTTTATTTTTTAATACGGTTTCACACTATTGGTCTTTTTTTTGTGTCTCTCTTCTTTCTATGTATATCTGCATTTGAGAGGACATATGTATGTATAATACTTTATATTTATATTTCACATTTTAAGTGCACTTTGTATCACTTTGCACTTTATCAAATAGTTTGCACTTGTTGCACTTTATATTATTGGGTCTTAAAGACACAGCGCACCTTATTATTTTCAAGTTAGTGCAGTGAATGCAGAGTGTGTGTAAATGTGTAGTGAATGCAGAGTGTGTGTTAATGTGTAGTGAATGCAGAGAGTGTGTTAGTGTGTAGCGAATGCAGAGTGTGTGTGAGTGTAGTGAATGCAGTGTGTTATGTATAGCGAATGCAGAGTGCACGTTGTATTAGTGTATGCAGTGTGTGTTTGTGTATGAAGTGTGTGTTGTATTAGTGTATGAAGAGTGTGTGTTTTATTAGTGCATGCAGTAAATTGTGTTAGTGTATGCAAAGTGTGTGTGGTGTCAGTGTATGCAGAGTGTGTGTGGTGTCAGTGTATGCAGTGTGTGTGTGGTGTCAGTGTATGCAGTGTGTTGTATTAGTGTATGCAGTGTGTGTATCGTGTCAGTGTATGCAGTATGTGTGTGTGTGTTGTGTTAGTATATGCAGAGTGTGCATTGTGTTAGTCTATATAGTGTGTGTTAGTGTATGCAGAGTGTGTGTTGTGTTAGTGTATGCAGTGTGTGTTGTGTTAGTGTAAATTAAATTGATTAAATGTTATTCCCCCCTCCCTGTTTCTTACCTGTGTCCAGGGAGGAGGGAGATTCCATCCCTGGTGGTCCAGTGGCATGGGAGGCCCCCCAGCTCCCTTTTACCGCAGAGGGGGCCCAGACAGCACACAGCTTCTACTCTTCTCTTCTAATAACTCTCGCAAAACCTGCGGAGCGTTGCCATGGTAACCGGGTCTCGTGAGAGTTATTAGAAGAGAGTAGAAGCTGTGTGCTGGGCCCCTGCGGTTGCACACATAGATTGCGCCGGGCCCATGACAACCACCATGGTTGTCACCCCCTGATGGCGGCCCTGCCTTCACCTCTCACATACCCTAGAGTGGGGATTATACCACTGCATATAACTGGCAATATAAGTGTGTCTTTTCAAGAATACCATTTTTTATGAAGCTAATTGCACATGTTTTATTTCATACTAAATAAAAGTATGGGTAAGCGCAATATTGACTTATAGTCATATTAAAATCACCTGCTATAGTCATGCAGAATAATTCCCAATTTCTTTGATTGAAACTTTATGTATATCCAAGTATCTATAATGATAACCAAATTCCCTTTCAATGGTAGCCACTGATAGGCTGAAAAGGTTATCTAATAATAAGGACTGAGATCCTTTACTCCCCTATAGAAAATGTATTGAAATAATAATTCCAAATCTGTTTGGCCAATATAGATTTATATATTCTATACTTTGTATATTTTTAAATAGTTTTTATTGTATTTTATATTTATTTTCATGGTTTTAAGATATCAGATTATACTCATACACTTTTTTTTTTTTTTTATACATTTCCCTTAGGGTTGCCACCTGGCTGTTATTTTATGGTATTTCAGGCTGCCTGGCCAGTGCCAGTAGTGCAGTGAAAACGGAAATACAAATGCCGGTATATTTCTATGTATAAACAGAGATTACTCTGCAATACCAGCACCGGTCAGTAGGGGTCTGTGTATGGAAAGAGGCAGGGATAGGAAGTTACAGCATATCCCTCCCTGCCTCTCTATACTCACTGATCTGCGGGGGAGCAGCTACACAGCACAGAGAGTCCAGACAGCAGCTCCCAGCCTGCAGAGACAGCCTACAGCTCAGAGAAGTGAGGAATGGGCATTAATTATGCAAATTAGTAAGGCTGGTATTTTTTTCCCCAAGAAAGGTGGCAACCCTAACTATCCTTCACATACTCTTGCTTAAAGTACCACTCTAGGCACCCAGACCACTTCAGCTTAATGAAGTCGTCTGGGTGCCAGGTCCCTCTAGGATTAACCCTTTTTTTTATAAACATAGCAGTTTCAGAGAAACTGCTATGTTTATAAATGGGTTAATCCAGCCTTCAAATCCTCTAGTGGCTGTCTCATTGACAGCCGCTAGAGGCGCTTGCGTGATTCTCACTGTGAAAATCATAGTGAGAACACGCAAGTGTCCATAGGAAAGCATTGTAAATGCTTTCCTATGAGACTGGCTGAATGCGCGCGCAGCTCCTGCCGCGCATGCACATTCAGCCGAAGAGGAGGATCGGAGGCAGAGAGGAGAAGGAGAGATCCCCGCCCGGTGCTGGAGAAAGGTAAGATTTTAACCCCTTCCTCTCCCCAGAGCCCGGCAGGAGGGGGAACCTGAGGGTGGGGGCACCCTCAGGGCACTATAGTGCCAGGAAAACGAGTATCTTAAGCATGGAAACTTTAGAGGGATGTATGGGAACAAAACTTGTGTGGACTGGCTGACAATGAAACTAGTTGAGGAAAGCTGATTTTGCACACTATGCAAATGCTCTTGCTACTTCAGTCTCTCTAACACTGTGGCATGTCCCCTTTCTTCTACACTCACTACATACATCTTTTTTCTGTCCCAGACTGTATAAGAGGAGTTTCTGCCTGCTAGTAAGGAGGTTAGGAAAGGAATGGACCAGCGTGTGCTAGGGGACAGTCCTTAGAAATCATGGCGCAAACTCATCATTAGACGCATTTATGCCAAGCTCAGGGTGCTGTCTGCATAGTATGCCCTTAGTTGGCCAGCCTGCATGATTGGCAGGAAGCCTGAAATGCATTCATGCCAGGCTGGCCTTCGAATTATTTAGGCAGACAAGCCCCCTTTTTAAGGCATGTTCGCCTCTTTCGGCAGTTTTGATTACATTATTTGCATCAGTGGGCCACCCTTTTACCCCGCCCATTCACTGCCTGCTTCACTAGACACTGCTGTTAGGGGTATGGATTTACTTGAAAGATGAAAGCATATATCAGAGAGATTAGCATAGAGTATGTGTTTTCTCATAGCTGCATCCTATGAGTTTCCCTTCAGCACCACTTTCGCCAGTTACATGACGATTGGTAGGTATGACTTTTTTAGTGTTTTTGGTCGATAAGATTCTGTAATTAGGCCCATGATAAGTGTCAGCACCAGGTCCACTGGGCTCTTAATCTGGCCCTGGGTGTAACCACCATTTGCCTCACGCAGTGCAATACATCTCCTTCGCATAGAGTTTATCAGGTTGTTGATTGTGGCCTGTGGAATGTTGGTCCACTCCTCTACAATGGCTGTGTGAAGATGCTGGATATTGGCAGGACCTGGAACATGCTGTTGTATATGCAGACGCAGATTTTTTTCCCCTTTTCTTATATATATTTTTTTTTTCTTTGCTGGATTTATTTAAACTTTGTCCCTTTTTTCTTCTTCTGTATTTTCTCCTTTCTGGTTTTATTTAAAATGTTTCCCTCCTTTTTCCATTTTTTCCCCCTCTCTTGTTGTTTATATTACCCTCCTTGTGGGTGCTGCTACTGATTAGCTAATTAGGGGAGTGTCCCTTAATTCCCACCTGTGTGGGATTTTTATAACCAATATAAACCCACTAGTGACTCACAGAGCTTGCTCACTGGAGTTTGCTTGAAAGTAGGCTATTTCAGGTAGTATCTTTAAAGTAGCCCCTTAAGGACACATGACAGGTGTGACATGTAATGATTCCCTTTTATTCCAGAAGTTTGGTCCTTTAGGGGGTAAGTAGGAGTTAACTACAAGGGAGTTTAAACCAAGAGGGTAAATATTTTTTGCTCACTTGTGTTTTTTGTAACTGGGGATGAGTGCTAGCAAGATTGCAAGTTTTACTCAGTGTACATCATACTGCATGTATACATGCCTGGATAAATCTGTACAGTGTCCATACCTCTGTGGTGGGTGCGAGCGAGTGGCTTTTCTAGAAGCTCATATTGGAGATCTGGAGAGGCAAATTGCAACACTGAGGGAGATTGACAATCTTGAGAGGAGTCTGCTGCTCGCTGAGCAGAGTTTAGTGGGTGTAGGTAGTGGAGTGGGAGGAGATGAGACAGTTGGAGAACAGGCACATAGCTGGGTAACAGTGGGGCGAGGAAGCAGAGGGGGTGGGAAGAGGAAAGGTTTAGCTAGTCCTGATCTTGTGCAGCCTAACAGATTTGCCCGTTTGAGTGAAGATGTTGGGAGCATCAGCTCAGGAGTAGCTTTACTGCAGGAAGCTGTTCCTTCTAACAACCGTGGGAACAGCCCCTCTAGTACGGGTGGGGTTGAGAGGGTAAGGAAGTCTAGACAGGTTGTGGTGGTAGGGGACTCTATTATTAAGAGAGTAGATAGGGTAATCTGCCACTCTGATAGACTCAACCGGACAGTTTGCTGTCTCCCGGGTGCTCGGGTCCAGCATGTTGGCGACAGAGTGGAGGGATTATTGGGAGGGGCTGGGGTTGACCCAGCTGTCATGGTCCATATGGGTACCAATGACAAAGTCAGAGGAAAATGGAAGGTACTAAAGAATTAGTTCAGGGAACTATGAAGTAAGCTAAAGAAAAGGACCTCCAAGGTAATATTTTCAGAAATATTACCTGTGCCGCGTGCTACAGCAGAAAGACAGTGGGAGATTAGAGAGGTCAATGCGTGGCTGAAGTCTTGGTGCAGGAAAGAGGGTTTGGGGTTTTTAGAGCACTGTATAGTCGTGATGGATTGCACCTAAAGGGAAGAGGGTCTGCTGTGCTGGGGGATAGGATGGCTAGAAGGTTGGATGAGATTTTAAACTAGTAGTAGGGGGAAGGTCAAAGCAATCTAGAAAATGGAGATAGGATAGAAAGGAGATGGGCTTTAGCTCAGAACAAAGGGGGTGGAGATGGGGGAGGGGAAAGCTCAGAACAGAGGAAGTAATATTGATAATTCATATAAAGTACAAATGACTCATGATAATATTAAATGTATGCTTACTAATGCAAGGAGCCTATATAACAAAATGGGGGAACTAGAGGCAATAGCATACACTAAAAAATATGATATAATAGGCATAACAGAAACATGGTGGGATGAGACACATGATTGGGAAGTTAACTTAAATGGGTACATGTTATTTAGGAAGGATAGGAAAAACAAGTAGGGTGGTGGGGTATTTTTGTATGTCAACCAAGAGTTAAAGTCAAATCTTAGGCATGTGGAAGCTTTATGGGTAGATATCTGCTTGGGGCAAACAAAGGGAAATCAATTATTGGTTGGGATATGTTACAAACCACCTAATGCAAATATTAATGAGGAAGAACAGCTGTTAGAGCAAATTGGGAAAGCTGCAAATCGGGGTAACATGTTAATTATTGGAGATTTTAATTACCCGGACATAAATTGGGATAGAGGGACTAGTATTTCAGCAAGGGGAATCAGGTTTTTAAATGTGTTAAATGACACCTTTATGTCACAACTGGTACAAGCACCAACTAGAAAGGATGCTTGTCTGGATCTCGTTATAACAAACAATGTTTATCTTTTAACCAACATTCAAGTAGGGGAGCATTTGAAAAATAGTGATCACAATATGGTAATTTTTGAAATAAACTCAAAAAAGCAAAAGCACGTGAGGTATACTAAAATGTATAATTTAAAAACAGCCAATTTCAATAAGATTAGGGCAGCTCTACAACATATCGACTGTCATAAACTCCTTAGTGATAAAAACATTGAGGATAAATGGAAACTTTTCAAACAAATATTAGAAAAGTACATTTCTCAGTATGTACCATTGGATAATAAATATAAAAGAAACAAATTAAAACCAATGTGGCTTAGTAGAGAAGTAAAACAAGAGATTAAAAAGAAGAAAAGATATAAGGAAGCCAATAACGCTTGCAAAAAGGCAATTAAAGTTGCTAAACTAGAAAATGAGAAATTGATAGCCAAAGAATGCAAAAATCAACCCCAACAATTTTTTCAAGTACATCAGTTCTAAAAAAAACAAATGAAAGTGTAGGTACACTAGAAATAGATGGCTTTGTAAGCTAATGAAGACCAGGAAAAAGCAGAAATTTTAAATAACTAACTATTTTTCTTCAGTATTTATTTATGAGGATCCTATGGCAAGAGATATGCAAATGATTGCTGCAAAAAAATTGCAGATAACTTGTGATTGGATGACTCGAGACAAGGTGCTACAGCTATTAAAGAAAATTAATGTCAATAAAGCTCTGGGGGCTGATGGTATTCACCCACGAGTACTTAAGGAGCTAAGTGGGGAAATAAGTAAACCTCTGTATTTAAAACTTTCAAGATTATTTTGTTTCAGGTATTGTACCGGAGGATTGGAGGTAGGCAGATGTTGTTCCTATATTTAAAAAGGGTTCAAAATCCTTGCCTGGAAATGATAGACCTGTGAGCTTAACTTCTGTGACTGGGGAAATATTTGAAGGGCTATTAAGGGATAATATTCAGGAATTCATTGGGAAGAACTTTATTAGCAATAATCAGCATGTTTTTATTAAATGTAGGTCATGTCAAACTAACCTAATTGCATTCTACGAAGAAGTAAGTAGAAGTATAGATCAGGGTGTTGCAGTGGATGTGATCTACTTGGATTTTGCCAAGGCATTTGATATGGTTCCTCACAATAGGTTAGTCTTCAAACTAAAATAAATTGGTCTAGATGAATATTCTTGTTGTTGGGTAGAACATTGGCTTAAGGATAGAGTACAACGAGTTGTCATTAATGGTAAATTTTCAGGCTGGACAAAAGTGGTAAGTGGTGTCCCTCAGGGTTCTGTTTTGGGACCACTTCTATTTAACATATTTATAAATGATCTTGAAATAGGCATTGAAAACCATGTATCAGTGTTTGCAGATGACACAAAACTTTGTAAAGTAATAAAATGTGAGCAGGATACTGCTTTGCTGCAGAGGGATTTGGATAGATTGGGGGACTGGGCACTAAAATGGCAGATGAAAGTTAACATAGAGAAGTTATGCACTTCGGGATTAAGAATGCACAAGCAATTTATACCCTAAATGGTAGTGAATTATTGATAACCAAACACGAGAAGGGTTTGGGAATTGTTATAGACAACAAATTAAACAGCAATATGCAATGTCAATCTGCAGTTGCTAAGGCCTGTAAGGTTTTGTCATGTATAAATAGGGGCATAAATTCTCGGGATGAAAATATAATTTTGCCTCTTTATAAATCACAAGACCACACCTTGAATATGCTGTGCATTTTTGAGCACCTGTTCCAAAGAAAGATATCATGGCACTAGAAAAAGTGCAGAGACGAGTTACAAAATCGATAAAAGGAATGGAGCATTTTAGTTACGAAGAAAGGTTAAAAAATGTAAATCTGTTTAGTCTGGAAAAACGGCGCCTGAGAGGGGATATGATAACATTATACAAATATATTCGGGGCCAGTACAAACCTTTTGTGGCGAAACCAGCCTCGCCACTGTCCACTGGAGGAGCCTGGTTGCTCGCCTGCTCCCTTTAGACTATGGCCCGGAAGTTAAAACCTTTTATTTTCCCTGCAAAGCGTATTCATGCCTTTCTGTAGACTGTTAAAGCCATGCTACCCCAGATAGCTATGCCATGGAGCCCAGCCGTATACTGAAAGACTGTATGAAAGACTTTGGCTCCATGGCGATTGAACTGTATTATGTGATCTGAGCGCCATTCGGTAGTAATGTGCACTCAGATCTAAGCTATCTGGGGATATGTAGAATGTCTATGTTTTATGGAATAAATGTAACTGTATGTAATTTTATGTCTTTTATTGTATTGTTACTGCCATGTGGTTAATGGAGTCTTGCCTCTGTCCTGGGAGATAATTGGATTACTTCACACTTATCTCCTGGACAGAGAGGAGGGATTGTGATGTAAATGTGGGTGTGTTTTATGGTTCCCCTGTAACGATTGGTTGTACTGTGTCCCACCCTGTGGGATGTCCCCTTGCATGGGGACTTGCATAAAAGCCAGTGTGTGGCCATTACAGAGAGTTCCTGTTTTAACCCTCAAAGTGAAGTGTCGTCTCATTATTGGGGGAAGGATTTATTGTATGCTGTTCCAGTTTGACTGCTAGGAGAGTAAACCTATTTGTATGGTTCCTATTCAACTGTCTACAGCATTCATATGCTTGGGAGAATTTATTTGTTTCTCCGGTTCGGTGATTGTGGTGTCTGCCAGAGTGCTTGGAGTCCTCAGGAAGCGCTAGGAGCATCCTTCAACGGAGGTACCCAGTCGGGGTGCCAGGCGATCCGTTACATTGGTGGCAAGCGACGGGATCATTTCCACAGCCCAGAAGGACAGCTATAATACAACACCAGTTCCTGGATTACAAATTGAGGGCAACGCCAGTACCCGTACAGCGACCCTATCTACAAAAGAACCAACTTCAGCAGCGCAAGCATGGCACCCAGCTACACTCAGGAGCAGTATGACAGAGAGTTTACCATGCGGCTGGCTTTCTTTGGACCCAACCCCCCGGAGAAATACGTGCAGCTCGTAAGGAGCCAGGTAGACGAGTACCTGCAGTTCATGGCAGATCCAGCCAAAGGTATCGGCCGCCCTATCCGGTGGCAGAGTGCATTACGGGGACTCAAAGGTGTACCCCAGGGAGCTGAAGGTGTCGTCCTTCCTCCCCAGTGGCAGAGTAAGTCCCAGGGAGCTGAAGGTGCAGTCCTTCCTCCCCAGCGGCAGTGTATATCCCAGGGAGCTGAAGGTGCAGTCCTTCCTCCCCAGCGGCAGTGTGTATCCCAGGGAGCTGAAGGTGCAGTCCTTCCTCCCCAGCGGCAGTGTGTATCCCAGGGAGCTGAAGGTGCAGTCCTTCCTCCCCAGCGGCAGTGTGTATCCCAGGGAGCTGAAGGTGCAGTCCTTCCTCCCCAGCGGCAGTGTGTGTTCTTAGGAGAGGAGACAGTTGGTCCCTCTCCCCAGCGGTCAAGTGAGTCCCAGGGAGCTGAAGGTGTCATCCTTCCTCCCCAGCGGCAGATTGTATCCCAGCTGTGGCCCAACATGCAGAAGCAAGTCCACTAGAAAAACGTATTACCAGTCCTTAGAATGGTCGGACTTAACGTAGAAAGAATATTCAGAAACAAGCCGAAGTCAGGAGCACAGACAGGCGAAAAAAAAACGTGAAGACAAAGCCAAAGGGTCAGGGATACCAAAAATACAGATAATCAAAATAAGTCAAGATCAAAAACCAGGAACCAATAAACCTAACATGCTCTCGGATAACCAAAGAAGTGAAAACCACGACAGGGCAAGGAAGAAATAAAGAAATGGGCTTATATAGCCCTTCCCATTCATTCATTGGTGGACAGGGGTCATCTGACTCCAGAATGTGCGTGTGTGCTCTTTGTTTGGCCGCACATGCACGTCTGCATGACCTCTACTGTGTGACCTCTTTTACAGTGGCTGGTGTCCATTGGAACGCGGCGCTCACTGGGGATGGACGCGCCAGCAGATCTGGTCGTGATCCGCCACAACGTAAGTCTTGTTTATTTTCTAATTGACCGCACCATATCAGGAAAACGGGCATGGAAAGAGTGGAGGAAACAACCCGCATGGACTTCCAACGCGGGAACCCAGTAGAGTTTCTAAAAACCAGATCCCTTCCAATCTACCAGGTATTGCAAAGAACCACGAGTCAGCCGTGAGTCCAAAATAGAACGGATTTCGTACTCCTCCTGACTCCCAACCACCAAAGGAGAAGGAGAAATAGAAGGAGAGGTATAACGATCACACACGAGTGGTTTGAGCAAAGACACATCGAAAGTATGAGGAATACGGAGTCCGGCAGGAAGGTCAAGCACATAAGATACAGGGTTAATTCTACATAAGACACGGAAAAGTCTAATATATATATATATAAATAAACTTCATAGTGGGCACTTTGAGCTTGATGTATCTTGTGGAGAGCCGTACCCTGTCACCGACCTGATAGGAGGGTGTAGCACCCTGCCTTCTATCAGCATGCAGCTTGAAACAAGAAGCTGCAGCATCCAAGGCGGAATGTACCTGATCCCATGCATTTTTCATGGAGGCAAAGTTCTCATCCAGGGCAGGAATAACTGTATTAGAGAATTCAGAAGGCAAGACAGCAGGGTGGAGACAATAAGTCACATAGAATGAACTAAGGCCAGATGAGTCATGAGTAGCGTTATTCCTTGTAAATTCAGCCCAAGGTAATAGGTCATACCAGTCATTCTGGGCATCATTAATAAAACATCTCAGGTACCTCTCTAGAGACTGGTTAGCTCTCTCAGCAGCACCATTAGTTTGTGGATGGTAAGAAGATGAAAGAACAATTTTATGCCCAGTTGCTTACAAAAGGCCCTCCAGAGTTTGGAAACGAACTGGGTGCCACTGTCGAAGACTATATTTTGAGGTATACCACACAACCGAACTATCTCTTTGATGAACACAAAAGCAAGATGTATGGTGTTATAACCATTAGATACAGATAACTCAACTATGAAATCCATAGATATGAGACCACATAATAAGTGGTAGAGGCAGAGGTTGTAATAACCCACATTTTAACTGATGTTGATCTTCGGAGACAGCACATGTTTGGCAAGCATTAACATATGCGATAACATCGCTTCTGAGAGAGGGCCACCAGAACTGTCTAGTAATAGCGGATATAGTTTTGCATATACCAGGATGACCAGCCATTACATTATTATGGAACAAGTCGAGTATAGCCTTTCTTTCTGAAGCAGAAATGAATAAGGTTACTGAAGGTTTAGTACTTTTGTGCTTGAGTTTGAGCCTCTATTATTACACCAAGCAGAGGTGTGGATAAAGAAAGGACTGTCAAGGCCACAATACATTCTGGAGGTACAATGGGAGTATTCTCTTGCTCCTGGCCCTCCTCCATTTCATGTTGCCTGGATAGGGCATCTGCCTTGATGTTTCTGGTACCAGGTCTATATGTTTTAATAAAGTTAAAATGAGACAGAAACAAAGACTATCTAGCCTGTCTCAAAGACATTCTTTTAGACTCCCCGATGTATTCTAGGTTTTTGTGGTCTGTTACGATAATCAGGGGTATTTTGGATCCTTCCACCAGATGTCTCCATTCTTTTAACGCTAAAATTATAGCTAGCAATTCTCTATTCTGTTTGTCATAGTTCCTCTCTGCCGGCGATAACTTCTTAGAAAAGAAGCCACTGGGGTGTAGCGGTTTATAATGACTTTCTCTCTGTGAATGGATGGCACCAACCCCCATTTCACTTCTAGCAGAAACGATTTGCTGGGATCAGGATAAGAAAGGATAGGAGCTGATGCGAACAAGACTTTAAGATGCTCAAAGACATCAACAGCCTCCTTCAGCCATGACTTAACATTTTTCTGTGTCAGATTAGTTATCGGGGCTGTTACCATGGAAAATCCCTTAATAAAATCGCGGGTAATTGTCAAAACCGATAAACCTTTGCATAGCCTTTAAACCGTTTGGTAAAGGCCATTTGAACACTGCTTCTAGTTTCTTAGGATCCATCTCGAAACCAGAAGTGGATATAGTATAACCGAGAAACTGCACTTCCTTTTGGTCAAAAAGAAACTTTTCCAGTTGCAGTAAAGACCGTTCTTTAGCAAGGTTTGTAAGATTAGTTTAACCTGAGCATGAGGAGTATTTATCAGGTGAGTACACTAGTATATCATCCAGATATACCAATACAAATAAAGTCCCTCAGGACATCATTGATGAGATCTTGGAAAACAGCGGGGGCATTACATAACCCAAAAGGCATAACCAGGTATTCGTAATGCCCATTTCTTGTATTAAAATGTTGTTTTCCCATTTGTGACCTTGTTTAATCCAAACAAGATTATATGCACTCCTTAAATCTAGCTTGGTAAACAATTTAGCCCTTTTTAACCCCTTAAGGACTGAGCCAAATGTACATGTGATCAAAACAAAACAAAAACTTGAATTTGCGCTATATGTCTGTTCAGGCGTAATTCACCTTTCATATTATGTACACCCACACTTATTTTATATCATTTTATTCAGGGGAAACCGGGCTTTCATTTAACATCAAATATTTAGGTATGAAACATAATTTAATATGGATAAAATATGAAAAATATGGGAGAAAATAAGAATTTTTAAAGTTTTTTTAGTTGTACGTGACATTTTAACTGTGAATGTCATAATACTGTTTGCTTTTAATGCAATAAAAAACAAAACACATATTTGTATTCAGTGATGTTTCACATGTAAAACAGTACCCCCTATGTACAGGTTTTATGGTGTTTTGGGAAATTGCAGGGTCAAATATAGCATGTTACGTTTTTTAATGTTTTCACATTGAAATTCGCCAGATTGGTTATGTTGCCTTTGAGACCGTATGGTAGACCAGGAATGAGAATGACCCCATGATGGCATACCATTTACAAAAGAAGATAACCCAAGATATTGCAAATGGTGTATGTTCAGTCTTTTTTAGTAGCCACTTAGTCACAAACACTAGCCAAAGTTAACATTAATATTTGTGTGTGAAAAATGCAAAAAACTAATTTGAAAGCCAATTTTGGCCAGTGTTTGTGACTAAGTGACTACTAAAAAAGACTGGACACACCCCATTTGCAATACCTTGGGTTGTCTACTATTGCAAATGGTATGCCATCATGGGGGTCATTTTCATTCCTGGGCTACCATACGGTCTCAAAGGCAACATAACCAACCTGGTGAATTGTAATGTGAAAAAACTGAAATGCAAGCCTTATATTTGACTCTAATATTTGAAAACACCTTAAAACCTGTACATTGGGGGTACTGTTATACTCAGGAGACTTTGCTGAACACAAATATTAGTGTTTCAAAACAGTAAAACCTATCACAATTATATCGTCCGTGTAAGTGAAAAATGCAAACAAAAAGTCACTTTCACTGACGATATCGTTTTAATACATTTTACTGTTTTGAAACACTAGTATTTGTGAGTACCCCCATGTACAGGTTTTATGGTGTATTGGAAAGTTACAGGGTTAAATATAGTGCTAGCAAATTAAATTCCCTGGACTTTTGGTCTGGGTTGTCAGGCAGGTCCCACAAATTGTAATTAATCAAATGACCTAATTAGGTAATATTATTACAAAAATATATACGTAGAATTATTATATATACTTTAGATATACTAGCATTATTTTTTTTTTACATTTCTAGCACCATGGGGACTGCCTGACAGCCCAGGCAGTCTGGATTGCCATGGAGGTAAGTAAGCGGCTGGCTCCAGGTGGCTGAAAGCCGTTGTGACATTCTTGCCACAACGGCTTTAAAGCCCATTGTAATTCAGACAGCATAGAACGCCTTAATGACATTAAGGAAATAATCCCATCACCAATATAAAGTTACTTAGCGGCTGTGTGGGGTGATAAATGCCAGCTTCCCTAAAAGAATCTCCCAGTAGTTTTTCCTTAAATCAATTATATTACAAATATAATCAGCTGCCTCCCAAAAATACAATTGGACATAACATAATGTATTTCATTTAATATGCAATAAGATGTGCCAAAATAGAATTGCACTCACAAGTTAATAACTTGCGCACAACAGTTGCTTCCCCTGATATTTTTTGGGGAGGGTTCGGGGGGCTAATCTCCCTCCTGATGTCTCCACTCCACTTATCTTTTAAGACTTGGTAGATTTTATGGAAGCAAGAAACTCCAGCAGCATGGTAGAAATTTAAAAAAAACTTTCATTTAAAAAAAATAAAAATAAACAATGTCAGACTCAGTATTGTGTAAATTTTTAAATAAAAGCTTTTTATTTTTTTACATTCCTACCAACCTGCTGTAGTTCCTTGCTTTCATCAAATCTAGCAAATCTTTAAAGATAAGTGGAGTGGGAACATCAGGAGGGAGACAAGTCCGAAATATCAGGAGTGCACCTGTGTATGCAATCATTTGTCAATATCTTGTGAGTTCAACTCTATGTTGGTGCTACTTATTAAATAATAACTGTATTACACTAAGTTAAGTACATATGTATTTTTAGGAGACAGATTATTCCTTTATATATTTAATGTACAAATGAAATACAGTCACTGAGAAAACAATCTGTTAACTTTACTGATATAAAAAGGTACCTGTAAACTGGAGATACATTGTTATCCTGATAATTCCAGTTTTTCTCCACAGCAGCAATGTAGAAGATTCTTGTCATTGATTCAGAGGCATGAAATAAAAGGGATAAATTAATCCACATCACAGGCCCCATCAAAGCTCCAAGCAGCCTGGAAAAGTACATTTCCATATCTCCTAATTGCATATAAATTTTGAGAACAGGTTTTCACTTTTCTTTCCCACAGAAGGAAGGAAACATTACAGCAGGAAATAAAGGCCATCCTCCACAAGTGACTATGCATTTTGTATTGTCAATTATCTGTACGGGTTTATAAAAAAATACATTTAAAAAAAAGTTACGAAATAGCAGTCAATAATCTACAATATATAATACAATGTCAAGTATGAAATTGGAAACATTGAATAGTCATAATTAAATGTGGTGAATACAGAAACATTTTACCTTAAATGTACTTGAAATTTACTAAAGACAATTCAGAGAAAACTTTAAAGAACTTTCAATTACAATTTGAAGTAATTTCGTATTTACTATTTAGTAAAATATAGCAATTAAGAAAATTATGAAAACAAAAAATGTTTCAACTTTAGAGAGTGGCACATTTACTGATATAGGCAAAATAGCAGGTCATATGTGTTTGTGCACTTGCGTATATCTGTATGTGTGTATGTGTCCCTGTGTCTGAGTGTGTGTATATTTGTGTCCATGTGTATTTCTGTGTGTGTCAGTGCATGCATGCCAGAATTCAAACATCAAGACTGCACACTAATACATCCCTATAATCAGATGCCAAAACATCACACAAAAATGTCCCTGCATTCAAACACCAACACTACATGGAAACAGAGCCCTACATTGAAATGAAAATGTACTCAAACACACCTCTGCATTGAAACACCAATACTACACGCAAACACAAGTAATGAACATTTGTAAAAAAGCTTCTGTTGGTGAAACCCATTAAGTGATTTATTTGTTTTACTGCTGTGTACTGCTGTTATTATTTGATTTACCTTATATACTATATTATCTCATAAAGTAGTTATTTTTATTACACCCTTGGATTTCATCCTGATCTTTCTATTAAAGCATGGACACAATTATTTTGGTGTGGAAAATACCATCTGAGCACTGTGGATTGAGCAAAACCTCACTTTGCGCCTTACTTGTGCATACCTCTCCAATGTTAGTGTACAATAATATCAGTGAGCATGGTCTTTTTTATTTTTGTTCTTTTATATATACTACCAATTCATCTACAAGCCTGTGAGACCCCGTGGTGGGCTGTACTTCATTGTGAGCCACCATACCTGGTTGGAGGTCCTATGCTCAGAAGCACTTTAAGTAATAGAAGACACCAAATATCCCTAGACAAGTGCTTCACCAGAAATCTCCTATAGCAACGGCCATGGGGTTAGATGATAATGAACGTAGCTGCCATGATTTTTTGTGATCTTCCCATCACTGTATATGTGAGAAATGTATGTTATGTTGTGGGCTTCAGCTATCAATCACATTCTTGAGAGTAATTGGAAGTTAGAGGTTAGCCATCAATGTATTGCCTTGCTGAAACTTTTCAGATTACTGAACCAGCAGCACTAATAGTACTTACACATTCAGTTAAAAATAGTTTGTGGTTGCCAGGCAAGCCATTCTCACACTATCAACTATGATAACACCAAGTATACCCTGTTTTTAAGTGCTTGATAAATGTATCATATGTGTATACCTTGCTTCTATCAGCAGGCCCTCCCCAGCATTGTCATTGATCAACATTACTTGATCTACTACATTGTATAATAATCTGCTAGTTAGTTCATCCATGCATCTATAACTCTTTGTATACATCTGCATTCCAATACATGACAGATTTTCTTCCTTTTGGATTTCTATATTTAAAGGGTACCTGTCATGCTCCCATATTACTTATGTTCTTTTGAATGAGCATATACTTTAGGTCAGAGAGACGAGGCAGCCTTCGAGGGCTGCTGGCAGGGGGCAGCAAGGGAGAGCTGATGTGTTTCCAGTTCCTCTCTGCTCCCTTGCATGCCCTCAGTAGTAATGTTGGGAACTGGACTATGATGTCACTCCGACTCCAGCATTACTAAAGAGGGCACAAGGAGAAAATTATCACTGGACCCCAAAGAGAAAATTCCCACAGTATCCCTTGGAGAGGACACACACCAGTTCTAAAGGTATGGAGGTTGGATGGGATTAAAAATAAAAAATAAAATAGAAATCTAAATAATATGGGTTGCTGTAGCAACTAAAGAAGGTTAATGTAAACAAGGGCCTGGTGCTCTTCACCCATGAGTACTTAAGGAGCTAAGTCCTCTGTTTTTAATCTTTCAAGATTTTTTATTTCAGGTATTGTACTAGAGGATTGGAGGAAGGTAGATGTGGTTCCTATATTCAAAAAAGGGTTCACAATCTTTGCCAGAAATTATAGACCGGTAAGCTTAACTTTGGTTGCAGTGAAAATATTTGAAAGATTATTAAGGGATATTCATTAGGAAGAACATTCTTGTTATTTGGTAGATATGGTACATTTTCAAGCTGGACAAGTGGTAAGTAATGTCCATCAGGGTTCTGTTCTGGGACTGCTTATATTTAACATATTTATAAATGGTCTTGAAATAGGCATTGAAAACCATGCTTCATTGTTTACAGATGACACACAACTCTGTAAAGTATACAGTGAGCAGGATATTGCTTTGCTGCAGGGGGATTTCGATTGATTGGGGGACTGGGCACTCAAGTGACAGAATTTAATGTAGAAAAGTTATGCCCTTTAGGGTAAAGAATACACAAGCAACTTACACCCTAAATGGTAGTGAATTAGGGATAACAAAACATGAGAAGAATTTGGAAACTAGGCAAAATGTGCAATGTCAATCAGCAGTTGATAAGGCCAGTAAGGTATTGTCATGTATAAATAGGGGCATTTATTCTTTGGATGAAAATATAATTTTTCCTCTTTATATATCACCAGTAAGACCACACCTTATATATGCTGTGACATGTTGGGCATCTGTTCTAAAAAAAGGATGTTATGGCATGAGAAAAGTGCATAATGAATAAATGGACGATGGCAGCACATTGATCTTGAATAATTCAAGTGTATCAGGAAACAAAGAAGAAGAGAGTTTGCACAACAAGGAGTAACTTTTTCTCCCTCCTCTTTTTGAGGTGTAATAGATATGTGCTACTAGAAGTACTATATGTTACAAAGAAAATTCAGCCATAGTCTTGTTGTATTGCAACCAATAAAATTTTAATATGTATGAGGTTTAGAAAAAAAAGGAAGATTAAAATAATGATTAGTCTTCACCTTTATGTATATTTCTCTTTTTTCTTGGTAAAGTAATCCAGCTTTGAATCCTATACAAACATTTGTTCTTAATGTGTTACATGAAAATATAACACAATCAGACTCTCCTGGCTTTTCTTATAAAAACAGATGTATTTTTCTTGCTTTGCAAATGCAAAGTCAGGTCTGACAAGGTCATTGATCTTAAATTGGTCAACAGGTGATGGTATATGCTGCACATTCAGAGCGGGGAGACAAATTTCCAAAAATTGAATATTCTACATTAGGAAAACAGACTTTGAACAGAGTAATACTTATGTTTACTATTGCTGTTTAATTTCTACCAAAACATATGACTACAAATAACCTTTGTCCATACTGAAAGAGTCTGCTTTTTTAGCACACACTCATAATCAACTGTGTGATAGCCTTCATAGAAGTGGTCAAGCACAGGACACTACTACTACTACAACACAGGTCTTTATGGGACGTTAATTGTGTTTATGGATCATAAGTATTATACACTGTGGTGGACCGCCTGGCACCCCGACTGGGTGCCTCCGCCAATCGCTGCTTCCTAGTGCTTACTGAGTACCACAAGAACCGCACCAGACACAATCAGCACTCTAGTCCCCACTTCCAGCATTACAGCTTGGCTGGGGTCTTGCCATCCTCCACCCACCCAGGACCCAAGACCAGGATCCAGCTTACAGTGGGCAGACCTCTCTTACTCCAGAGAGTGTAGCAAGCTGCTCTTACAAGAGCAAGTGATTATAACCCAGAGGTGTATAGTGATATAACAATGCCCAGGGTAGATACAGCCATTTCTCCCACAC
This sequence comes from Pelobates cultripes, assembly GCA_933207985.1. Lineage (NCBI taxonomy): Eukaryota > Metazoa > Chordata > Amphibia > Anura > Pelobatidae > Pelobates > Pelobates cultripes. Next base: position 112,597,407 of record OW240920.1, on the reverse strand, counting down.
ATGAGACGAGGCTCTATGTTGAGGGGGCAGGAACTCATTTAATGGTAGCCACAACTGGCCTTATATGCAAGTCCCCATGCAAGGGGTACTCCCAACTGGACCTGATGGAAGACTACAGTACAAAGTTACAGACCAATGACAAAGTTGTTCAAGTACATGACAATCCCATACATAATAGGTTAATCCCTCCTCTGTACCTGAGAGATAATTAAGTCAAGCACTGAACTATCAAAGTGGGTAACCAAACCCTGCAACTTCCCTTAGATGTAGGAAATGCCTTTAACAATTATTTTGTCGGATGCTCTACTGCCCTGATTGCCAAGCTAATAAATGACACGCATCCTGAAACTACAAATGTGGATCAGGTCACACAAAATTTGCAAAGGCCCAATATAGACAAGTTTATTTTTAGACCTGTACCTGTTAGTGTCATTAAAAAACATCTTAATAATCTAAAAATGAAAAACCAGTCCGGACCTGATCAAATCCCAGCAATGCTGTTGAAGCTCAGTGCGCCGGCAATTGCTAAACCCGTCTCAACTCTAATTAATGAATCCTTGGTGTCTGGATACATACCCAAACTTTGGAAGACTGCGAGAGTAGTGCCTATCCATAAAAGTGGTGACACTACTTTGGTTTATAACTATGGCCCAATATCATTGCTCCTGGTATTGTCAAAAATCTTAGAAAAATGTGTCCATACGCAACTTTGTGAGTACTACCAACAATTTAACTATCTGACCCCTGATCAATCGGGCTTTTGCCAGAATCACTCCTCTACAACTGCCCTCCTAAAAGTTTGCAATGACATTCAAACTGGCATGGAACAAGGAGCCCTAACTGGAGCTATTTTCCTTGATTTTGCTGAGGCCTTTGACATAGTAGACCACGACATTCTACTGCACAAGCTCAAAAAAACTCAGGTATTGGTGATCGTTCTCTAAACTGGTTTCGATCGTATGTATCGGATCGCTCGCAATATGTGTCCATTTCTGACAGTGACTCCCTCTCCCAGTTGTCAGGATCTTACCTGATGGGGAGTCCGGCTCGCAGAGTTACACGCTCACCCTTGCAAAGTAGACACAAACCAGGGTGACCAGGTAACACGCCACCTGATCTGTGAGTCTGTGCACGGGGGCTTTCCAGGAATAGTGCTCCAAGTAGCAGTACAGCAGGGATTAGCAGAAGCGTAGTCAAGGAAAGCCAAAGTCAGGGGAAGCCAGATATCAGAGTAGTCCAGGAGGAAAGCCAAGGTCAGAAGCCGGAATTAGACAAGAATCACTGGAACGCAGGTACGAAGTAACAGGAACCAAACAAGGGAACCAGAGTCAATGAACTGACACTGCCCTCAGGGAGAGGCAGTGTCTTATACCTGGCTAATTTGTGATCAGCCACAGGTGTGCTGAGATCGTTGGAGCAGCCACAGAATAATGTCCAGCCCCCAATGCTGGGTACAAGACAAGATAGAGTTCTGTCTATCTCTAGAGCTGATATGGTGGCTCAGAGTCAAAGTAGCAGCCCCAGGACTGCAAAGTACGCTGGTTCAAGTCCGTCAGCGGGCACTTCTGGGGCGACCTCGTCTGGCCGTCGGGATGTCGCGGTGAGAACCGTGACACCAGTCACGTGTGGTGTTCCCCAGGGTTCCATTCTCGGCCCCCTACTATTTACATTATTTATAAATGATCTGCCTAATGTCTGCCAATCCTCAAATGTACACATGTACGCAGATGACACGGTAATCTACGCGAGCAAATCCAATCTACCGCAACTTGAGGCTGTGCTCCAAGACCAGTTTACAGAGGTAGAAAAGTGGATCGCAAAAAACAAACTCTTCCTGAACACTGACAAAACTGTCACAATTGTCTTTGGAACAGTACCTAAGTTACACAAATTACACAATTCCCACCTATCCATCAAAACAAATTCAAATGGCACACTGTCCACTCTTTCAAATACTTGGGTATGATATTAGACCCCAATCTATCTTTTGGCCTGCACATAGAAAAGCTTGCATCTAAACTTTATCCAAAATTAGGTGCCCTGAACAGAAGCAAAGCCTGCCTAAGCCCTACAGTAAAGGAAAAGATTGTACAGAAAATGCTGATGCCAATCATTGATTATGTGGATGTAGTATATGCATCTGCATCACAATCCCACATTAATAAACTCAACACATTGTATAACTCGTTCTGCCGATTTGTGCTACAATGTAATTACAGGACCCATCATTGTGACATGCTAAAAGAACTAAACTGGCTATCGCTGGAATCCAGATGCACCCTTCATCTTTCCAGCCTTGTTTTTAAGAGCTTTTCTGGGAAACTCCCACCCTACCTGAACAAAATGCTTTCCCCAGCTGTTCCCACTTTCTGTAAGCTCCGATCCAGTACAAGCACTTTACTTAGTCTACCTCAATACAAAAAGAAAGCGCCCGATCCTCCTTCTCCTATAGAGCAACGCAATTGTGGAACGCCCTCCCGCACAATTTAAAATCTTCCCTAAGCCTAAAGTCATTTAAGAGATCCCTCTCTACATCCCTCAAAACAGAATGCACGTGTCATGGTTGATTATATATTTCCTGCCTGTTCTATGTTAAATTTTGTATATATTGTGTATTAATATTGTTTTTGTATTTTGTTGTACCTAATGTAACAATGCAGTGATTTGTGGACCCAGGACATACTTGAAAACAAGAGAAATCTCAATGTATCTTTCCTGGTAAAATATGTTATAAATAAAATAAATAATAACTAGTTGCTATGTATGTGGTGGCTCCAATATGGGTGATCAGTGGCCCTGGGAAGCATATGAGACAGACTTGCTGGTACTACAGCAGGGAGAGGGAAAGGTATAGTACCTCGTCCCAATTCTGAAGGGTTGTTAAAGAACTCCTTGATTGAGAATGAGGGGATAGGTAGATCTGGTCCAGAATTTGAGACTTTTGTATGTACTCTCACGTGTCTAGAGCAGCAAACGTATAATTCTTCTGATAGGACTACCTCCTGGTGATTCGCAACCAGTGCAATTGAACTATCCCCTAGACCCCTTGGTAATTATCCACATCTAAAAGATGTATGGACCAATTTGTCTGCAAGGTCCACTTGGATAGTGCCCAATAATATGTATTGGATTTGTGGACTTAAGGACTACTCTAAACTCCCCAGAGATTGGTCGGGAGCCTGTGTTCTAGGAACTTTGAAACTTCCTTCTTCTTGCCTCCCTTAGGGGAGGGTGAGATACTTGGATCCTTGGTATGTGAATAGCTCTTAAAGCAGCAAAGAGCACTGACGGTAGGTCAATGGAAGGATAATGAGTGGCCCCCAAATGAATAATTGATTATTATGGTCCTGCTACATGGGCTAAGAATGGAACTTATGTTTAACGTACCCCTATTTACAGGTTGAATCGAATAATCAGGTTACAAGCTGTAGTTGAAATTGTGACTAATGAAGCTTTTGGCCAAACAGAATACCAGAATGCGGTCTGTTATCTATCAGAACCACCTAGCCTTAGACTATTTGTTAGCCACTGAAGGGGGTGTATGTGGAAAGTTAAACTTGTCTAATTGTTGTCTTGAGATTGATGATGAAGGGGAGGCCAGAAATGACATTGTTGATAAAATAAGGACAGTGGCCCACGTTCAAGTACAGACATGGAACGGGCTAAACCCTAGTGGTTTGATTCATTTGGGTATTTGAAAACTCTAGTGAGAGAGTTCTACTCCTGATGGCACTTTGTATGCTACTCCCATGTTTGATTACGGTGCCGATCCGTTCCCTCCATAGTTTAATTTACGCTACTATAGAGAGGAAAACAGCAGCTCATGTTCCTGCCCTTTGGAGGTATACACCCCATCCACCAAAAAGATACTGCGTAACCTCACTTTCCTAGAACCCAAGACTAGATTGGCATGGTATTTCTGGTTATGATGCATATCAGCCACCTGTATCCAGGTGTTGAAGCATCAAAGGGGAGGAATGTGGTAGAAGTTACAGGATTTTTAAAAAGAAAAGCTCAGTACTCACATGGTTAAAACTACTGTGCAACCATCTTGGACCAGGGCGCATGTGTGAAATGTCAGGAACGCTCACTATTAGATAACATATGTAAGATATAAGTCTTAGTTTAATAATTTGATGTAAATATAGTGATGTAGGTGTAATTTTTATATTCTCTGTATATGTATGGAATACGTCATTTGTGGTATATATTCTTTGTTTTCTTGTAAACGTGTGCTCAGTTGTCTGACTGGGACTTTGCAGCTGCAAAACAATAAATAGCCTTTGTTCTTCAACGACCTGTGTCTGGAGTGTTTGGAGAGTCCCTGCATCATCTCTGACCCGAGAATTCTTCCACACTTTCAGTGATGCCTATGTGTATTGGTTTCTCGGCAGGCTTTGCATTTCCCGCATCCAAAGAAACCTTGATACTGTCTCAAAAAATGTTAGTATTGCAGTTATTCTCATCTTGTTCTATTAAAATTTTATCAGTTAAAATCCTTTTTAAATTAGGTAATCCTCTTCATCAAGTTGTTTATTATCTTTATTCCTATATTTTAAAAGCATGGATCTATCTATATCTTGTACTTGTTCTACAGCTATCTTGAGAGAGGTGTCAGTATACTCTCTGCATTTAAAAATCATAAAATGTGTTCTGTCCCTGGTTGATAAAATCTTTAGTATTTATACAATTCATTTATACAGGAGCTTGTTTTCTCAATGTAAGTTTACATCCTATGCTTAAAATAATAATAAAATAAAAAAATCAAAGAGACACCCCAATCATTTGAAGTAAGTTATTAAAATTGTATGTGCCTACATTGACAGTATCCTTCGGTCTGGGGAAATTTTTAGTATTATTTCGAGTAGAATTGTGATTCATATTATTATTATAATATAATAATAATAATAATAATAATAATAATAATAATATAAATCACTATTCCACTCAAGATAATAGTAAACATGTCCCCAGACAGAAAGGTACAGTTAGCAATGTGGGCACTTACAATTTGTATCAGTCCCATAGTCCAAGAGAAACACTGAGAATAAAAAAAAAAAAGTTTGCAACTAAATGCGCCAGAAAGAAGGAATCCAGATACACCAAACTGGCAAACTAAAAAAAAAAAAAAAAACATAATGAGCATGACAGGTGACAATACAGGTGGAGAAAAGAATCGATCTCAAACACTGACATTCCATTCAGAAATAGACTTGATCTTCTTTCTAACCAGAATGTTTTTTTAGAAAGGAGGAAAAAGATGTGGGTCAATTCCCCACCCACCCCATATGGTGCAAAAAGAAGCAGAATACGAGAGGAAGAGGCAACGGGGGCAGGAGAAGGCAACATAAGGAACTAGAAGACAATCAGGACATAACATCTTTGGATATTTTTAATTTGTCTGATAAGTGTTTGAATAAAGATCACATTAACTTATTAAAATAAGGTTTAAAATTTGCCTTGACAAGTTTCAGTTTTATATAGAACTACAAAGGTTTAATAGAAACCATGGTCTTAAATTATTTCTTAAAGAAAAAACATGTTTACAGAATAAGGAACATCCTTCTAGTATGGTTCAAACCACTTTAAAAGAAAAATCTCCCTTTCATCCAAAATGGCTTGTGTTCAATGAGATTGATGAATTCAACAAATGGTGAAGCATGATATTAATCAGATAAGATCTTTGAATAAATATCAGTTTAATTTAACTATGCTTGAACAAAGAGGACTTTGAGAAATGACAAAAGCGTTGTAGTGAAACCAGCGAACAAAGGAGATGGTGTGGTGGTTATGAAGCACCACAGAATCACAGAACCGAAGCAGAATCATGGAGACTCCTTAATGATGATAAGACATATTGCAATGTGAAGGTAGATCCAACAGTTGAGATAAAAAAAAAAGTTTTTTAATTTAATAGATAAGTTTTTTTATTTTTTATTATTGAGCAATTTTTTTCACAGACATGCATGACACATTGCTTTGAATATCAGTATGCATACAAATTTTAAATGCAGAGAGTATACTGACACCTCTCTCAAGACAGCTGTAGAACAAGTACAAGATATAGATAGATCCATGCTTTTAAAATATAGGAATAAAGAAGATAACAACTTGATGAAGAGGATTACCTAATTTAAAAAGGATTTTAATTGATAACATTTTAAAAGAACAAGATGAGAATAACTGCAATACTAACAATTTCTTGAGACAGTATCAAGGTTTCTTTGGATGCGGGAAATGCAAAGCATGCCGAGAAACCAATACACATAGGCATCACTTAAAGTGTGGAAGAATTCTCGGGTGGCAACAGTGGTAGATATCTTGGTTACATGAAAAATACATGGGTTTACATATATTGAGTGTCAGCAACGTTCAGTGAGGTTTATTTGTGTAACCTTGGGATGGGGTAACTGAGGTAGGGTAGGGAGGGTGGGGGGGGGGGTAAAAAACCTGAGTTATCAAGCTTGCTGTGGACTAGGTTTTCGTGTATACCACCCGTTTGAGCCAGTGGCCTATTCGTAGGCTCGGTGATGGACCCATCATGCAGGAGTTAAACACTCTCCATTGTCTTGCCTATATTGTACATCGTCTTTCTGGCAGTTCTGTTATCTTACAAGCAAGCAGATAAGTGGGTTCTCCACTTGGGTAGCTTATATGAGCACGGCTGTCGACCGTCCGGGTGGGTTCATGTGTTGGATGTTGGTGGCGTGGTGCTCCTCTCCTCAGTCCATCTTTCCCGTGCTATCCTCCATATTTTAGACGGTTTACTGTGATCCTTGCTGCACATGCGGAGGTTTTGTTGTGGTCCACCAAGTGGATACATTCTTGTATTGTTGGGGGTTCACTAGTGCGCCACTTTCTGCTTATAAGTGTAAGTGCTGCTATATTTATTTGGTAGCAGAGGTACAACTTCGCTTTTGCTAGTTTGGGGGGGGTAGTTTTGTAATATAAAGGCCTCCGGGGTGAATGGTATCTTAAGCTCGGTCACTGAAGCTATCAGTCTCGCCACCTCTTGCCAGTATTTTGATAGTTTGGGGCAGCCCCACCAGATATGGAGTATGTCCCCTATCCCATTTTGGCATCTCCAACATTGGGTTCATGCAGTGTAAGCGTTTTGGTACTAAGTACCATTGATATAGAAGTTTTGTTGAGAGTGCTATATGGGAGGAGCGTAGGGTTAATTTTTTTGTGGGTGGCGAAAAGCTGTTCCCATGTTTTGTCAGGGAGGTTTAGACTTAGCTCGCGCTCCCAGGCTTATACAAATGGAAGGTTTTTTTTATATTTGGTTCTTTATTTAAACTGGCATATAGCAGTGAAATTGTTTTCCTGGCTGCTTGTTGCATTGTCATGGCCCGTTCGAGGTTCGTCAGCCGTTGCGCATGTACATTTTTCATTACAGGTATGTAATGTTTGAGTAACCAAGCCCTCACCTGGAAATAGGAAAACTCAGCAGTGTTTGGCAATTTATGATCTTTTTGCAATTGTGGGAATGGTATGACTGTCTGCCCCTGTAGTAGTTGTGAGAAGTGTTTAATATGGTGTCGTTCCCATACTCGAAAGTTAAAATCTGAGATCAACAGTTGTAGTGTGGCAATTGTCATTGCTTGGGAGTAGGCTTTTGTTTTGCATAGAGTGGCCCTATGAGCCTCCCATATCGGTTTTGTTAGGGTTGTGGTGGGTAGCATCTTTATGCTTTTGGGTCTGAGGGTGGGCGGGATCCACATGATCGAGAGGAAGTGGTGCCCAGTAATTATGTCAGATTCCAGGGCCACGATGATGGGGTTAATGTTAGCTGCTTGGTAATAGTGTTGTAGGTTGGGGAGGCTCATGCCTCAAGTGTTATGTTTGTACAACGTGGTAGTGGCCACCCTAGGTTTTCTGTGTGCCCAAATAAATTGGTTCAGTAGTGTTTGGGTATCTTTAAAGTAGGATGCTTGTATTCAAATAGGGAGGGTTCTGAATAGATACTGATATTTAGGTAGTATCACCATTTTCACTGCGGCCACTCGGCCTATCCAGGATGTAGCGGAGAGCTGATATTTCACAGGTTATCTCCACTTAAGATCCCAGTGAGGCTCAGGAACAAGTATTATAAATCCATAAGGCAAGGTTTTCAGCAGGCAAAACAATCCAACAGTATCCCAACCTCAATCCCAATCCCAATGACTGGACGACATACAGCATCAGGAGCAGAACTGAACTTTTAATCACACAGATTCTTTATAAAGCATTCTCCCATGCAAGGGAGGGATTTACAATCATTAGTACAGTATCCAATCATACCTAAATAGCCGCCCACACATCTCCTCCCCTTAGCCTGACTCATAATCCCATTATACAGGACACAAATTCCCTGGGTTTCTGGATGTACCCCTAGCCGAGTGTCCGAATTGAGTTCCAGACACTCGACTGCAAAACACAGCTGTTCGGGAGTTTAAAATAGCCGCCGCGTGTTCGTCTCCCGAATGGCGGCCACCCAGAGAACAAAGAATCCACTGCACGGATTGCCAATTACCCGTTCGCAACATTGTTGCAAACGGTAATTGGAGGCACACTTACTACTGGGGTGGTCTGACTGTTCGGTAGTTTCACTCTCATAATAACTGGAGTGATTCTACCGAACAATCAAACGAATGCTGCATACATAGGTAACAATTCAACCGAACACATAGGAATAACTAATTTTTAGGACAGCCCAATGCTATCCGCTACACAGGAGATAAATTTTTTGTGCCAACCTTGGAGGAGTGATTTCACTTGGTTCTGTAAAGTTACAAAGTTTGCTTTAAAGAGGTGGGTTACTGAAGCGGTTCATTTGATACCTAGGAAGGTGAGGTGGTCCGAACTCCAGTCGTATTGGAACCTAGATTTCAAGTATGTTACCTCATCGCTAGGGAGATGTAAACTCATGGCTTGTGTTTTGGTTACATTTAACTTATAGTAGGAGCATCTACTGTAGGCCTTTAGTGTGGTTGTAAACATTTATAGAGAGGTTTTGGGATTAGATAGTGTGAGGAGAATGTCGTCTGCGAACAGTGTAAGTTTGTATTCTCTCTGGTGCATTCTTATTCCTTGTATATGCAGGTGGGTATGGTATATGGTGAGGGGTTCTAGTGCTAGGATGTAGAGCAGGGGGGACAGTGGGCACAAAACTAGGATTTTAGCTTTAACAAAATGTGTTTCTTGGATGCATAGGATATTCGCCTGAGCGTGTTTTGCTTCTCTGAGTAGCATCCTGCATTTGTGTGGGGTGTTTATTCCCCTGACATTATGTGAATAGATTTTCAGCATTTGGGATGGTAGGTTGAGCTAGTAATTCTCTCACTCTTTTGGCCTGTGCTAGTGTGCTAATGTTGCTATGAAGCTCGCTGGTCAGGTTGGGTCTCAATGCAGGGTCACCAATCTTGCCGGTTACCTCTAGGATTTGCTCTTTATGAAGCTTTACGTTACACTGTGTGCTAGTCTGGTATTCGTAATAGGTTTGATGTTGTCGGGGTGGTGCATTTCCCACCTTGAATGATGATCCCAGGGTGGGTAGGGGAGAGGAAACAAGCATATTTAGGGTGGTACAAGGGGGTAAAGGGGCTATATACAGGAGGTTCCCCGGGTGGGGCCCAGTGGCACACAGGTGCCCTGTGGGGATCTGAGACATTGTGTCTCTTGTGGGTGGCTAGTGAGCCATCTTACTCATAACATTAGGTGTATAGAACTCCTCGTTATTCTTTGTTTTTCACCATTTTGCCATTACTCCTGGGAGATTTTGTTGGAGAGTATTGTTGGTGAAGTTGGCGTAATGGCAGTTGCCTTCTCCTCTTTTGGGAGGTGCGATACTATGGGTTCAATGGGTGAGACCTGCACTACTCCTCAACAATTATACCTCGGGTGTTATCAGTATTCTATTGATTTGTTTCTCGCTCTCAGCTTTCTCTCTTATCGTTTGAACATAAAAAAAACACTTTTTTTTTTAATTGATTGATTTACAACATGTTTTTGCTGTGGTTTGATTTCCCATAAATCAATTGACTTCCCCCTTAAAATATTTTTTTATTTTATTAGGTACTGCGGCCTAGCCAACATTGCCCTCTGGATGTCTGTTGGGCTCAGGAACAAGTGGTTTTCGCCATGTTGGGGGGTGTATGGGGTTCTGCCTGTTTCAGTCCCCTTAGGTTCTCCGTGGATTTAACCCGCACTCTCCCTTCCCCCTTGTCGCATATAGATATATTACGTGTGGCTAAGCGCTGAGTGATGGGGGAATCGGGTGCGTCATTGGGGTGGGGGGCATATTATCATATATACATTTTAAAAGCACTTGGTATTGCAGGTAAGTAACATTTTACGGAGTGTATAAACATACCTTGGAGATATTTGCAATACAGGGAGTCTCTTGTATTGAGGCGCAGTTCAGAGTGTTTAGTGTTTATTGTGTCCCTTGTACCAGTCCAGTTGGAGTCTTCTAGGCTGGAGGACTGCTTGTTCTTCAGGTAGGTTTTCTAGTCCCCAGGATCTTAGTTTGCCGAGGCCTTCTTCCGGTGAGGGCAGGGTTGTCATTTTCCCGTCTTTGATAGGGAACCCCCAGCGGTACCTCATGCCATTGGATCTCAGGATTTCCACAAATCGGTGCAAAGTCCCTTCTGCGGAGTGTCGCCGCCAAGAGGTCACTGAAAAGTTTTATATATGGGTAGTCATCTGGCGGTTTTGCTCTGTTTCTGCTGGCCCTTAAATGTGTGTGTTAAATAATGTGATAGTAGTGAGCCCTTATTAGGATGTCTCTAGGCGTTGTGTCCAACAGATGTCTGGGCGGTCTACCAGCAGCATGTCGGCGGGAATTTCAGGTGCGTAGGCATGGAGGAGGCCGTGGATGTAGGTCTGTAGTTCTGCTGGTGTGACAGATTCAGGCACTCCTCTAATGCGGATATTTCACCTTGCCCGGTCCTCCAGGTCCGCAAGCTTTGTTTTGGTGCGTTTGAGCTTTGCTTCCAATTATTCCACATGGCTTGCTAAATCATTATGAGCGGAGGCGAATTCCTCCATTTTGGATTCAGCTTCTGTGCTGTCGCCATCTTTATCAGAGGCTTCTTGCTCAGTTTGGTCGGGAGCCGCTTTTTGCGTGAAGAAGTTTATTTTTTCTGGTTTGGAGGCATTCTTTTTGTCTTTATGTTGAGACATCTTCGTTATTATGGCTTGTTTTGCACTCTATACACCAGGATGGCGATGGATTGAGAGCTCATGACCCGGAGCGGTGGATTATGCTTCCATCTTGCTCGGCTGCTAGCCACGCCCCTCATTTAAAGTTTTAAATAAAAAAGAGGCACAATATTTAAACATTAAGCAAGGAACCCAATGTTCTATTTATTACCTAAAATTCACAAGGATCTCGCAAACCCCCTGGCAGATCTATAATTTCTGGTATTAATTCAATATCCAGCAGGCTGTCAGAATATATTGATCACGTTCTGCAGCCGGTTGTAAAAAAAAAAATCATATCTTAGAGACACCACGCATATTCTCAAGGCCCTAGAAGGTGTCAAGTGGGAGGAAGACTACACCATGATTAAACATGAAATGGGTGTCAAAGCTACAGAATACTTTTTTGTTAAAAATCCTCTCTATCCCCTGAGACCCAATTCAATTTGTTTTAGAAGATATTCAATTGATTTTAAATAACAATTATATTTGGTTTAATACTTTTTATCTTCAAACATGGGGAATTGCAATGGGCACCAGGTTTGCCCTCAGTTATGCCAACTTGTTTTTGGCTTACTGGGAGTTATATTACAGACTGACTGGGGGTCAAACCTGGTGCTGTATAAACGCTACATAGAATACTTGTTTTTTTATTTGGAAGGAAGGTGAGGACCTTTTAAAGGATTTTATTAAAGAAAATAATTCAAATGATTGGGGTGTCTTTGATTTTTAATTTTAGCCAGTCATTTTTTATTTTATTTTATTTTTTTATAGAAAATGAGCATTAATACCAGAACCTTTTTTAAAGCAGAGGATGTATATAGGTACATTGAGAAAACAAGCTGTAATTTTAGACCCTGGCTGGATAATGTACCAAAAAGTAAATTAATTTGGATTAAACTGAATTGTACAAATTTTAACTGACACCTCTCTCAGGGCCGGATTAACATAGGGGCTGATGGAGCTGCAGCTCCAGGCCCAGGCCCATGGAATAGGCCCATTAAAAAAAAAAAAAAAAAACTTTTTTTTTTTTTAGTTTTTTTACACACTACTCTTAGGTTTGCCACCTGACTGGTATTTTAATGGCACAGACGGTATTTGAGGCTGCCTGGCCATGCCGGTATTGCAGTAATACCAGCAATACAAATGCAGGTAATTTTCTCAGAATAAATGGAAATTACTCTGCAATACCAGCACCGGCCAGTAGGGGTCACTGTGTGTGGAGAGAGGCAGGGATAGGAAGTTACAGCATATCCCTGCCTCTCTCTACTACTCACTGATCCGTGGGGGAGCAGCTACACAGCACAGAGAGTCCAGACAGCAGCTCTACAGCTCAGGTAAGTGAGGGATGGGGGGAAAGGCAGCAGGGACACATGGGGACACTGAGACACTAGGGGACACAGACACTAGGGGACACATGATGACACATACACTAGGGGACACTGAGACACTAGGACACAGACACTGGGAGACCTGGGAACACTGAGACACATGGGGATGCTGTGAGACATAGGGACATTGGGAGACACTATGTCCCCCAGCCAGTGTCCCTAGTGTCTCAGTGTGCCCAAGTCTCCCAGTGTCGGTGTCCCATGTCTCTCAGTGTGCCTAGTGTCCCCATGTGTCCCAGTGTCCCCATGTCTATGTCCACAACTGTCCCCATGTCTCCCCAAGTGTCTGTCTCCCAGCCAGTGTCCCCTAGTCTCCCAGTATCCCCTAGTCTCCCAGTGTCTGTGGCCCTAGTGTCTTAGTGTTCCCAAATGTTTCATTGTCTCCACGTCTCCCAGTGTGTTCCTAGTGTCTCAGTGTGCCTGGTGTCCCCATGTCTCCCAGTGTCCCTATATGTCCCAGTGTCCACAACTGTCCCCATGTCTCCCAGTGTCCCCAAGTGTCTGTCTCCCAGCCAGTGTCCCCTAGTCTCCCAGTGTCTGTGTTCCCATGTCTGTGTCCCTAGTGTCTTAGTGTCCCCAAATGTTTCAGTGTCCTCATGTCTCCCAGTGTCTTAGTGTCCCCAAATGTTTCAGTGTCCCCATTTCTCCAAGTTTCCCTAAATGTCTCAGTGTCCCCGGGTCTCAGTGTCCCTGGGTCTCTCAGTGTCCCCAGTATCCTAGTGACATGGGGACACACTGAGACATTGGGACACTGGGAGAAATGGGGACACAGACACTGGGAGACTAGGGGACTGGGCGACATGGGGACACTGACACTAATACATAGGGACACAGACACTGGGTGACTTGTGAGACTGAGACACTGGGAGACAGGGAGACACTGGGAGCAATCCATCTATACAGCAGAATCAAACTGTGAGTAGTTTGGTGATTTTACAGAATTTTCTCTGATGTCACTCCTTGTGATTTACATCATGTGATGTCACGCATAACTAATTAATTATACAAATTATTAAGGCTGGTATTTTTTTCCAAGAAAGGTGGCAACCTTAACTACTCTTCACATACTCTTGCTTAAAGGAGCACTATAGGGTCAAGAACACAATCATGTATTTCTGACCCTATTATGTTAAAACCACCCCCCTGGCCCCTTCTTGCCTCCCTAAATATAGTAAAATATTACTTGTATTCAATTCTGCAGCTGCTGGCTCAGAAGTGGTGGTCTGAGCAAATTACAATACTTCCCCATAGGATTGACTGAGACTGTCAACTAGGCAGATCAGGGGCAGAGCCAGCACAAGTCCAACATAGCCCTGGACAATCAGCATCTCCTCATAAAGATAAATTGAATCAATGCATCTCTATGAGGAAAGTTCAGTGTCTGCATACAGAGGGTAGAGACACTGAATGGCAGTGCTGCACACTAGGCAGTACTGCCCCAGGAAGCACCTCTAGCAGCCATCTAAGGAGCAGCCAGTGGAGTTATTTTCTCTGAAAAGACAGTGTTTACTGCAAAAAGCCTGAATGGAATGATTCTGCTTACCAGAACAAATACAATAAGCTGTAGTTGTTATGGTGACTATAGTGTCCCTTTAAGTTTGGAAGCTTAAGAGGGATGTATGGGAACAAAACTTGTGTGCACTTGCTGACATTAAAGTTAGTTTAGGTAATGCAGACGTTGGTCTCTCTAACACTGTGGCATGTCCCCTTTCTTCTACACTCACTACAGACATCTTTTCTCTGTCTCAGACTATATACCAGGAACTTCTGCCTGCTAGTAAGAAGGTAAGGAGACAAGTGGACCAGCGAGTGCTAGGGGACAGTCCTTAGAAAGAATGGAGTGAGCGCATCATTAGACGCATTTATGTCAAGCTCAAGGTGCTGCCTGCATTGTATGCCCTTAGTTGGACAGCCTGCAGGATTGGCAGGCAGCCTGACATGCATTCATGCCAGGCTGACCTTCCAATACTTTGGACAAACATGCCCCTTTTTGGGCATGTTCACCCCTTTTGGCAGGTCTTGTCACGTGATTCGCGCCAGTGGCACGCCCTTTTACCCCGCCCATTGACTTCCTGCTTCACTGGACACTGCTGTTAGGGGTTATGGATTTACTTGAAAGATGAAAGCATAAATTAGAGAGAGATTAGCATAGAGTATGTGTTTTCCTATAGCTGCATCCTATGAGTTTCCCTCCAGCACCATCTCCATCAGATACATGACGCTTGGGAGGTATGATTGTTTTAGTGTCTTTCGTTGATAAGATTCTGTAATTAGGCCCATCATAATTGTTAGCACCAGGCCCACTGTGCTCTTAATCCGGCCCTGACCTCTCTCAAGACACCTGTAGAACAAGTATAGTAGTACAATATATAGATAGATTCATGCTTTTAAAATATAGGAATAAAGAAGATGAAAAACAATTTAATGAAATTCCTTTTACCTGTCAGTTTTCAGGAAGCCATCATTTTAAAGTAAGAAATATAATTAAAAAGAACTGGCATTTTTCAATACAAGACCCTGCTCTCAGTGAATTCTTAATCATAGAACCACATTATATATTGTGGATTACCTAATTTAAAAAGGATTTTTACTGATAACATTTTAAAAGAACAAGATGAGAATAACTGCAATACTAACAATTTTTTGAGACAGTATCACAGTTTCTTCGGATGCGGGAAATGCAAAGCATGCCGAGAAACCAATACACATAGGCATCACTTAAAGGAATTTAAGAATGGAAATAAAAAATACATAATTAAAGACTGTATTACTTGCAATTCAAACTATGTTATACCTGCCCACTTGGTCTAAACTACGTGGGACGCACGACAAGGTTTTTGAAAACTAGGCTGGGTGAGCACATCTATAAGATCAAAAGAAAATATGCACAACATCAAGTATCAGTACATTTTCAAGATCACCATAATGCAGACCCTTCTGGTCTTACTTTCAAATGTATTCAAAAGGTGAATCACGATTGGAGACGGGAAGATTTTATTAAGAGAATCGGCAAAGCGGAGATGAGATGGATTTTTGAATTGAACACTATTTCCGTATGGACTCAATAGTGATTTTGAAATCTGCCACTTTTTATAAGATGTATTTTATAAAGATTTACTATTTTTTTATATGTATATTTTTCTGTACTATTTTATATAGTTGGCATGATGAAGTGTATGAAATCTCTGATCGGCAAATCCACCTATCCCTTAGTATTATTATTTTTTTATAATGGTTTGTATATATATGGTATGTTATGACTGAATTATACTTATGTATTTTCTCTTTCTCCCTATCTTAATATGAATTTTGGAATGGGATATATTTATAATATGTATGTAGATATGGATATTAAGTGCTAAATGTTTGTTTTTATTTGATGTATCCTGTTTGTTATACATTGCATCTATGTAAGGGCACATTAGGGGTTAAATACTCCTGTGCAACATTGATTGGAGTCTTGACTTTTATATGTAAATTTCAGACTTATTGAAGGACCCTCAGACCTCAGATAGACGGCACTACTTTGCCCTTAACCCCTTAAGGACCAAACTTCTGGAATAAAAGGGAATCATGACATGTCACACATGAAATGTGTCCTTAAGGGGTTAAAGTTCCATGATCAAAGATGGTGTGTATTACCAATCATGTCCTGACAAAGCCGTAGGCAAAACACATAGATGTGCGGAGTGACGCCAGACGTTGGGCAGAGACCAGGAAGTCCGGGGCAAATTTTGAATGCTATACTGAAGTGTTTCAGTGATGGAGCTGCACAGATGAATCAACATCTGATACATTGACTGAGCTTTCATGAGTATCGTCAGATGTACTGCATATACTCACTAACTTTTATCCAGTAAGGGGCAGATATTCTCATCCTCCAGATTTGTGCCATATCGTGTTATATATTTTATACTTTTTGTACTTTGTGTGATAAGGTCATTTTTATTTGTACTACTACTACTGCATATGACAGGATTACACTATTGTTTGTTTTTCTTTCCATATGCACATGAATCCCACCAACTTGGAATAAGAACAATTATATAAGTATATACAATTTTATATTTTTTTTTTAATTTATCTTTGTGCTCCACCTTATATACACTTTTATAAGATGTATAACTCCGCTTTTAAAAATGAAGATTGGTATTATCTAGAGGCAAGAAATGCAGAATGAATGGATCTATCCACACTATTATAGAACTTAGAACATAAGACAAATATACAGACAGGTAAACATAGTTGTATGATTTATAACCAGTATGGCATAGCTTTTAAAAAAATAAAAAAAATAATGCTAACCTAATTAACAAAATCCTGAAATTTCAAAATATTCAAGAAATATAAAACAATGGTTGACGTGGCTTGACCGGCACAGCAGATGCACACGTGAGAGAAGTGCTCCACAGCAACCTGGGCTACATAACCGTGTCCTGAGCACCAAACAACGGTATGGCCACGAAAAAACACTGCACCACCTCCAGCAACACCACATCAAACCCACCAGCATCTCGAAAAGTCTCACTCCGGAGGGTTTTTACTGAAACAAGTGGCGTGGAAGATGGTCCCAAGATGGCGCCAGGTGGACAAACAGGAAAGCCCACCTGGAAGTCCAGCAGCATCCAAAATCTCCTCGGATGACACAGACCTGCAAATTATTTTGCTCCAACTCCCCTCGCGAGCGGACATGGCAGCAATGCTGCAAAAATTGGAGGAAAGTGTGAGGGAAAAGCTGCATGCTATAGGAAATGAAGTGGGGTAGTGTGTACAGACCCTGGAGGATGAAGGGGAGGCTACTTCAGCACAATGAACACTGTGGCAGGTGGCCTTTAATTAACAAAATGAGGCACTACATTACTTCCACAGAAAATTTGATGTGGAGAACAGATGAAGAAAGAATAACCTGCAGGTGAGAGGGGTGCCAGAATCTCCCAATGGAGCTACAGAGAATGTATTTGTACTGGAGAAGCTCTTCAACCAAATATTACAACATCCAGAAGACACCAAGATTAAATTTGATCGCGCGCACAGGGCCACAAGGCCTTGCTCTTTGGTACAAGACAAGCCACGCGATATCATCTGCCTACATAACTACACCTTGAAAGAGGACATTCTAAGACAAGCCAGATCTCAACCACAGATATAATTTCAAGTCAAGCAAGTGCTCGTCTTTCTGGATCTATCACAGGCTACCTTGCAAGCCTCCAGGGCACTTAGGCAGATAAAGGCCCTGAATGACAAGGGACTTAAATACAGATGGAACTATCCATTCGCTCTATCAGTGATGCATGAAGGCAAAATCTACTTCATTATGGCCCCAGCAGATATACCAGCTTTCCAAAAGGGACTGAATTTGCCAGAAGAGAGCACGGAGGACTGGACTGGCCTGCAACCCACCAACGCCCCACCGCAACCCCAACGGGCAAGATGGCAGAAGTCGGCCAAAAAAAAAAAAGAAGAGGACGACTGACACCTACAGACTCAGACCCCGACACTCAAGCAAGAACAACCTGAACTCTCCATCAGGGCATAGCTTTTATTCCTTCTAGGCATGTTGTGCCATAGCATAGTGCTAAAAAAGCGGTTAAATTAGGTTGAAATTATTACATTATGTATGTGCTAACAGTCTGCAACGGTTAGAACCGCATAGGGTCTGTGATAATTTTCCCCCTCTTTCTCTATCACCTTGCAAATATGCAAAATAGGGCATTGGAGTCTGGCCTAGACTGACTGACTGCAGGAGATCCAACAGCATATAGCCGGTTATGCTTTCAAAGCCATAGGCAGACCGAACCATAGTACTCTATATTAAAAAAAGTTTATAACTGATCTTGTAATAGGCATTGAGATCTTGAAATATGCATTGAAAACCATGTTTCAGTGTTTGCAAATGACACAAAACTTTGTAAAGTAATAAAATGTGAGCAGGATATTGCTTTGCTGCAGAGGGATTTGTATAGATTGGGGGGGACTGGACACTAAAATGGCAGATGAAATTTAATGTAAAGAAATGCAAAATTATGCACCTCGGGGTCAAGAATGCACAAGCAACTTACACCCTAAATGGTAGTGAATTAGGGAGAACACCACATGAGAAGGATTTGGGAATTGTTATAGACAACAAATTAGGTAGCAATATGGAATGTCAATATGCAGGTGCTAAGGCCAGTAAGGTTTTGTCATGTATAAATAGGGGCATAAATTCTTGGGTTGAAAATATAATTTTGCTCTTTATAAATCACTGGTAAGACCACACCTTGAATATGCTGTGCAATTTTGAGCACCTGTTCTAAAGAAGGATATAATGGCACTAGAAAAAGTGCAGAAACAAGCTGCAAAATTTATAAAAGCAATGGGGCATTTTAGTTATGAAGAAAGGTTAAAAAAATTTAAATCTCTTTAGTTTGCAAAAACAGCGCCTCAGAGGGGATATGATAACAGTATATAAATATATTCTGGGCCAGTACAAACCATTACCTGGAAATCAATTCATAAACAGGGCTATACATAGGACACAAGGTCATGCATTTAGGTTGGAAGAAAGGAGATTTCATCTAACGCAGAGAAAAGTTTTTTTTTACAGTAAGAGCAATAAGGATATGGAATTCTCTGCCTGAAGAGGTGGTTTTATTAGAGTCCATACAGATGTTTAAACAGCAATTGGATAAATACTTGCAAAAACATGACATACAGGGATATCATTTCTAATTAGTGGGGTAATAGCTGCTTGATCTAAGGAGATATCTGACTGCCATTTTGTGGTCAAGAAGGAATTTTTTTCCTAGTTTGTTGCAAAATTGGAACCGCTTTAGAACAGGTTTTTTGCCTTCTTTTGCATTAACAGCAATAACATATGTGAGGAAGGCTGAACTTGATTGACGCAAGTCTCTTTTCAGCTATGTAACTATGTAACTGCTCACTTGCTGTCTCAGGAAATCACCATGTAATTTTACAATATAATAAGTTATTTTTCATTCTTCCACTTACTTAGTAACTTACGCCCTCCCAGGCGGCATGCTGCCAGTCAAGCTAGCAATTAACCCCTGAAGGAAGGGAATGTCCTGATACCTGTTCAATGGCGAAACATTTAACCACCCTTCATTGCTCAATGGATAAACCGGGTAGAGGAGGAGATGGACATGGAGGAACTCCACTCGTCCACCAGGGACCTTCACAGGAAATATATGGAAATATGGCAACAATGGATAGCACACTGGAAATCTGATGAGGAAAGCAAGAATAGGGTGGAACAGGGGGACAGGAGAGAGGTTCAGGCAAGCAGAGGGGAGCCGGTGTCTGTGCAAGGGGTATGAGGGACTAATGGGATGAAACACTTGTATAGGTGGGACCAAGAGCTAGTGCATCTTGCCATTATGACCCACTTGGAGCAAAGCGGTTTTGTGTTCTTCATTTGCGCAGTGACCAGCGGGAACGTGTTAATGTTTTTATTACTTTCTATGTATTATTTGTTTACTGTTAAATTGCAATAACTGGAATAATCAGATGATAGTTTCTCTCTGTAAGATGTACATGTATATACAGTCCAAAGCAAGATAATCATACACAGGTTCTTTAGGAACACATCAACCAGGTGGTAACATCATTATGTTAAAATGATACGCAGACGACAGACATGTAACCACATAGGATTCAGTATGTCATGTATATAACACTGTCCATGCAAAAATACATATTATGACAGGTGTATGCGTGAAATTGTCGGTAGAGCATCTATATCTCCTGTACTACTTCTAACAAAATCGCATTATATGTTTCAATGTACGGACTTATGTAAAATGTGTATTATCCATTTATGTGCAATAATAACAAATTATACAAAAAAAATAAATAAAAAACAAGGTGAAAAATTTAACTTTAGAAAAATGGATTAGAGTAGATATAGATTGGGTGTATCAAATTGTAGAGAATAGCACCATAAAGAAATTTGAAGACCTACAACATAAGTATTGTCTGACACCACGGGAAATGTTTAATTATATCAGAGTTAAAAGCTTCGTGAAAGAACACGTCTTGACAGAAAACATGAGGTGGTAATGTCACTGGAAAACATTTTTGCAGAAAGATAAATAAAATGTTGTCCAAATGTGTAAAAATAATCAAACTATTAAATAATAAAAAATAAATAAAGAAAACAGAGAAACAGGAATATCATCATGTGGGAAATAGGCTCATATATGCATATTTTTGGGGAAATGTAAAAAAGTACGATTTCTTTGGTCATGGGCTTTTGAGTTTATTAAGAAAGCATTAAGAAAAAGTATTACAATTTCCCCCGGAAAATTGCCTTACTAAATTTGAACGTGTCTGAATGCTCAAAAGAGCAAGCCTATCTAATAACTCTTACTTGTGCAGCAGTTAAAATCTTAATTGCAAGAGGCTGGAAGCAGAACCATGGCTTTTTAAAATCAGCCTTTTCTAGTCAATGGTTATGGCAGTTTAAGATGGAAAACGGCAGAAAATGGTTTGTGGGGGTGGCAGGTCAAACAAATATATTGAATAACATCTTTGAATTAGCACAAAACATATTGTAGTCCCTCCTAATGGATTAACAAACAAGGCTGTGATACTTTGCACCCGGCTGGCAGCCAACTAAATCTATGTCATATGTTGTTATTGCAAGAAATCTGCTTGTTTCTTGATTTAGTGGATTAACAGGTATGCTCTTGCAACTATGGTTGTATGTTTCTTATCTGTCAAAAAGAAGAAAACATTTTTGAAAAAAAATAGTCAATAAAGAATGTTACAAAAAAAAAAAGTCAGTTGCAATGTGATACTATCAATCTTTTCATTGGCACTACACACAACCTTTTTATCAGCTTGAGTTCTTTATAAAATGTTTATCTTTTCTGCAAATAACATCTTATTAATTCCCTACAATGCTCTGAAGTAATGCATATAATGTTAGTGGTGCATTTTGGAATAATGACTGTACTGCTCCAGCATTTTATAACTAATTAGTGTTTGTTATAGCTGGAAAATAAAAGCCTAATGCTTCACAAAAAAAAAAATTGCTCATGCAAGCTGATGCACTGAACTGCTTAACTGGTGCTATGCCAGGCTTTGAACCAGTTCTGCATAGGACAAGACCACCCCGTGTTTAACTCCTACTGTAGAAAAGCCACGTGTTTCTCAAACGATATATTGGAATTAAAAAAATCTTAAGGTCTTGGAGACTGTGTTTTTCGGAGTCTCTAAAGACAAAAATTCCTACCATGCCCGTGGAGGAATAGATAAATTTGACACAAGAAAGGAATTAATCCTAAAACAATTAAAGAGCTCACGAGCCGGGAGACCATATTTAAAATGTATAATTGGAAAAGAGGTAGACGTCCCCAATTATCAGGATCTCACTATTTATCCAAGATGTTATGGTGATGTCAAGCAAGCACATTGAAATTACTTCCAGAGGTGCCAGTTTAGAAAAATAGTGGTTATACTTCTTTTGTTTTTTTTTGCATAATATAAGGAGGACATTATGTTTTTAATAGAGTTGAGCGGACACCTGGATGTTCGGGTTCGCCAGGTTCGGCCGAACTTCAGCAAAATGTTAGAGTTCGGGACTCGAACTTGACCCCAAACCCAAACCCCATTGAAGTCAATGGGGACCCAAACTTTTGGGCACTAAAATGGCTCAAAAAAGGAAGTAAAAGGTATTGCCTAAGTACTAATATACTTACTCAGTGGAAGAAGAAGAATGTTACACTGTATACAATTTTAAATAAAAAGTATACAAACATAGTCAGTATTCAGCTGTAAGCATATAAAATGTAAGTTACTTGGCCAGTCAATGTAATGACAGGAATGAATAAGTAGATAACTCCCTAATTCCCACAGTATTAGAGAGCTATCTACTAAAAGGCTGAAAGACCTGAATTAGTCTTTCAGCCAAATTTCCGAATACTAAGTAAAGATTACTTAGTATTAGTAAATTATGCCCCTACTCGCTATACCGCGAGTAGGGGCATGTCTATTAAACAGTGAGCAGCCTATGGCTGCTCACTGTTTAAAAAAAAAAAAACACAACAACAAAAGGTTCCCCCCTCCTGAGACCCCACCCCTGAATGGTGGGTGGGGGCCCTAAAGTAAAATAAGGGGGGAACCTATTGTCCTCCCCCTGGCCCCCACCCATGAGCGGTGGGTGGGGGCCCTAAATTCGAATAAGTGGGGGACCTATTGTCCTCCCTCCAGCCCTCACCCCTCAGCGGCAGGTGGAGGCCCTAAATACCAATAAGGGGGGGGAACCTATTGTCCTGCCCCCCTGGACCCCACCTGTGAGCGGTCGGTGGGGACCCTAAATAAAAATTGGGGGGGGACCTAAAGTCCTCCCCCGTGGCCCCCACCTGTGAGCAGTGGGTGGGAACCCTAAATACCAATTGGGGGGGACCTAATGTCCTCCCCCTGGCCCTCACCCCTGAGCGGTGGGTAAGGGCCCTAAATACCAAATAGGGGGAACCTAATGTCCTCCCCCCTGGCCCCCACCCCTGAGCGGTGGGTGGGGCCTAAATAATTTAATCACCCCCAGGTGACTAGGGGTCCCCAAACCCCTAGTCAACCCCTCCCCCCAAAAATTATCCCCTACCTACCCCCTCACCCTAAAAATAATGAGGTGGGGACCTTTAACTAAGTACCTATAAAAATAAAATAAAACTTACCATCTGATGTTTACTTTCTTCTAAAATCAAAAGAGGCTAAATAAAAATCCATAATAACCGACGCACTTAAAAAAAACAAAAAAAAAAGAGCGCAAAAAAAATAATCCATCTTCACCCATGGAGGGCTCCACACAGACTGAGCTCTGCAGGGTGGGGGAAGGCTTATAAAGCCTTGCCCCGCCCTGCAATTAGGCTCAGAGCACTCTGGTGGGTTTAAGTCATCCAATCAGAGTGCTCTGACAGGTAAATGAAGAGACTGACAGGTAAGTCTCTACAGTTACCTGTCACAGCACTGATTGGTTGTCTTGAAACCCACCAGAGTGCTCTGTGTCATTTTACACAGCATGGGAAAGTTCTTTGGAATTTCCCCACGCTGTGTAATTTGACTCATAACACTCTGATTGGTGCATTTCAAGCCAATCAATCAGAATGCTGTGACAGGTAAATGTAGAGACTTACCTGTCAGTCTCTTCATTTACCTGTCAGAGCACTCTGATTGGATGACTTAAACCTACCAATCAGAGTGCTCTGAGCCTAATTGCAGGGCGCGGCAAGGCTTTATAAGTAGGTAGGGGTTAATTATTTTTTTTGGGGGGGTGACTAGGGATTTGGGGACCCCTAGTCACAGGGGGGGGATTAAATTATTTAGGCCCCACCTTCCGCTCAGGGGTGGGGGCCGGGGCGGGAGGACAAAAAGTCCTCCCCCCATTATTTTACTATAGGGCCCCTCAGTGGTGGGGGCGGCAATAGCTCCCCCCTTTAGATTAAAAGCCCCCACTCGCACATCATGAGTGGGGGCTCGGGAAGGGGGCCCCGGTTTAAAAAAAAAAAATGTTTTAACATAGAGCAGCCACAGGCTGCTCACTGTTTAATAGACATGCCCCTACTAGCTTATATAGAGGCTGGGTCACATGCTGCACTGGCCAAGCACAGCCATGCCATTAGTAGGCATGGCTGTGATGGCTTCTAAGGGCACACGAGTCAAACGCTCAGTATGGGTTCGCTCAACTTTAGTTTTTAACAGTTGCACCAAACACAAAGCTTACAAAAAAAAAAATTTTTATTTTCTAAGATTTGAGGTTGGTGTTTAGTGTGAGTGAATTTTGTATGAATTATGATAAACCATCTCATTTGAATGCAGGATTTTGTTAAAGATCCTGTAACCACATTATTTTAGGGTAAATGAAGTCCATGACATGTCCAGCTCAGTTTCCCAGTTTCCAGTGCAAATAATAGTTGATATAAATAAAAATAAACAAAGCAAAATCCCTTGCTCTTGCTTGATCAATTTCTACACACAACTGTCTATATTTGGGTAGCTTTTCAACTGACCAATATTTCAAACAAAGATAACAAAATATACTTTGCAGACAAAAACACTCATCAGTCCATCAGCTCTCTTAACTGGCTTCTCTTTCACTGCAGCAGGCTAATCAATAATTTTTTTTGTCAATCTTTATTTTTGCAGTACGAATATGTACTTGCAGTGTCACAACAGCCTTAGCAAGCTTTGTAATGACATATAAGGTTATACATTGGCATGGCATAAAGAATAAATGCACACATTTTTGAAAATAAAATAATTAAGAGTAGCCTAAACAAGCTAAGTATACTAACCTATCACCATATTTAGTAGTAAATAAAGGCTTGGTCAGGATAATGTAGACACACTTACAAGAGACAATATGGGCACCTAATGGAGTAGTAGTAATAATGGTAAGAGCTAAACATTATCTAGGAACAGGTGTAATCAAGCTAGAACTGTATTAGAGACAGTTTGAAGTTACACAATTATTAAGAATATATGCAATATCTGGGTAGGCTAAGGTAAATAACTCAAAATAATATAACATGCTAAACTATAATTAATAATGAATTAGCTTTCAAGACACTGTGTACTAAACACACTTTTAAAAAGTTACATTGAAGAACAGAAGTACATGCACTATTAGTAGAATGAATGCAGAATAACTGTTCATCCAATGCCACAGATTGGCCAGCAGAAACCTGTAATCTTCATGCCAGACAGGATTTCATCCCTTTCTCTCAGACAGGGCTGTAAATAGAACCAGGCTTCTTGCATGCAAACCAAAGTAGATATGCTGCACCAGGACTTTCCACCCTTCTGAGCCTGGGCCTCATGGGGAACCCTTGCCGCAAGTCCAAGGATCCTCCATCTCCACTTGGCCCATGGAAACTCTGAATGTCAAGGAACCCTCCAAGAACTTGGGTGGCAGGATAGTTGCTTGTTGTGGTGTGCCCAGTGTCGGGAGATCGCCCATCTACGCCAGCTGCCAGGCAGTCAGTCATGCTAATCATTGATAGCCAGATGATAAGAACTTGTGTCAGAAAATGCATGGAAAATGCATTCCTGAGCCCCTGCTTGTTTTAGTGTTAGTATGCCACTCAATCAAGGCTGCTTCCAATATAGTCTTGGGCAACAAATGCTTAAATTCAGCTTGGTGTTTTGGGAGCTGAACTGAAACATGTCCGGGCCTTCCCCCGATCCCTTGTCGGCATTCCCTGCTTGATCAGCCTCAGGAGAGCCTTAATTAGTCTATAGCTGTGGACCTCCTGCCTTGACTATAGGCTCAGACCTGGATGTTAAACAGTTAGGGTTGTTGGAGCATTGGCCTACCCTGCTCTCCAAATGTTCCACCCCAGGGACCCTTACCATGGTTTGCAAATTACCAGCAAACTCAGCATCTTTCCTGTGGACATTTATTTAACTGGGAAAGAACAGGCTGCTATTTAACAATGCCAGCTCTTCAGCATTTTAGCACATTGACCATAGCACTATAATAATGAACATTTAAATATGTTTTCCTTTTGTTCAGTACAGATGGCTTATGTGATATCTAAGAACCTTCCCTTTTCAAGCTTTGGAGATTTTCTTTTGCAATTTGCATATTATATCACAAAGACACCTAGCAGATGACCTATTTGACTGCTCAAGTTGGTGCGATTACTTTTGCCTCTAGGTCATAATTTTTCCATCAATATAATTTTTTTTTTCCAAATTTGTTCATCTGCATGAGTACTTTTTAATCTATATAAGTGATGTAAGTAGTCATATATAATCCCTACCAGATAATTATACACACACTATAATTGTTGCTGCCTTAGAAGTGGATATCACTGTTTTATGTAATATATATATATATATATATATATATATATATATATATATATATTTCTCCTGTTCCAAATTATTATGCAAATTCTATTTAAGTGTCACAAAGATTAAATATTTTGTTTTTTCAGTTTAACTCATGGATGGCATTGTGTCTCAGGGCTCTTTTGATAAGAAAATACAAAAGAAAATAGAAAAGTTAAAGTGCAATATACATGTGCTCACTAGGTGGCAGCCTTGTATAATAAATATTCTCAAATAGGAGGGGGAAGGTTAACTAAATATTGCGTTCCCAGCAGCAATAGTTAGAGATTAAAAGAAAACAATCAAATAAAATAGCAATATAAGTGCAAATATGTCCTTAGGAATTGAATAAAGATATAAATAAATGTACTATCAGTGAATAACTTTCAAAATTCACAAAATAGTCCAAAAATAGTCAAACAAATGTGGCAATAAAACCAACTGACAGTCTCTGGATATCAAAGTTCTTATAATACAGGAAAAATAGATGCCAATATCACAGCCAACACAATGTGTTAATGTCAAGGAGAACTGCATCTACTGCTTTATACCACTGTTGGTTATATTGTATGTACAACTTGACACAAAGTTGCTACTGCCAGTTCTCCTTGACAGTAACACATTGTGTTGGCTGTGATATTGGCATCTATTTTTCCTGCATTATAAGAACTTTGATGGCATTTATTCAATTCCAAAAGACATATTTGCACTTATATTGCTATTTTATTTGATTGGTTTCTTTTAATCTCTAACTATTGCTGCTGGGAACGCAATATTTAGTTAACCTTCCCCCCCCCCTCCCCTCCTATGTGAGAATATTTATTATACAAGGTTGCCACCTAGTGAGCACACGTATATTGCACTTTAACTTTTGTATTTTCTTATGTGCTTTTTACTGTTTTATCTACTTTTAACATTCGTATTAGTGAAAACAAAGTGCTCTTTGCCCATTACACATATTTTCTTTGACTCCCATTATTGGAGTGTTGAGATCATGGCATTAAATAGGGATCTAGATTTTATCAGATCTAATAGAAGGACCTTTTTTGACCAAATTTTAACTGAGAGTTCACCAGAGAAACTCCATCATACCACCACTACAGATGTACCTACTGTTCTAGATACCAGATCGCAAATCTATAAACTAGGTAAATTAATGGAAAAGAGGTCCATATCTGGTGGGACATACCAAGCTTTGAATTCTATGTATCCAACAACCTAGTTTCAAGAGGTCTGAGACTACACAAACCACTCAACTACAAAAAAGATGACCCCAATGTACATACAAAGTGGGATCAGCTTTTAGATAAAGGCTAACTTGCTAATGATTTTCTTAATTAATGAGAAAAAGAAGGATTTAGAACAGTTAGAAAAGGAAATCAAAGAATTAAGAGATACTCTTATTCCCTTGGTTGAGGAAGGTTCTTTCTCGGAACTGTTAGACTCAGTAGAAAGAAGGATCAAAGACCTTTAAATTTAAAATTAGGGAGATTAAGAAAAATAAACTATTGCGAGACAAGAAGACTATGAGAAAGGAAGACAAAGAAATTGGAACCAATCTAGTGAGCAACATCAAAAACTGTATAAGAAGGATCATCACTACAATAGACCCCATAGAGAGGGCTATCAGATCAGACCTCAAAGATTTCAACCTAAACCCCAGTCCCAATACCACGCATATAGAACACGTTGTGATTATCCTCAAAGGAGAAACTATGAAGAATTTAAACCCTACACAAGAAGAGACAAGACAGAACAATACACATATCAGAAGAAATTCATCTGTAAGAAGACCAAAAGAAAGGCAAGATTCCCAGAATGAGACCCCTACACTCAGAACAGACACTGTTAACTCTACCTCACACGCCAATATTTCTAAACATCCCATTTTTAACAGATTTTTTAGGGCAACGAAGGGAGAGAATTTTCTCCCCCAAACGGGCCTGGCAGGAGAGGAGGGATCTGAATCGATCCCCCATACAAAGGAAAAGGGTACGAAGAGAAAAAGAAGAAGAACCCGTAGAAAGAACTCAGAATCCAGTGAAACGGAACCCATAGGTATTTTCAACCTGTCTTATCGAACCTTGACAAATGACAAACTTACTACTCCCAAAAGGACCCGTAACTCTAACAACTCAAAGTTCAATATATTTATTGACTTACATAAGTTTGGGAGGAAACTTACTATTAAAAAGTTCTTTGAAGAAAGCACCTATAAAAAGGAAGATCAGCTTACATCCTATTTACACACTGAACT
The DNA here is from genome assembly GCA_933207985.1 of Pelobates cultripes. Classification (NCBI taxonomy): domain Eukaryota; kingdom Metazoa; phylum Chordata; class Amphibia; order Anura; family Pelobatidae; genus Pelobates; species Pelobates cultripes. The sequence goes on along the minus strand of OW240920.1, from coordinate 112,568,742 downwards.
TCACCCTAGATCCACCTTTTATCCACAACAAGTGAAAAACTATTTTAGCAAAGTGTTTGAAAAACATATGGTGAGAGATCTAAGGTCCATAAAAGAGAAACCCACTGTCCGAGATAATTTAACTAAGAAAGAAAGAGCAGCCTTGAAAGAACTGATGGAAGATAATGAAATCATCATCAGACCAGCAGATAAATGGGGAGGCCTAGTGATTATGAATCTGTGTGACTACATACTAGAAAGTGAGAGACTCCTGAGTGACACAGATACATACCTTATCCTACCAAATAATCCCTGTGAAGGATACCAAAAATAATTATTCGCCTTACTAGAAGATAGTAAATCCAAAGGAATCCTTAACAATAGGGAATTCCAATACATTAAATGTGAGCACCTGATGTTGGCAGTATTCTACCAACTCCCCAAAATTCACAAAACACTTACCAATCCTCCAGGAAGACCCATCATCTTGTGGATCGGTTCCCTAACATCCAACCTTTCAGAATATGTTGATCAATTCTTACAGGAACATGTCACAAAGCTCAAGTCGTATTTGAGAGATACCACGCAGATAATTAAGATTCTCTCACAGATCAAATGGAAACATTGATATAATCTTGTCACAGCAGATGTAACATCACTATATACAGTGATAGAGCATCTGCAAGGATTCTTTAGCCACTTACACTGAACTTAAAATGACCAGATAGATTTTTTGGACAGATGTGTTGCGTTCATTTTAAGTCACAACTTTTTTTGGGCAAATGAAAATTCTTATCTTCAGACTGAAGGGACGGATATGGGCACCAGATTTGCGCCAAGCTATGCCAACCTTGGGTAAATGGGAAGACAAATTTATTTGGTCCCTATCCCAGTTTGGCGCAAATCTGGTCCTCTGTCAAAGATATATTGACAATGTTATTTTTATATGGAAGGGAGAGGATACCATGTTGGATTCTTTTAAACAATATTTTAATCACAACCCCTATAACCTCCAATTCACTTTCAACCAATCTCAGGAGCATGTAGAATTCTTAGATCTGGATATTTATATAAAGGACGATATGATCCATACTAAGACTTTAAAAAAAAACAAAAAAAAACGGTCGATTGCAACAGCTTTATTCCGGCAAACAAGTACCACAAAAAAACCTGGTTGGATAACATACCATTTAATCAATATAGGAGAATCAGGAGAAATTTTTCGGAACAAGAAATAGCGGCTCTTCAGATGGATTAAATGACTAAAAGATTTTTAGCCAAAGGCTATTCAAAAGATTTGCTGGACAAGGTGTCCCAACAAGCGCTTAATCTACCCAGGGAGGTCACACTTGAGACTAAAATAAAAAATACTACAGATGTTCCCATTGCCCCATCATTTATCACGGCTTACAGCAATCAAGCCTCCTAAATCAAAATTATTTTTTCCAAAAATTGGGACATCCTGAAAGGTGACCCAACACTAGAGAAGATCTTGGAAGAAAAACCAAGCATAATCTACACAAAAGCTCAGAGCTTCAAAACCCTGTTAGCTCCAACTATTCTGAACAAAAAGAAAATAAGTAAAGGTCCAAAATGTGGGTTCACCCAATTTGGGAAGTGCATGGGATGTAAGCTCAACTCAATACAGAGAACAACAGTAAAAGAGTTCCAGCACAGAGAAACAAAAGAGACTTTTAAGATTAGGACATCCCTCAATTGTGATTTCATAGGAGTTGTCTATCTTCTGTGTTGTCTGTGTGGGAAACAATATATAGGTAGGAGAAAAAGAAAGTTCAAGACACAACTCAGTGAACATATTAGAAACATCACAAGAAGATTTCAGAGTCACAACCTTTCACGCCATTTTGGGGTTAAACATTCCAACGACTCCACAGGCCTCAAGTTTATGGCCATTGAAAAAGTTGAGACCCATTGGAGAGAAGGAGACCTTGAAAAGGAATTGGATGAAATAGAGGCTAAATGGATTTTCACGCTTGATACGTTGGAACCTAAAGGCCTCAATAAAGATTTTGAACGTAATGCTTTTTCATGATTACACCTTTTTATCCCTTTTTCAAGATTAAGCTCATTTATTGATTCTTTAGTACCGATTGGTGACTTTCTGACATTGTCTTATTCATATTCTGTTCAGATTGTCTTCATTTATTTTAATATTTTATTACAGATACCTTTAAGAAAGATTTTAGAATATTTCATCATTTTGTTTTACATCCAATGTATTTATCTATTATCTACCATTTTTTGTATGACATATTTGTATCATGCTCAGTTTTTATATGCCTGTAGAGGTTTTTTTTCTATATATTGTTTTATTTCATTATTTTTTGACTTTATGTCTCATTGTACCAATTTTATCTATTTCATAAGTGTAAGTTTTGTCTCCCCTGGTTATGCTTACTTGCATTTTCTGTTGTTTTACCACTAGGAGTTGTTTTATTATCTCTCCCCCTCTCCTTTCTATTATTATTTTTCCTTCAAAAGTGTTTTCATGGATTACAAGTCTACAACTGCTAGGCAACACTTGTATTCACATTCTATCTGTCAACCCTATCACATTCTAATTTTCTCAAACTTCAACATTTGGATTGGTTGAAGTAGTAGATTGGTAGGAATCTATAAGTCTGCATTTATTCACTCAGTTGTGGCTGATCTCCATGTTTTCACCACTTTTCCTTTATCCTTCCGCATTTTGGAGGCTTCTGTATTTTATACCCCACTCTATTCCTGTTTTAGGAGCTGATCTCAACAAGGGACTGCTATTCATATTCGAATCCGCTGTATGGTAGTCTTATTATTACTCTTTTGTCACTGTACCAATAATGCACCGACATCAGTGGCATTCATATTCTCTTACATATTTCTATCCATTCACTTTTTTCTATATCTATTTCCCAGAATCATTCGATGCATCAGTATGAATATATTAGACTGCTAGGTCTCACAGCAGGACTGACTCAATTATAGTATTCATTTCTACACTTTTATTTTTTTATTGATACTTTTTATATTCATCTCCTTTGTATGCACTATCATGCTTATTCACTAAATCCCCGTTCACTTTCATATGTTACAGTATTCGTTTATATATCTTCTTATGCACTATATTCACCTTCTCGATCTCATACATATTGTCTTATAGGCACTGGTCTCTAGGTCACATATACTTTTTTATTCAATCTATGCTTTTATGTGATTTTATTTTTCCATTCTTTCCTATATGGACCTTTTATGGAATTATACTATCGACTGCTATTTGATCAATGTGTTAGAATTGTGAACAGTATTATCAGCAGACCTTATACAATGACCATATATTTTATATTATTTTTTATTTTATATTCTCCAAATGTATTAGCAGGCTTCATTTTGTGATTGTGTTTACATATTCTTGCCACTTATTTAATGTATTAGCAGGAGCTCATTTTCATGTATTAGCAAGTTTTTTTACTGATTTACATTCAGCTGTCAATTATCCTATCTGCCAGCAATCACTATATTAACTGGAGCAGCAGCTCTAGTAGACCACTACCCTCTGAAGAAGTGACTTTGGACCGTCATGAAACGCGTTACGCAAAAGCAGTATACTGATTCAGCTACAGCTACCGAGTTATCTGGAACACAGATCAGTCGGAAAAAGTGGAATGCACGTGAGGAGTATTCCATCTCTCCCAGCACAGCGGTATCATCTCACCGACCGGAGAAAGATTTTCCACAGCTTGATTAAACATCACCCGTTCCTGCTGACCCCACAAGACTCAATTGCTGTTATACTACACTTCATTTCTGTGAGTGTATTTTAACCTTTATTCTCAATAAATGTGAAGATTTTAGCTGGAGAGCACTGTCAGCTTTTTATCATTATTTCAAGACCATCAAGGAAATCATATTACCATATACCTGCTATGGTGGTCTATAGCTTTTCTATTACAATCTTATGTTCCTGCTTCTACTGCTTTATACCACTATTGGTTATATTGTATGTACAACAGCAAAAACAAATGTGAGGAAGGCTGAACTTGATGGACGCAAGTCTCTTTTCAGCTATGTAACTATGTAACTTGATACAAAGTTGCTGCTGCCAGTTCTCCTTGACAGTAACACATTGTGTTGGCTGTGATATTGGCATCTATTTTTCCTGCATTATAAGAACTTTGATATCCAGAGACTGTCAGTTGGTTTTATTGCCACATTTTTTTTGACTATTTTTGGACTATTTTGTGAATTTTGAAAGTTATTCACTGATAGTACATTTATTTATATATATATAAATTTGCATTTATATTGCTATTTTATTTGATTGTTTTCTTTTAATCTCTAACTATTACTGCTGGGAATGCAATATTTAGTTAACCTTCCCTCCCTCCTATGTGACAATATTTATGATACAAGGTTGCCGCCTAGTGAGCACACGTATATTGCACTTTAACTTTTGTATTTTCTTTTGTATTTTCGTATGTGCTTTTTTACTGTTTTATCTACTTTTAACATTTGTATTAGTAAAAACATTGGTTAGGCATCTCCTACTACATGTAGGTTTTCGTACATACCTTTATCCATTTATTTCCTAGAGCTTTTATGAGGGCTTGTCTTTACTAGTTGAGACCTTCTACCTGTTATTCCTGTCCTTACTCTCTCCATTTTCTCCACTCTCTAGGGCAAGTGCTATTTGCCCATTACACATACCTGTGATAATTAGATTGCCAGGTGAGCCCATGTTAAGGAAAAACTACTAAAGGAGGGTGTTCCACATTATTAAGCAGAGCACCATTTTCATGCAATATGGGGAAGAAAAAGGATCACTCTGCTGCCGAAAAGAGTGAAATAGTTCAATGCCTTGGACGAGGTATGAAAAAATGAGATATTTCACGAAAACTTAAGCGTGATCATAGCACTATTAAGAGATTTGTGGCTGATTCAAAGCACAGACTGGTTTGTGCAGATAAAGGCACATTGAAGAAGATTTCTGCCAGATCCATGCATCGGATCAAGAGAGCAGCTGCTAAAATCCCATTACATAGCAGCAAACCAATATTTGAAGCTGCTGGTGCCCCTGGAGTCCCACGGACATCAAGGTGTAGAATCCTCCAGAGTCTTGCAACTGTGCATAAACCTTCTATTTGGCCACCACTGGCCAATGCTCACAAGCAGAAATGGCTGCATTGGGCAGAAAAATACATGAAGACTAATTTTCAAACAGTCCTGTTCACTGATGAGTGCCATGTAAGACTGGATGGTCCAGACGAATGGAGTAGTGGATGGTTGGTGGACGGCCACCCTGTTCCAACAAGGTTGCGACATCAGCAAGGCGGTGTTGGAGTCATGTTTTGGGCCGGAATCATGGAAAGAGAGCTGGTCGGCCCCTTTAGGGTCTGCAAAGTATGTGGAGTTTCTGACTGAACACTTTCTTCCCTGGTACAGAAGGAAGAACTATGCTTTCCGTGATAAAATTATCTTCATGCATGACAATGGACCATCTCATGCTGCAAAGAATACCTCTGCATCAATAGCTGCTATGGGGATAAAAGGAGATAAAGTCATGGTGTGGCCTCCATCCTCCCCTGACCTCAATCCTATTGAGAACCTTTTGGAGCATCCTCAAGCAAAAGATCTATGAGGGTGGGAGGCAGTTTACATCCAATAGCAGCTCTGGGAGGCTATGCTGACATCTTGCAAATAAATTCAAGCAGAAACTGTCCAAAAACCTCACAAGTTCAATGGATGCAAGACTTGTGAAGCTGCTATCAAATAAGAGGTCCTATGTTAAAATGTAACGTGACCTGTTAAAATGATTAAACGTTTGATTGAAATAGCTTTTTATTTCAGTAAATATGCTGCAAACACAACAAATGAAAATTTTCAGTTCTTTACAACCTATAAAGTGTTTTGAAACTTACAATGCACTGTTCCAAAATTATTACGCACAGTAAGTTTTTTATGTTTAAAAAAAAATACTGTTATCATTAGGAGGTTTGTTCAATACAATTTTAATTGTACGCTTAATAGTTGATAACATGAGAATGAGAATTATGCTGACTGTTATTTACATCAATTATTTAGGTAAATAAGAAAAAAAAAATTGTGTAATAACTTGGAACAGGGTGCGTGTGTGTGTGTGTGTATCTATCTATCTCTATCCATCCAAGGCTCCTGCACTTCAACTTTAACAAAATAAATACCTGGTGCTCTGGTCACATAAAGTATAAATAATGAAAGAAATACCGGTAGGATTTGGTTAAAAAAAAAAGAGATTAGTTCTTCTTTATTCTTACAGTTCCAGTCAACATTTCAGATCTTGTACAGAGCTTTCACCTGACGCACCAACTTGAGTATATATATTTTTTAGTTATTTCTTTCTTTATTTTTTAAGTGGTATAATAAAAAAATTTTGTTTTATTATTTCTGGGTTGGGCAGCTGTATTTCATTACTTCTCATGCATAAAGAATCTGCCAGAAAAAAAAAAAGAGTTCAGCTTGTAAATTGGGAAAGAAATTTGGGCAACAAAAAAAGCAGGAAAAAGGAGACCTATTAGTGTGCTGCCACTCTATAATGGCTATGCAGTATCATAATAGGCAAAACTAGATTATTATATATCTAGATTAAAAAAAAATAGTGATAGTGAGAAAACTTTATTTTAAAATAAATTATTGTAAAATGTTTCCTTTTGCTAATTTGTATTAATAAAAATCAGGGAGTAGGAGTCATAATTTTAACAAAACAAAAAACAAAATAGGATTTTAAAAATGTAAAGAAAAAGTCAGTGGGTAATTGTCGACCCACTTAACTCTTCCATCAGTACCATACACATGACCCATGGGGCCCCGGTGCGACCCCTGCGACTGCGGTATGTACGCCAGTGCATGCAGATGCACACACACTTAAAGGACCACTACAGACACCCAGATCACATCAGCTCAGTGCAGTGGTCTGGGTGCCAGGTCCCTCTAGTTTTAACCCTGCAGCTGAAAACATAGCAGTTTCAGAGAAACTGCTATGTTTCACTAAGGGTTTATCCAGCCTCTAGTGGCTGTCTCATTGACAGCCGCTAGAGGAGCTTCCGCAATTCTTACTGTGAAAATCACAGTGAGAAGACACTGAACGTCCATAGGAAAGCATTGAGTAATGCTTTCCTATGGGCGGTTTGAATGCGCGCGCGGCTCTTGGATCCCCAGTGCCAAGGGAGTCCGGCGCTGGAGAAAGGTAAGTGCTGAAGACACACACACACAGACACTGTCATGAACAGACGCATACACACTAGCTAACAGACACACATTTACTGACAGACACACTCAGCGACAGACATACATACACACTCACAAAACATACACTCTCACTGACAAACACACACATAATAGACTCACTAACAGACACACAGTAACACACTCACACACTAACATACACAGACACACTAACACACACACACACTTTAAAAAAAATAATAATATCCCCAGCCTCCTTACCTGTGGGAGTGCTGAGGGGATTCCCTGGGGTCCAGTGGTGTCCGTACGTGGTGTGCGATGGAGCACTCAGCCAGGGAGAATGTTCCCTCGCATGCCCGCCACCCAGACAGCCTCCCCGCCGACACAAGGGCCAGCCTCAGGGGGCCCTGAGGTGACCGGCTCCTGGGCCCCCCAGGAGAAGAGGCTGGCCACAGTGGCATACATACCCCTGCGACCCCGGTATGTATGCCACTGCCTTCCACTCTGAGAATAACAAAGCTTTCTCCACATATTCAATCTGTAGCATAAGTGACCATTCTTTAGTGTGGAAAAAAAAATCCTTATCAGTTTATAGTAACTGTATCTGTGGAGGTAGCAGGAACTGCAAGGCTCGGTCAGTGAATCCATTACAACAAATTGCATTTTTAAAAAGGAGCCACGTCAGCAACAAAAGGATATATATATATATATTTATATATATATATATATATTTTTAATTTTTTATTTTTTTTAAGTGTTTATTTACCACCAGATTTTATAATAGTTTTACAAATGTAAAAACTATTTTGAAAGGACAAGTGAATGGCTAATTGCATCTCAGCTAGCAGATGAGGCCTCAAGTATTACATTGAAGAGCAGGGTTCCCAAACTTTAGTTGATTGAACTCAAGAAAGGCTATTTTCTCCATCAGCTAAATGCTATTTGCTAACTTTTGGACAGTGATCAGTAAAACAAGACAATAGCTTCTTGGCAACCAGAGCAGGCCACACAATTTTTGTCTCGTCCCATTAGTTTACAGTGTCTTCCCTAGGCAACACACTTTCACACAGGTAAATGCCGACCATTTCAGGAGCATTAATAGTCATTATGTGGCTGCTTGTTGACTCACTTTTCTCCCTAATATGCAAAGAGTCTCAGCCCAAACTGCAGACACTAACATCATCTGTGTTGAGTTCATGCTGTTGCCACTGCTGGGAGTAGTAGACAATGAGAACGTGTTATGTTTAATGTGCAAATCTGTCTGAACCAAAATGCCTCCCTTTCACAGCCAGTATTATATGTCTTTCCATCTAGTATTTTAGGTTGTTGTATTGGAATACCACTTTCACCTTAATACTAGGATTACACAGGAAAGCTAGCATCAGTTCTGCGCAATTAGAAATGTGTTCACTCAGATGAGTATAGAGTAGATCTTTCAACTTCCTGAACACTTCTGCTACATCGGAATGGAGTGTGCCACCAGGAACTGCTTTTTTTCCAGGAAGAAATCCATCATGGGGTGAACAAGAGGATGACCTGTCCCAAACTGGCATTACTGTGTCTCAAATTTTCTGTTACATCCCTAAATGAACTAAGAACTAATGTTAGATGCTCTATTCTTCAATATTAACGCTAATATTATTCTTCACTAACTCATATTTAAATCACTTTCTCCTGTCGGCTGCTCATCCCCGTACTGTTAACTCATAATTACAGGACATCTTGTGGGCAGGACCATTTTTTATGCAACAACCTTTCTCACCACATAAGATTCTCCTGTAGTTTCCAATCCTTTAAGAAGTCCCTAAAAAGCCACCTCTTTAGGATAACCTATGGACTCAAAGGCTAACTAAAATTGCTTAGTGAACTTAATTAGTGGGTTCATTCTCTACTTCACCTTGCAGTTCAACTAGTCCCCCTCCCATGTCTCTTGTTTCCAATCCCTTATGCTGTCCTTCCTATTGTACTTTTATATTCCACCTCCACTAGATTATAAGATTGTTTGAGCAGGGTCCTCATCAACCTATTTTTCTTATCAAGATTTGTATTAGTTTGTCTGATTTGCTATCAAATTCCACCTTCATAAAGTGCTCTAGAATAAGTTCGCACTAAAATAATATCAAATTAATGTCCAATCTTCATGCCTCGGTTGGGAGTCAAGTCAAAGAAGACTTTGGGTGGGTATATATACTGTGGCCTGACCCCTGTGGTTTCAAAATTCTTTCCAGCATGTCTAAAGCAGAGTTACATAATTACATAGTTGTCTACGCTGAAAAAAGTCTAAAGTCCATCAAGTTCAACTATGAAGCCCACTATTATATGCTTGCCATAAAAAAAAAAAAACGGGGAAAAAAATAAATTGTAGACATTTCTAATTATGCCACAAAAGAGGGAAAAGTCATTCTTGACTCCAGATTTCTTTTTGGATCACCAACATCTATATCCTAGAATATTCTGTTTAAGCATTAAGGCATCCAGGTCTCTTTTACATTTATCTATAGAATATGGTAGACAACCTTTTTAGGCAGAGAATACCACATATTTATTGTTCCTACTGTGAAGAACCCTTTCCTCTGCTCTAAGTGAAAAACACCTTTCTTCCATTATGTCAGGATTACAAGTTGATCCAGCACACAGAACTGTGTCACACCTAGGACTAAGGTTAACGAATATCTGGACCTTAGAATGGCCGGACTTAACGTATCCAAGAATAGTCAAAATACTTGTGGAGGTCAGGAACAATGAGGGAAAGCCAAAAGTTAAGGATACCAGAATTCAGGGAAGTCAAAACAAAGCCAAAGTAAAATACCAGAAAATCAAGATCAGAAACGCACTCTCGGATAACCACCAGGATGAAACCATGACAGGGCAATGAGCAAAAGGAGAATTGGGTTTAAATACCCATCCTGTGGATCCAATTGGCCATAACCGGCCTTTGACCCCAAAAGCAATTACCAGGTTTCCATGATTGCTGCTCGGCACAGCTTTTCCCTGTCAGTATGGTAATGTTGCTCGGCACAACTTTTCCTGTCAGGACGGTAATGTTGCTCGGCACAACTTTTCCTGTCAGGATGGTAAATGCCATTAACCACATTTTTATGTGCAGATGAATACGTGACACATTATGATTGAGTGACCTATTGTCTGTTGTATTTTCCTGCTAATAAACAGGTTAGCACAGATTGTACTGACCCTGTACATATTTTTTCATATCTCCACTTAGGAATCTTTTTTCTAAAGAAAACAATTCCAGTTTTTCTAGCATTGCCCAATAACTAATGTTTTCCATCCCCCTTACTAGTTTTGTAACTCCTCTTTTTCTAGTTCTGCATTAACCTTCTTTAAAACTAATTCCCAAAATTGCACCGTAGTTTGTGATGTTGAATGAATGAGTTTTGCTCAGTTCAAAAGGTTTCACAGTAACTGCTGTGTTAAAATTCACTGTGTTTTATGGACTTCCAAGATGATGCCTAGCTAGGGTTTTCCAAGTTGGCCAACAAACATGTGCTTTCAGGGACTCCAAGATGGCCACACAACATGTGCTTCAAAGAGCATCAAGGTGTCCACTAGTCATGTGTTCTGATTGTAGTGTTATTTATGGGCAAAAGTATTTAATAATTTATCAAAAAAATTCTAAAATCGATTTTAGAATACAGAGAATGTACATTATGGCACTATAATATTAATGAGAATATTCCCCAATTGTAAAAATATATATATAAATATATATAGGAAAATTTATTCCTACTTACCATAATTTTCTTTTCCTGGTCATAGGCCATGGGAGCACACCAATGGGTAGCTCCTCCCTATCCCTAACCAGACAGGAACCTAATTAAAACAGAAGGTAAGTAATAATGTCACTGATAGAGTTAACTTAATATTAAGCAGTTGTGGAGAGATATACTCTCATGGTCGAAAGGGGTGAAGATTTCAGAGCCCTAAAAAAAAAAAACAGGGAAGAATTCCACAGGGAGCAATGGTTAACCGTGGGATAATATAAAAATACAGCAGACAGAAATTTAAATACTTCCATATCAAAGCCCTTTCGCGAAAAGAGATATCAAAGAGTGCTGAGACATATATCTCTGAGGTGATGTGGCTAATTCCTAGATGAGTCCTGGATTGAAAAACTTAGAACCTCCTTGGTAGAATGAATAATCACCTATTAGAAATAAACAAGGAGAAAAGGCATCACAACTCTGTAAAGGTAAGGATATACGTTTTCCACGGCCTTCAGAAGGGTATTAATTACTGTAGTTCAAAAACTCTTATATTTAAGCCCGTCTTACAATATTGAAACCTTCAGAATGAGGAAAGTAGCACTGGATCTGATGGAAGAGGGTAGAATTATTTTGGAAGATCCCATGCAGGTACTGAAGAAGATAAGTAGAAGTGGAAACCATGGACGGGGTACCAATATGGAACTGTCAGGATGACTGATATTGGCTCTTGAAACCTATGCAAAAGAGAAATGTTGGATGTCTACTTAGGAGCAGAGTCCCAGGTACTAGTGTCTGAAATTCCAATGGATGAAAACTGAGATACTCCTTGTGTTGAAAACTTCTCTCAGTGTAGAACCATTCCTCCTTTAAGGATCTAAGGGGACTGGGAACTGGAAAAGATACTCTACACCCTCTGACATCCAAAAAGAAAGGCTTAAGGTAAAAGGAATCTGGAAATAAAATGGTCCACATGAGCGGATTCTGGAACTACTGAAATAGGCTGAACGTATTTGATTTTGGAGAAAAGTTCCTCAACCCCAGTGAATGGTATTCATAGTTATCACTGTCCAAAGAATTTCCATAGGAAACTTAACCTCCGACATCTTATCTGATCTATGGTGGAGAACCTGGATCAAAACTCTCTCTGCTGAGAGCAGACCATGTCGAACTGTGTTCCCAGCTATACCCTGAACTGGGAGGAAGAAAGGTGACTACAGCAGACATTCAGATATAAAAATAAAAGTGTCATCCTACTGCAACCTGAAAAACATCTGGTGATGTGACATAAAGGATACATGGCAATAAGCATCCTGCAAATCTATAGAAATCATCCAATGTACTAGGAATACTACCTTTATAAAGAAGACAGTCAAGAATCCTGTAAACTAGAATGGATCTCCAACATCTGTTATAAACAGATTCTTTGTGTTCTAGTTGCTTTAAAAAAAGAATTCTCACAATAGCTTCCTCTAATTGAAGGGAAGCCATGAGATTTACAAAGCATCTCTTTTTACCTTTTTATTTCTCTGGTAGAATAATGACCACTTACATCAAGGTTGAGATCTACCATACTCTATTCCTGGTGTGAAATACCTTGGTCCGAGAAGGAAGGTAATGAGAGTCTTTGGATCGAAATGGTCTTCTGAACCTTAGGTCTTGAAGTAGACAAGCTTTCCTGCCCTCTGCAGTTCTCTTGATCCATTAATATAGGAGGATGCATCTGTTGACCAGGTACCAAGCCAAAGAGCCCTGATAATAGACACAAAGAAAGTCATTTCTGGCTAGAATATAATGCAACCTACATAGGTTTTTAGCTGAAGACTATTTCCAGATGACTTATAAATTATCAAAAGACAAAGGCAATTTATCTCTGATATGCTCCTCCACATTATCCATACCAAACTTAGGACCATGTATATGCCATGGAGTTTCAGAGAGATCCCGCGTTGTTTACAGGCAGAGAGGAACATTTAGCCAGTCTAAGGACTGTATCGTCTACTTAGGAGCAGAGTCCCAGGTACTAGTGTCTGAAATTCCAATGGATGAAAACTGAGATACTCCTTGTGTTGAAAACTTCTCTCAGTGTAGAACCATTCCTCCTTTAAGGATCTAAGGGGACTGGGAACTGGAAAAGATACTCTACACCCTCTGACATCCAAAAAGAAAGGCTTAAGGTAAAAGGAATCTGGAAATAAAATGGTCCACATGAGCGGATTCTGGAACTACTGAAATAGGCTGAACTTCCTCATCCGCTGATTCTATATCTCTGAATGTATCTATCTCCAAGGATTCTTCAGAGTATTCATTCTGGGAATTGTCCAGAGGATCCAAGCTGTAACACCTACTATGACGTCTTGAGATACCTCCTGTTTAATAGTACATAATAAACGGGACATGGGCCTGTAGCCACTTTCAGACAGTCTGTGCAGAGACTTTACTTTTACAAGGATCTCTTATCATATGCCTTACAAACAGTTCTTTAGTGTGACTTCTCTTGTATGATCCGGATTATTGTCTTCCCGTAGAGCTATCATCATAGGGAATTCCAATTATGAATAGGCCCTCTTTTGTTTAGTAATGTTAGTCAATGTCATATTAATCCTTGCAATCCATGTGCATGTCCGGCCTGCTACCCCTTGGTCACTGCAGGAGACAGGATGATGGCATAATCTTGCTACCCCTAGGGTCACCACAAGTAAATCCATATGCTCTGTATGTGCATGCCCAACCTGCTACCCCTTGGTCACTGCAGGAATTATGGTGATGGCATGATCTTGCTACACCCTAGGGTCAAGCAAGTTAGAAACCCTGGTCACTAAAGGGTTTTCTCCAGGGGGTTACCTTTGCACAGAGCCACGTACTGAAGACTTCCCAAGGGAGAGAGGCTGACCTCCCTTGAGACAGAAGGTAACAACCCTCTGGTAAGCCAAAAAGAAAAATTCTCTAGTCTTAGAAAGACTAAGTCTGTCCTAGGGATAGGACAGGAACAAAAAGACTGAGGGTGGGAGGGGTAGGAGGGGTTACTTATACCTTCTGTTTTAATTAGGTTCCTGTCTGGTTAGGGATAGGGAGGAGCTACCCATTGTTGTGCTGCCATGCATATGGCCAGGAGATATCTCTCTCTCTCTATCTCTCTCTCTCTCTCTCTCTCTCTATATATATATATATATATATATATATATATTTTTTTTTTTTTTTTATTTAAACAAGGAGTGCCTACCTTTCACTACAGACACTCTAAAAATCACACTCTAAAATCCGATGTTCAAAGGTAATTTATGATTCACCAATAAATATCACAACAGGTTACCAATAATTCTATTTTTATTGTGACATGAAAATAATGATCATGCATTACACCAATGCAATGCAAAGGACTAGAAGAGGAGGGAACACCGCACCAGGGGTGGGGGCCGGGGTAGGTCCCCCCCCATTATTTTTATGGCCCCCACCGGCCACCCAGGCTTAGGTGGATGTGGAATCTGCTTTCATTATGGCCCCCACCCGCTGCCCAGGGGTGGGGGCCAGGGGTGGCAGTAGGTCCCTCCCCCCTCATTATCATTATGGCCCCCACCCGCGGCCCAGGGTTGGGGTTAAAAAAAAACAACATGATTCGGCATCACAGTGCCGCTTTAAGTTACTAGCCCTCAACAAGTAATTAATCCTTGTCTGTCTTAAAGTTAAGCAACAGATGATTATGAAAATTAGTTATGGAAATATCTGAGTTACAGAATAATCATATCAATATAATTATGGCAAATGTTTGCCTGATCTACCATATATTTTATTTGACTGCAGAACAAACTAAATACATAGGATTAAAATTTAGTTCTAAAGTATTTACGGTTTACTTTGAATATTGACTACCTCAGGTACTTCCATAAGGTATAAAATAAAAAAAATAAAAAAATTGAAAGAAAGTTAAGGCCCTGGGGAGATAGCGCAGCTAAGCAGACAAGGGCTCATGTATGAGTGTGGGCATAGATGCGTGTGATTGGTTGTTTATGAATGTGTAGGTGGGATTATGTGTTGTGTGAGTTAGTGGGGGTGGTCTTACCTCAGTGCCACTTGGGATTCGGGCCAGCAAACAGCTTCCTGTCCTCCTGCTCCTGTTTGTCCTGGGCCTGTCGGTTTTACCAGCTTGAGGGATGGATGTTGAGGCTATTCTGGCTTCCCTCAGGGCTGCTTCAGCGCTGGATGGTGGCCAGCAACTATGTGATCAATTTGCTCACCTTAATTCAGGTATGGCTGTCGGTGTGGGTCCCTCCCGCGGCCTACCTCCTCCTGGGGCCTCCTCTTGCAGCCCATGCCCCTGGGGGCTGCACTAGCACCGACCAACGTTTTTGCTCACCGGTGAGGTTGTCCCCTGACACCACTCCTCGGGCCCAGTTGAGGAGTAGGAGCCCATGCCCGAGGCATCACCAGGAGGAACACGCGGCCGACCGGCTGGCTCCAGCCTCACGGTCGGCATCCCCAGCTCAGCCAGGGTTGAGGACGGCAGGCGGCACCTTCACGACCTCAGGCGGCCGCCCTGCAGCCTTCCAGTGTCAGGGCTTACCTGAATGGGAGTCTGTAGCGCAGATATATGTGCTCATCCTTGCAAGTAAACACAGGCCAAGGTGGTCAGGTAAGAATTCACCTGGCCTGTGAGTCGGTGCATGGGGGCTGTGCAATATGATGCTCCAAGTCGCAGTGCAGATACAGACATAAACAGGAGAATCGTCGTTGGTAAGCCAAAGGTCAGTGGGTGCCTCTCCCCTTTTCCCTGTCTCTGCTGGTCCCCCCCTCTCTTCCTGTGTCCACCCCACTCTGCCCTGCTCTCTTCCTATCCCAGGTCCCCTCCGTTCTCTCCCCTTCCCTCTACTCTCCCTGGGTCCCCTCTGTCCTCTCCTCTCCCAGGGCCCCCTCTCCTCCCTGCTGGTCACTTACCTCGGCCACCTTGTGTCGGGCGTGGGCTCATCTACTTTCTACTGCTGTTTTCTCAGGACCTGGCTGCTGTTGCTGGAGCTGACCACCAGGTGGCTCCTGGAGCAACTTTGTGGACCTCAATGGATGCTGGAGTTCCTGTCTCTTTGCCTCAACCTGTGAGTGCAGTGCAGAGGTTGGAACGCCAGGTTGCAAGCGGTAAGTGCAGTGTTCCCTCCTCTTCTAGTCCTTAAGGTCTCGCGCTGGGGGGGTTCCTCTCAGGACTGCGTGGGTTTTTAGATCAGTGGGAGCGGGGGGTTGCAGTTAGAGGGAACACCTCTATTGATGGTCAGCTGCGGTTGGTTTGTGTCAGGGCTTACCTGGGTTGGGAGTCCGGCAGGCAGAGATGTATG
The DNA here is from genome assembly GCA_933207985.1 of Pelobates cultripes. Taxonomy (NCBI): domain Eukaryota; kingdom Metazoa; phylum Chordata; class Amphibia; order Anura; family Pelobatidae; genus Pelobates; species Pelobates cultripes. The sequence continues at coordinate 112,552,502 of OW240920.1, read as the reverse complement.
CCCACCCTTGCAAGAAAACACAGGCCGAGGTGGTCAGGCAAGAATTCACCAGGCCTGTGAGTCGTGCACGGGGGCTGTGCAGGATAATTCCGAGTTGCGGTACAGGAACGGATAAACTAGGAGAATAGTCATGGGAAGCCAAGGGTCAGAGGATGCCAGAAGTCAGAATAAACTAAAACACAAGCCGGAGTCAAGAGCAAACTGGAGAACAGGGAACAGCAAACCGATCACCAGAGTCAAGGAACTGATACTGCCTTCTTGGAGAGGCAGTGTTATATACCTGGCTAACGAGACATCAACTTCAGGTAACATGAGTGGCAGGAGTAGTTCCACTAAATGTCCAGCCCCCAGTGCTAGATACTAGAAAGGGCTAGATACACGCAATAGTAAAGCTGAGAAATGACTCAGAGGTAACATAACAGCACCAGAATCGCCAGATTCCCAGGTTCGAATCCTGACAGCTTGGTCCACAGCCCAGCGCCCTCCCCTGGGTCCTTGTCCTTGGTGGGTAGTTGTCCATTGCCTTTGGCGCCCCTGGCTCTCCCTTTGCCCATGATGTCCTGCGATGTTGCCAGCATGGCTTCTCTTGAGCCGGGTGTTTCAGACGTGGCACGTGGCGAGGCTTACATGTGCTGGTCTGGCCCCATGGGCTTGCACTTGAAACAAGAAATGAGGGGAAAATTTTGGAAAGGGGAGTTTGTGGAAATATTTTCCCTCCTGCCATTGGAGGAAGCTCCTCTGGTGGTGAAAAAGAACAGTAAGGAGTCTAAAAAGGGTAGGGAAAAGTACCGCTATCGGAAAATTCCCAAGACATTTGGGAATTGGATTCAGGCTTTTTCTCTTTTGGCCAGCATTGTGGGGGAGAAGTCTCTCCAGAAGATCTCCGCGTTGTTCTGCTACCAGGACACTATTTGGAATGCGTGTCACACCTATGGGGGCTGTGTTGGTGGAGGTACAACACAGGTTGGTGGAGGTACAACACAGGAGGTTTCACCAGTGGCTGGCGGTGCCTCCTTCGCTGTCCTGGGACCAGATGGATATTGGCCACTGGCTTTCAATTATGAGCCATCCAGCCCCCCAGCAGGGCGCTTTTTCATCCTTTCATGGGGTGGCCGGTGGTGGAATGTCCTCATCCCCGTCGGCCCCCAACCAGAGGCTGGGCTGTTGTTTGAAGTTCAACGACAGTCACAGTAAGTGGGGGTCCTATTGCCGGTTTAAGCCCGAGTGCTCCGGTTGCGGTGGCGCCCATCCCATCTCACGCTTTTTCAAACGCTAAAATAGCGAGAAAGGGGACATGGGGTCTAAGGGCGACAACTCCGGTAGTCGTAAATGCAATGTGCCCGTGGCTCGTCCTTTATAGGAATCGAAAAGCGGCACGGATCTTATTGGAGGGGTTTGAGCAGGGATTTTGGATCCCCTTCTAGGAGCGCCCTCCCTCACTCTTGGTTCGGAACCTTTGGTCCATGCGGGAATTCCCTCAGGTGGTTCGGGAAAAGCTGGATAAGGAAGTCTCCTTGAGCCGGGTGGCCGGCCCTTTTTTAACTCCCCCTATGTCTAATTTGTGGGTTTCTTCTTTAGGCGTGGTGCCTAAGAAGGACCCTGGTAAATATTGCCTGATTCACCATTTATCGTACCCTCCTGGGGGTTCGGTGAATGATGACATTTCGGCCAAACTGCCGGGTTTCCTACGCATCTTTCGGTTCACATGGTACGGGCTGTGGGCCACAGGGCTTTGCAGGCTTAGGTGGATGTGGAATCTGCTTTCCAGCTGCTTCCAGTGCACCCAGAGTGTCATCGTTTTTTGTGGATATGTGCCTCCCTATGGGTTGCTCTCTATCCTGCTTCTATTTTGAGCACTTTCTTGGAGTGGGTGGTGCGGAGGGAAGCAGGGGTCAACTCCCTCCTGCACTACCTGGATGACTTCTTGTGTGTGGGGCCGCCTGAGTCGCACATCTGCGCTCTGCTGCTGCGGGTCCTTGGTGTTCTGTTGGCCCATGACAACCGGGTCCAGTTACGTGCTTTAGTTTTGAGATCGATTCAGTGGCCGAAGAGTGTCGGTTGCTCCAAGCTAAGGTTCTGGACCTCAGTCAGTGGTGTCAATGGCGTTGGGGTGGCGTAAGATCCAGCTGCGCTGGCTGCAATTGCTTCTGGGGAAGCTGTGGTCACTCGCCCTCAGCACTTTATTTGGCTTACGCGACCATTGTGAGATGACTTGGCTGTCTGGGATTCTTTATTGACCTCTTAAAACTGGCAGGCCCCAGAGGTCTCTAACGCTGACCTCCATCTGTTCACTGATGTGGCTGACTCAGTGGGTTTTGGGGCCATCCTTGGCTCAAAATGGTGAGCTGACTCGTAGCCAGTGGACTGGCATGGGGCAGGGCTCATGCGGAACTTGGCTATTCTGGAACTCTTCCCCATTCGGGTTGCTTTGGAGGTGTGGGCTCCCCAACTCAAGGACAGATGGGTGGTTTTTCATTGCGACAATTTGGGGGTGGTGCAGGCTATTAACCAATTAACTGCTTCTTCTCCCCCGGTGGTACACTTGCTTTGGCGCTTGGTCCTGACCTGTTTGGGACTTAATGTGTCTTGTAGGGCTGTACATCTCCCGGGGGCTCGCAATGTGATGGTTGATGCTCTCTCTCGTTCACAGTGGGACATGTTTCAGGCGGTGGCTCCGCAAGCCGAAATGGAGGGCACCCCATGCCCAGTGGAGATGTGGTCGCTAGGTCTGGCAGACTGATGGAGTTGGTCCGTGGGTCAGTCTCCGCGGCCACATGGGCCCGCTATAACAAGGTGTGGAGGGAATGGGACGGTTGGGAGCTGTCCCTTGGGGGTTTCCAGGACTTACCCGCTCGCCTGCAAGGTCTGGTATGTCTCTTGTACGCCAGGCCCTTAAGGGTTTGCGTAGGGGTTTCCTCACAGAACTCGAGGCATCCCGTCTATTGGCTAGACTGTGTGATTCCTTACATAGGGTTTGCCATTCGGAGTTTGAGGCCTGTCTCTTTCGGCTGGCTTTTTCCCTGGCGTTCTTTGGAGCCATGCGGATTGGGGAGCTGGTGTGCCCCAGTCGTCAGCAGGTCGGGGGGGGGGGTGCTATCTGATGATGTTACTCACACAGCGGATCAGATTTCCTTCAGGATTCGCCACTTAAAGACTGATCTCTTTGGGAGACGTAAGTGGGTCTGACTGGGGGCTGTGCCGGGTGCCGGCATTTGTCCAATTTTTTCCTTTGGAGAGTATTTGCTCCTTAAGCCCAGCTTCTCCTGCCCTCCCCCTTTTGGTGCATGAGGATGGTAGCTTTCTCTCTCACTTCCAATTTATTAGGGTGTTCCGTTTGGGGCTCGAATTTCTGGGTATTGATGGCTGGGAGTTCGGGGGCATTCATTTCATATAGGGGCAGCTACTGACGCCTTTAGACTTGGCATGCCTGTGCAGGTGGTCCAAAGAATTGGGAGGTGGGAGTCAGGGTGTTATGCTTCCTATGTTCACCCGGCTGGTCTCCTGACTTGATTTCTTTCCGCAGATTCTGTTCCCCCAGGATTTGGATCATGGGACACTCCTATGTTTATTGGGCCAGGCAGCATGCGGCGGTCCGGACTGGAGGCGAGCGGTTCCGTTTTATGCCTTCCGAAGCGGAGGATCGGTGGTTTGGTATGAGAGGCATGAAATGGGTGCGGCTCCTCCCTGACGTGGTTCAGTTGTCCCGCCTCCTGGGGGTTCCAAGTGTCTTGGTGATCCATCTGGTGGGGAATGACCTGGGTTCGGTGCCCATTTGGGTTTAGTATCGGCCGTTAAGTAGTACTTGGCACGCATTTTAATTCTATTTCCAGACGTACGCCTGGTTTGGTCTGAGGTTATTGCTCGTAATTTCTGGCAGCGCGCCACGGAACCAGAGTGCCATGGAGTGCTGCCGCCACAAATTGAATAGGCAGGTTTCTAGGTTTGTCTTGGTGGTTCGGGGGATTTCAGTTCGCCATAGGATTTTTGAGCGGGATGCGGACAATCTATTTCAAGGGGATGGGGTGCACTTGACGGAGGTCGGGCTTGACCTCTTTAATCTCGCTCTGCAGGAAGCAGTGGAACAGGCCAGGGATGGTCTTGGTGGGGTCCCCTGCTGATTTAAGGTGTAAAACAGCGGGGTTGTGGTTGTGGATATGTCCTTGCCAATTAAGTTTGAGGTGGTTACGTTAAAGTATGTGGAATGAAGTGAGCAAGTTTTCAGGTCTCAACTTCCTCTGCTCTAAAGGGTTAACCTTAGGTTACCGGATATGTCGTGCCCACCGAGTGAGGAAAAGGTGCCAAGGGGGGAGGTGAGAGGACATGGTACATAGGTGCATGGTCAGTTTATTGGCAAGGACGGTTGGGTTCACTTTATGACACTATGTGTTAAGTTATATATTAAGTTATGGTTATTTATGTTTAACGTTTTGGTTACATAAAAGAAAATAGATTATTATAATAAATTATGGATGTGTTATACAGTAATTATCATATGTTATAATAAATGCTGTGGCCTGTTTCATCCATACTATGCTGCCTGTCATTATTTGGGGCGTGAATTTGGGTTGGTTTATGATTGATGCTGTATCATGATTCCCCACTACGTACATACAAGTATCAAGTGTGAAATTAGCTTTCAATTTTTTATTTTTTATTTTTTTTTTAATAAGAGTTGGAAGAGAGAAAATCAGTATTCCTCCAAGCAGAGTGTCCAAGTGATTACTCTTTTTCTCCCATAATCTCATTTAAAAACACCTTTATCAGTTGAATAGCCGGTGGTTTTCACAAGGGGTGTGAAAATTAAAATTAACGCCAGGGGGAACTCTTGATTAATTGATTGCAGCTTGATCTCATAAGGCAACAGGATAGCATACTAAATCCTCTAATATCCCTATGAAAGAAAAAGTGTGTAATAAAACTAACACTGCATTTTACTCTGAAATAATGGACACACTTGAAAAAGATTCTATATCCAAAGATTGGAAATTAAATCTTAAAGAGGGCTATGACCAGGAACAAATGAACAGTAATGTATGCAAAATATGGTAACTGCTTTAAACGATAAGGCAAGATCTCAGAGATTATTAAGGCAGGATTTAGCATTGATCAACAATAAAATAACAGTGTTGGAAACCAATTCGGAGCAAATTGAATCTACTATTCTGAAACATGCAGATATACATGACTGTCAGGATTACCAGTTGATCCAGTACGCAGAATTATATCACACCTAGGCCTGGGCACACCCTAATCCCGGTGGCACGCGCTATCTGCCTCCCTCCGTGGGCTGGTGAGGGAGATCAAAGATCTCCCTCAATGACCCACAGGCAGGGAGGGAGACAGGAGAGGACCAGGGGAGCTCTTGCCAGCAACTCCACCGGGTTCCTCTCGCGAGGTCGGCGCGTTGCCGCGGCAATGCTCAGATCTCGCGAGAGTGAACTCTAGCCCCCTGCAGGGCTAGAGTTCACTCACCACTGGACCACCAGGGATGGCAGCAGCACAGCCCCCCCTCCCTACATAAGGTAAGAAGGGGGGTTAGTAACTAAACAGCCCCCCACCCCACACAAACAGCACACACACACACACATACATCACCCTTAGGTACACAAACAGCACCCTTACACACACAGAGCATGCACACACACACAGCACCCTCACACATACAGCGCCCTTACACACACACACAGCGCCCTCACACACACAGCAGTATATGTGTGTGTGTGTATGTATATGTGTATGTGTGTATATATACATGGCGTGTGTGTTTGTGCTTTAGGGTGCTCACCCTTATACAATAGGCTGTGCACGCCTATGCACCTAGGACTAAAAGTAACGTCTTACCGGACCTTAGAATTGCCGGACTTAACGTACCAGAGAATAGTCAGAATATTTGCCGAGGTCAGGGACGCAGAAGGAGACACAACGATGAGGGAAAGCTCAACATCAAGGATACCAGAATTCAGGGAAGTCAAAATGAAGCCAAAGTCAATAACCAGAATTTAAACGAACAAGAACACACTCTCGGATAACTAACTAAGGGAAACCACGAATGGAGAACTGAACAATATGAAGGATTTGCTAGTGTCAGGATGTACCAAAATGTTAGCAGAAGCAAACAATTTTTTAGGAAGTTCAAAAGCTTCTCTAGCTACCTTAGACCATATAGTACAACTAGCCCCCTTACGTGTCATATTGGTGATGGGGGCTATTACAGAAGAGAAACCTTTGATGAATCTCCTGTAGTAATTAGCAAAACCAATAAACATTTGAATGGCTTTTAACCCATTCGGTAAAGGCCAGTGTAGAACAGCCTCTAGTTTATGAGGATCCATTTGGAAACTAGAGGCGGAGATATTATACCCCAAAAACTATACCTCAGGACTGGTCAAAGATGCATTTCTCAAGTTTGCAATAAAGACAATTTTAAAGCAAAGTTTAAAGTTCTTGTTTGACATGTTTGTGATGAGTCTGGGGGATAGGGGAATAAATAAGGATATCATCCAGGTATACTAGAACAAAATAATAAATATAGCCTCTGAGCACATCATTTATAAAGTCCTGAAATACGGCCGGAGCATTACATAAACCGAAAGGCATGACAAGGTACTCGTAGTGCTCACTTCTAGTGTTACATGTGATTTTGCACTTCTGATCTTCCCTAATTCTTACCAAATTGTACGCACTCCTAAGGTCAAGTTTAGTAAATACCTTAGCAGCCTGGAGCCTGTTGTATAATCCTTCTCTCACCACCAATACTTCCAATTGGTATCCTTTTGTGAGAAATCCACTCTGCGTTGTGTATTAATAGTGAATGTAATATCCCTGTGTCACCTCTTCCATGAACTAACATATCTTTATCCCCTTGTCCAGATAAATATATGACTAGCACTACTAAAGTATTCTACCCGATATTACAAATAAACAGCCAACACCATAGTTATTACCAGAGAGAAATCTTTACTTAGAATCTGCCCAGTTAAATATTACAGAAGATGAATGTTACAGTTATATTATTACAGAGTTACAATACATTCATAACATTCACACATTCCATCTATCTAATATTTTTTGCTACATTGTGTATGTGGTGTGAGATGTTGTGTGCAGTGTGTGTGTGTGTGTGTGTCTTACCAGCCTATTCCAATGTGATGTCAGAATCTTCTTTTTTTAAAGGAATTGGTTCCCATGTTGTACATAGCCAATTCCTCAGCTCACCTGATATGTACATGTGATTTACTTTCCCAAAGCCTAAAGTGTTGTATATCCTGTTATTTTATTTAAGTGCAAACTCTCCCAGCCATCCCCTCGCCTCTAACCTAAGGTGTGTTTTCCTAGATACTCTCCCCCACTTAAATAAGATCTAATAAGGAGATTATTCACATACAACCCCGCCACCCACTCTGATTTCTGCATATTAATAATCAAGGCAAGACCTACACATTTATTTTATACCCCTAAAATGGACATGAGCTCTAATACTTGATGAATAAAAGCAGTATATATATACACACAGGAGGTCATGCAACGAACGTGGAATGTAAACCACGTATACACGCAAGATTATGGCCTGAACCTGACCATTGGGAAAACACTCTCATGCCATATTTGAAAACACTGCATATACACCACTATAATTAAGCATTGCCTCAAAGTCATATAAACCGTACATTGAAATAGATTGATAAATAACATGTGTTATGACCTGTCACAATGTTTTCCATGGAGGCCTGTGAGCCTCATTATCTGATTTCTTATTGCTTTTTCCTCAATAAAATAAGATTTGCAAAAAAAAACATTACTCTGTCTCCAAGCTGATGCTCTGTTATATAACCTTTTGGGAAAACAAAAAACAACGACAAAGCATCAAAGATGTTTGTCAGCATGCAATCTATAGAAAACTGACAACGGTCTGTTGCCATACAAAGATAAAAATAAAAAATCAGCTTGAGGCTATTTTTGTTGGTAACCATATATAGAAACAAAAGAAAAACAAACATACCTACAGATGTAAAGAAAAACAAAAAATGATGGGAGTTATTAATTGGTGGAGACCCTCAATTGATCAGTCTTTCCCTCCTCTCTCATCTGTTCCCTAAGCACTTTTACATCTGCCTACAATCTCTCAGTCTGTCTCTTCAGGTCCCAGTATTCTCTATTCCCTTCTTTATTCCTCCAATTATCCAAATTGCTTCTATTGGTCTGATCATCCCATCTATGATTCCTTCTCCAATTATTCTCCCAAAACCTGTTCCTGTTGTTTCTTCGTTTTTCTCGCCAACTGTGATTTTCCCAGTTATCTCTCCTTTTTAGCCTCTCCCAATTATTATTCCAATTATTGTTGATTACCTGATGCTCCACCCATCTATTTCTCCAATTATCTCCCATTAAATTGCTCCCATTAGCACTATTCCTATTCGCTCTGACTTTTGTCACTACCAGATTCATTCTCACCTCTAAAATTTCCCATATGCTGAAATCTATTTCCCCTGAATGGTTTCTGTGGATCGCTCTGTCTTTTGTCACTACCAGATTCATTCTCACTTCTAAAATTTCCCATTTGCTGAAATCTATTTCCCCTGAATGGTTTCTGAGGATACTCTGGTCCCTCTACTCGTAAAATCCTTGCAGCATCAACAGCAAAACTCAAATTTTTAACCTTTCTTCGCCTCAAATGATCAGCTTTTAACAGTAAATCACACATATCTGATGGGTTTGAGTTTACAGATATTATCTCATCTTTAATATCTTCCTCTAATGGATCCAAAAACATTGATCTATGCACCAGCCCTGTCTGTTCAAAACCAGGATTACTGACACCAAACTGTTCCATCAATGTGGAGATTCTATCTAATAATATCTGCTACATTGTGTATGTGCTGTGAGATGTTGTGTGCAGTGTGTGTCTTACCAACCTAGTCCAATGTGATGTCAGTATCTTCTATTTTTAAAGGAATTGGTTCCCATGTTGTACATAGCCAATTCCTCAGCTCAATTGATATGAAAATGTGATTTACTTTCCCAAGGCCCAAAGTGTTGTCTATCCTGTTATTTTATTTAAGTGTGAACTCTCCCAGCCATCCCCTTGCCTCTAACCCAAGGTGTGTTTTCCTAGATATAGACTCCCTTGAAGACTAGTTGATATGTAAATGTGATAACCTTTCCCAAGGATGTAGCGGTGCCTTTCAGGTGCTGTATCTTTCCAACTATCTAAACAGAAACGCTTTGAAGATAATTCCTGATCTCCCATACAGACAGACTTAAATCAAGCACATATTAATCAGATATATAATCGTAATATTTTCCCCAACAGAGCCTATCAAACAATTCGGAGATAAGAGGAATGGGATGGCATTTTTTATTGTGATCTTGTTTAACCCCTTAAAGACACATGACATGTATGACATGTCATGATTCCCTTTTATTCCAGAAGTTTGGTCCTTGAGGGGTTCAAGGACCAATATAGGCACCCAGACCACTTCAGCTTAATGAGGTGGTCTGGGTGCCTGGTCCATCTAGGGTTAAGCCTTTTTTCTATAAACATAGCAGTTTCAGAGAAATTGCTATGTTTATGTTAGGGTTAATCCAGCCTCTAGTGGCTGTCTCATTGACAGCCGCTAGAGGGCTTCCGCGTTTCTCACTGTGAAAATCACAGTGAGAAGACGCCAGCATCCATAGGAAAGCATTGTGAATGCTTTCCTATGGACTGGGTGAATGCGCGCGCAGCTCCTGCTGCGCATGCGCATTCAGCCGAAGAGGAGGAGAAGAGGGGCGAGAGGAGGAGGAGAGCTCCCTGCCCGGCGCTGGAGAAAGAGGTAAGTTTAACCCCTTCCTCACCCTAGAGCCCGGCGAGAGGTGGACCCTGAGTGTGGGGGCACCCTCAGGGCACTATAGTGCCGGGAAAACGAGTATGTTTTCCTGGCGCTATAGTGGTCCTTTAAAGGCCTGTAATCAATGCATGGCCATAATTCCCCATCTTTTTTGGATGCAAAAAAGAACCCTGCTCCAGCAGGAGAGGATGACTTACGTATGTGGCCTTTATTTAGAGAATCTTTAGGGAGATATGCAGGGAGACCAGGTAGCTGCCTGCCGAACCCCAGGTAAGTTGACAACATCTCTGATGGCGTGGCTGCTATGTTTGAGTGCAGCCACGCTGGCAGAGATGTCGGAGTTCGTGACAACGACGACCTCATTGAAAGAATAAAAGAAATGGAACTACACTCCAAAACAGAGAATCAAAAATTAATTTGTAATATGTCAGATGTGGAGGATGATAGCAGAAGAAAGAATATTAGAAATAAAGGCCTACCGGATACTATTCTGCAAAATGAATTAGAGGACTACTTGAAGGCTCTGATGTATTCTATTAACCCATAATTTACAGACTTGGAATTACAGATTGATAGAATACACATACTTCCAATACCAAATTCAGCTCCTAAAGAAGCACCTAAAGACGTGATTGCTAGGATTCATTTCTTCAAGGTGAAAGAAGATTTCATTTGGGCGTTCAGATCTAAAAACTTCCCAAGCAAATTTAAAAACAACAAGATTTTTCAGGACTTCTCCCCTGCCACAGTTCAAAGGAATTCAGCCAACCTAAGGAAAAGAAACATTAAATATAGATGGGGGTTTCTAGAGTTGAGCGGACACCTGGATGTTCGGGTCCGGCGGGTTCGGCTGAACTTTAAAAAAAAGTCCGGGTTCGGACTTGAACTTGACCCCGAACCCCAACCCCAACGAGGTCAATGGGGACCCGAACTTTTGGGCACAAAAATGCCTCTAAAAAACTCCTGGAAAGAGCTAGAGAGCTGCAAAAGCTAGTAAATGGGGGTAAGAGTAGGACAAGTGCCCTGCAAACAAATGTGGATAACATAAAATAACATTAAAACTGAGCCATAAAATAGCACTAGATGGAATCTTTGATTTTAGCTTTGGAAGAACATAAATCAAAATCTAAAGCATGGCTGTCAGGAGAATCAACAGAATTATCCATTTGAGAGAGGGTTGGAGTGCAGGGTATTCTCTTTCATTGTTCAAACTGAGCTCAACTCCTGATGCATGGAGAAAAGGCCTTCACAAGCCTCTGCTATTGTTTACGTAGTTTATACTAAGTGACCCATAGGTTGAGGAGGCGGTGACCGTGGCGGTGTAGGTGGAAGCAGCGGTGGAGGATGAGGTAGCCAACACTGTTTTTTTTTTAATTGTGGTAGCCCACAAAATAATGGGACATACAAAAAAAGAAATATCTGAGGCCTGCGATGCATTTCTTGCAGTCCTGATGCGTGGAGAAATGCTCAACTCCTGATGCATGGAGATATGGCCTTCACAAGCCTCTGCTAATGTGTACCTAGTTTATACTAAGTGACCTATAGGTTGAGGAGGTGGTGACCGTGGCGGTGTAGGTGGAAGCAGCGGTGGAGGAGGAGGATGAGGAAGCCAACACTGTTTTTATATATATATATATATATAAATATATATATATATATATATATATATATATATATATTAATTGGGGTAGCCCCCAAAATATTGGGACATATAAAAAAGACAACTCTGTTGAACCGCGGGCAAATCGCACATCCCCGTGGCTGTGACTTTGCATGCGGATGTCATCCATATCAACTTTCGATGCCAGTTTCTGCACCTACCATGGTGACCACGGGTAACAGGAAATCAGGGTTCGATTCCGGAGAGGGAGCCTGAGAAATGGCTACCACATGCAAGGAAGGCAGCAGGCGCGCAAATGACCCACTCACGACGCGGGAAGGTAGTGACGACAAATAACAATACAGGACCTTTTAGAGGCCCTGTAATTGTAATTAGTCCACTTGAAATCCTTTAACTCTGATGAAATGGAGGGCAAATCTGGTGCAGAGCGACTGACCCATGCGTGCCGCAGCTGAAACTCCACTATAAAAAAGAAGTGCCCACAATATGGAGGTGAACTAATATACAAGCTCAAATACCTAGAAAGTGGTATCCCCTACACCACTTGCAAACATATTATACATACATATAGAAAAGAAACTCCACTATCGCCTGCTGCTGCTCGCACAGTCTCATGAGGCGGTGAGCGGGAAGGCCGAAGTTACGCTGCAGCGCAGACAGGCGAGCAGCAGCAGGGTGAGAAAGCCAAAAGCACAACATTAGGCATACTGGGTTCCGGTTGTCCGACCGCCGCCCAGACAGTGTCTGGGTCCTGATCACCGGACTGCCCACCTCACTGTGAAACTATGAATGGATCGTTATATCTGGTACGAACCTGAACTTTGCAGTTCGGGTTCGCTCAAGTCTATTATGGATGCTTTGATCGCTACATGTATTACTTGGATAACTGGTAATTCTCGAGCTAATACATGCCGACGAGTGCTAGGGGACAGCTGCTGCGCTTTTGCACCCTGCTCCCTCTTATGCTGTGCTGGTGCCTCTGGGGACCAGCGCCTCTTCCTCCAAACTGCACACGTCACTCGCATGACCTTGATTACATGTGGGGTCTAGGACCTCATCATCCTCCACATCATCTTCCACCCACTCCTCAACCTTGCCATCCTTGCCGGTAGGCACACTGCAGAAAGCCACAGCAGTTGGCACCTGTGTTTTTCCAGCATGTAAAGTCTGCAAAGGACATATGGAAATTGTTTTAGAATTTCCTCCAGGCAACAGTTTTCCCTATAAACTGACATCTCAGTTTGACTTGTGAGGGTTTTGCACCAGAATTACAATATTGTTGAAGTACCTTATAGCTATTGATCACTGGTTTAAATATAGCAGCTTGTTATCTGGTATTTCTAGTGTAGAAAATATCAATCTGTTTTCTATCACTTAGATCTGTGTAACAAGTGTTGTAGGTGTGAAACAATATTACAAGTGACCGATTGTAGTAAATTCGAATCAAAGTTACGCTTCGATTTGACTCTCAGATATGAAGTGAACACCCCAAATATACTATTTAGCACCAAAAAAAATTGACTTTTTAAAACTCCAATGTAAGCAGCAGATTAGCAGCGAAAATAAGAATATTTACAACTGCGCAGTAAGCGCACTATTTGACGCTTCTATTTGACTCTCAGATATGAAGAGCAGGACACAAAATGTACTATTTAGCATATTAGCACACATCATCTTCCACCCACTCCTTAACCCCGCCCCCCTTGCCGAAATGCACACTGCAGAAAGCCACAGCAGTTGGCACCTGTGTTTTTCCAGCATGTAAAGTCTGCAAAGTACATATGGAAATTGTTTTAGAATTTCCTCCAGGCAACAGTTTTCCGTATAAACTGACCTCTCAGTTTGACTTGTGAGGGTATTGCCCCAAAATTACATTATTGTTGAAGTACCTCTTAGCTATTGATCACTGGTTTGAATATAGCAGCTTGTTATCTGGTAGTTTCTAGTGTAGAAAATATCAATCTGTTTTCTATCACTTAGATCTGTGTAACAAGTGTTGTAGGTGTGAAACAATATTACAAATGACCGATGTAGTAAATTCGAATCAAAGTTACGCTTCGATTTGACTCTCAGATATGAAGTGAACACCCCAAATATACAATTTAGCACCCCAAAAAATTTTTTTTTTTAAATTGACTTTTTAAAACTCCAATGTAAGCTGCAGATTAGAATAGAATGTTTACAACTGCGCAGTAAGCACACTATTTGACGCTTCTATTTGACTCTCAGATATGAAGTGCACCACAGGCCACAAATGTACTATTTAGCAGATTAGCACCCAAAAAATAAGAATGTTTACCACTGCCCTGTAAACTCACTATTAGATGCTTCTATTTGACTCTCAGATATGAAGTGCACGCCGCAAAATGTACTATTTAGCAGATTGGCACCCAGAACATAAGAATGTTTACAACTGCGCAGTAAGCACTTTCTATAAGGAGGAGACTATATTTAAAAGAAGAAAAACTACCACAACAAGAGGACATAGTCTTAAATTAGAGGGACAAAGGTTTAAAAATAATATCAGGAAGTATTACTTTACTGAGAGGGTAGTGGATGTATGGAATAGCCTTCCAGCTGAAGTGGTAGAGGTTAACACAGTAAAGTAGTTTAAGCATGCGTGGGATAGGCATAAGGCTATCCTAACTATAAGATAAGACTAGGGACTAATGAAAGTATTTAGAAAATTGGGCAGACTAGATGGGCCGAATGGTTCTTATCTGCTGTCACATTCTATGTTTCTATAAGCACACTATTAGACGCTTCTGTTTGACTCTCAGATATGAAGAGCAGGCCACAAAATGTACTATTTAGCAGATTAACACCCAGAAAATAAGAATGTTTACCACTGTCCTGTAAACGCACTATTAGACACTTCTATTTGGCTCTCAGCTATGAAGTGCAACTCACTAAAATACTATTTAGCAGTTTAGGACCCCCAAAAATTTAAGTTTTAAAACTGCAATGTAACAGCAGTATTTAACGATTCTATTTGACTCTCAGATATGAAGTGCACCCCATTAATGTACTACCCCACTAATGTACTATTTAGCACCAAAAGAAAAAAATTACTTTTTAAAACTCCAATGTAACCGCCTGTATTTGAAGCTTCTATTTGACTCTCAGATATGAAGTGCACCCCACCCCACTAATGTACTAGTTTGCAGAATTCTTTCCTAAGCTTTCCCTATCAGCGGCAGCATCCTCGCCCTACACTAATAAGACTGCATGTGCGTGCGGTGCTACGCGACTCCAGCTTAAATATAGAGGCTGGGTCACATGCTGCACTGGCCAATCACAGCCATGCCATTAGTAGGCATGGCTGTGATGGCTTCTAAGGGCACACAAGTCAAACGCTTGTTGATTGGCTGCCCTGCAGCCTTTCAAAATGCACAATTAAATCGCCGAACACCGAACTCCAACCCAAACATACAGTGATATGTCCGTGTTCGGTTCTGGGGTCCAAAAAAACCTAATGTTTGGTACGAACCCAAACTTTTCAGTTTGGGTTCGCTCAACTCTAACTATAACATCGCCAGAGGAAAGAATGGAAATTATTCTGAATCTACAATATCCAGTACCTGCTTCTCCCGAACCACGTGATCAACATACTCCAAAACCTCAGAGAAAAATTAGGAGAGATAATTAATTATTGAATGTTTTAATTTTTGTTCTTTCTAGCTAAATGTTATTTATAATTTTAGATTTTTAAGTCAAGTAAAAGCAAATCACTCTGGTTCTTTTTTCTTTTTTATATGTTCTTCGATTTTTGAACTCGTTATGGTTTCTTTATTCTTATTATGTTCATTTTTAACCAACAATGCTAGAACAACTACATGATGAAAATATGGACACTAAGGTATCCTTTTCATTATACTCTTTTATTTTATGATGTATAATTTCTGTTCCTCATCAGGGCCGGCGCGTCCTATAGGCGACTTAGGCAGTCGCCTAGGGTGCACCGGCCCAGGGGACACTAGATTTAGGTGACCGGCAGGAGGGAAGTGCACAGCGCTACCTCCTGCCGGTCACTCAATGTTACGTAGCCGGGCGGTGCGAACCGCGGGACAGGAACTTCTGTTTCCTGTACCAGGCAACCAGCGGAATGACAGAAAGTGCTCACTAAGTGAGCGCTTACCTTCAATCCGCCGGTGGCCAGGTACAGGAAACAGAAGTTCCTGTACTGCGGTCTGTGCCGCCCTGCCATGCTACATAGGTAGGACCACTGAAGGGGTGGGGGGGGGGAGAATGGGGACAGGACCACTAAGAAGGGGGGAAGGAGTTGGAAAGGACCTGTAAGAATGGGGGAAGGAGGGGTAAAGGACCACTGTGGGGGTGGGGGGAGAAGCGAACAAGGACCACTAAGGGGATGGGGGAAAGGACCACTGGGGGAGGAGGGGAAGGACCACTGAGGGGTTTGGGAGAGGAGGACCACTAAGGGAGGGTAAGGACCACTATGGGGGGAGAGGGTAAGGACGTCTATGGGGGAGAGGGAAGGACCACTGAGGGGAGAGGGAAGGACCACTGGGGAGAGGGAAGGACCACTGGGGGGACCACTAAGGGGTTTGGGAGAGGGAGGAGAGGACCACTAAGGGGAAGATGGTAAGGACCACTGGGGGGAGGGAAGGACCATGTGGGGAAGGATCACTAAGGGGTTTGGGAGAGGGGGGAGGAGGACCACTAAGGGGAAGAAGGTAAGGACCACTGGGGGATGAGGGAAAGACCACTAAGGGGTTTGGGAGGGGAGGGGAAGGATGACTACTAAGGGGGTGGGAGAGGGAGGACCACTAAGGGGGGGAAGAAGGTAAGGACCACTGAGGTGGGGAGGAGGGGCAGGACCACTAAGGGGTTTGGGAGAGGGGGGGAGATGGAGAACCACTAAGGGGGTAGGGAGAGAGGATGGCCAGTAAGGAGGGGGAGTTACCACCAAGGGGGGGGGGGACTGCAGAGGGACAAGGGGACAAGGGGCCAAGGGAGAGTAGTAAGAGACAGAATGGAAGATCACTAATTGACAGGAGGGTAGAGCACTATAAAAAAATAAAAAAATAAAATAAAATAAAGAGCTGCTCCCCTCTCACTCCACTCCCTGTGAGAGAACTCATGGGTGGGCCATGTAGGTGGATTTATGGGTGGCCCTTGTATGCAAACTCACAGTCAGGCCCTGGAGGGCCCAGACCTTGAGCTGTGTAAGGGGCCCCATAAAATGGAGCTGCTTCCTGTTTGTTAATTGTTGTGAGCACTGTTACAAACAGTCTCCAGAGAGCCTCTTCTACACCAGACCTGTGGAGCCAGACTGCAGCCTGAGCCCATCATCCTCTTGTCCTCATCTGGTGGTAAGTAGGCAATCCAATATATTAGTGGCACTAATCTCTAATTTACCTCACATTAAAGGGCCACTATAGTCACCAGAAGTTCTGATGTATATAGCCTGTGCCTGCAGGCTTTTTAATTTAAACACACTGCTTTTCAGACAAAAGACACTGTGTGCAGCACTGGCGTTGGCCCATATGGCATTCTTCATTGTGATATGTTCACTACCCTGCAACTATTTTACACTTTATTTTGTTTTGTATCATCTCTTCCTTCACAGTCTTTCCTTTCTTCTCTAAATTCTATATATTTTTCACACATCTCTTTTTGTTTACTGTTTTATCATTAAATTTGTTTGTTTTTCATTTATTCTTTTTTTTAAATGTTCCATTATTGCTGGTGTCCCTAGCCCTTTCTTCACTCCAAATACGGGTCTGTATATATTAATAGAGAGGGAATCTTTTGTTTCCTTCCTTTCTCTGGCCCTTTTTTATTTTTTGTTAATATTATTTTGTCTGTTTTATGTTTCTTTTTTGTTTGTCTTTTATTTTATATGCTATGTTTTTCTCCAAATCCTTTTTTGTTTCCCTTCACACAGTTTCTATACTTATACTTGGCATATCTTAATTACATTCCTTTATTTGTCTAAGCTGTAAATATAGTTCATGGTACAAATCATTTTTCAGTTGGATGGGACACTTAAAAATTGAGACACCTCAAAAGACCCAGCATCTGCAATTTCGTTTGGCTTCCTAGGTTTCCTGATTTTGTGTGGTGCGATTCTAGCCCCTAATATTTTTTTATTTTTATTTTTGCTCTTTTTAAGCAATTAAAATGGTTTTAAAGATTTATTTCCTGAATGTGAGGGGCGTAAATACATCGCACAAAAGACTGTTGCTATTGAGGGAGACAAAAAAAGATAGACATGAAATTTTATTTATTCAAGAGTCTTATTTTAAGTTAAATAATACCCCAAAGGTTTTGGTAAAAGATTATCCCACTCAGTTTCATTCTACATTACACACCAAGGTTAGCGGTGTCTCAATTTTTATCCATAAAAATGTAGCAGTTACACTATTGACATTTTGCTTGATCTAGAGGGTAGATATGTGATTTGGAAAAGCCTATTAAATAATGTGGAATAAACTATGTCAAACGTACATTTTTCTAATTCTAATCAATTTCATTTTTGAAAAAAATTGTTAATAAAGTGTCCAACAATATTGACGGCAGACTGATAATCAGTGGAGACACTAATTTTGTCTTAGACCACAATATTGATATAGTTAGAGAATCTAACCGCGCCATTAAGAATTATTGTACTGAAAAATTGTCGAATCTTTGTTACAAATTTTGCTTTTCACAAGGCCTATTTGAGTTGGCGCATTCTACATGAAGGAGAGCGAGACTACACCTTCTATTCATCTATCTACAATATGTATTCTCAGATTGACAGATTCTTGATTGGATAAAATGTTATTCCTCTTATTATACATTCTGACATCTTGGATGTTAATTAGTCCGACCATGCCCCCATAGTGTTTTATCTAGAAGAATCCTTCCAATTGAACCCAGATAGTGTCACATCCTGACAGCCAGACTTGGTCACTCCAAAAGTGTCCAACAGGAGATTTGAACTGTGGTCTATCTGTGTCCTAGTCTTGCTATCTTGCCTCCGGGCCACACTTCAGTTAATATTTTTGCCTAATGTTTATTCTCGCCTTCTCTACAGCACTGGGGGCTGGACTTTATCCGTGGTTGCTCCTGTCTATCTAGCCCACCTGTAGCAGATCATTATGAGCTGGGTATATAAGCACTGCCTTGCCCTGGGATCTTTGTCACTTTATTGACTCTGGTTCCTGTAATTGTGTTCTTGATCCAGTGTTCTCCAGACGGCTCCAGACCTTGGCTTATCTTCATTTATCCTAACCTGAGGCATCCTCTGACCTTGGCTTACCCTTCTTTATCCTGACCTCTGGCATCATCTGACTTTGGCTTCTCCTTGACAATTCTCCTGCTTGTGTCCTTGCCTGTACTGCGACTTGGAGCTAGATCCTGCACATCCCCTGTGCACAGACTCAGAGACCAGGTGGATTCTTACCTGGTCACCTTGGTCTTTGTTTATTTACAAGGGTGAGCGTATATCCACATCAGGTAAGATCCCTGACAGATAAGCAATGGAAATTAAGTCACTATTTAGTCACTGATCTTGAAAATAAGTCCCTTGCCAAACCAGAGCTTATTAATGAATTATTTAAAGGAAAATTCGGACCCAAATCTAGATATTACTTCATTATGGAACATTCATAAAGCTGTTATAAGAGGTCATTTTCTTCAGCGAGCTTCCTTTTTGAAGAAAACTAGATCAAAGAACTTAAAAGAATTAGAAACTAAATAATACAATTTAAATCCTGCAAATAAATTTGATCCTTCATCCCTTGCTGGATGTCAAATACAAAATAAATATGATTCAGCTGGATCACACAGCCCTAATGCTAAAGAGACTAAAACAAATGTTTTATGCTATAGGTAATAATGTTTCTTCATTACTAGCTTCCAAGTTATGACACAGGAACTCCCAGTCCAGAATTGAACATTTGATAAATGATGAGGGGAATAAATTACTCATCCTAAGAAAATTAGCAACATGTTTGCAAATTATTATAAAAAAAACTGTACAATTTGGCATCTGATCCTAATATTATACAACCAATGTTAGATAGAATATGTTTTTTTCTGGATAGGGTCCCTCTGAAACAAATCTTTAGTGACACATTAGACTTACTAACTTCTCCAATAGCATCAGAGGAAATTGCTAATGTCATCAATATGATCCCAATAGGCAAGGCCCCGGGTACTGACGGATTTACCATGTCGCATTATAAATCCTTCTCTGGCATTTTGATCCCATATTTGACTCAACTATTTAATCACTATTGGAAAACAAGTGAAATGCCGGAGGAGAATTTGAATGCTCAAATAGTTATGCTACCTAAGACTGGCAAAGCACCTATTGTGTGCTCAAATTTTCGTCCCATATCATTGATAAATAAAGACACAAAGTTATTCTCATAAATATTAGCAAATAGAATATCCTCATTGGTTAACAATAATCAAGTGGGATTTATTATGAACCGTCAGGCAACGGATAGCACACGCCAATTCATAAATTTGATTGGATTGCACGCTCTTTGCTTCTCTCTTTAGATGCAGAGAAGGTGTTCGATAAAAGTAATTGGAATTACCTTAGGGAGGTACTGTTGCATTTCAATTTGCCTGTTCCTTTCATCAGGGCTGTGTTCACACTTTATTGCAGACCTACGGCTAAAATTTCAGCAGCTGGATTAATGTCGGAAACTTTTGAAT
The DNA here is from genome assembly GCA_933207985.1 of Pelobates cultripes. Classification (NCBI taxonomy): domain Eukaryota; kingdom Metazoa; phylum Chordata; class Amphibia; order Anura; family Pelobatidae; genus Pelobates; species Pelobates cultripes. The sequence goes on along the minus strand of OW240920.1, from coordinate 112,532,378 downwards.
TATCAAATGGCACGAGACAGGGATGTCCATTGTCGCCACTTATATTCGTGCTGCCGATGGAACCACTGGCAGAGTTGATATGCCTTACAGAAATACCCTCAATGTCAACTGACTAGCATAAGGATCCTAAAGTTGGTCTAGTTGCAGATGACATATTTTAATTAAAAAAATCCCCTGACCTCACTACCTCCATTGATGACTATTCTGCAAGAATTTGGCAATATCTCATATTATAAATTAAATACAGCAAAAACTCAAGCTCTTCAATTCTTTATGCTATGGTTTGATTTAGATACATGAAGAAAATGTATTATTTCAATTGGAGAAATTTATATATTTCTTATCTGGGCATGAATCTGTGCAAGAATCTGTCCAAGATGCATAGATGTAATTTAGAAAAGGTCTGGCCAGAACTTAGGAAAGACATTGAGAGATGGTGTAGTCTCAAAATGTCTTGGTTAGGTAGAATTAATTAGGTCAAAATGACTCTCCTTCCAAAAAATGTAAATATACATAGGACTATTCCCCTCCTTATCCTTTAGGAAAATCCACTCTGCCCTTATTTCATTTATTTGGAACAAAAAACCTGCTAGGATTAAATTATCCATTTTACAAAAACCAAGGATTGGGGAGGGTATGGGTTTGCCAGATTGTATTTATTACTATTACACTACTAATGCAGCTATGGCTTTTAAATTTAATTTGGATCACGTCAGGCCCCAATGGCTTGAGATGGAGGCGAGTAAAATTTTATTGTGGTTGCCTTCCTCTCAATGTCCTAAGGCAACAGACTTGTTTCCCTCTACTAAATTAACCCTTAAAATGTGGAACCTTTTATTCAAAAAAATTTGACCACCTGACATATGGTCTAGGGCTACACCATTATCAGCAATATGTTATGCTCTACCTGAATTGGATGTAGATTACTGGGCCTCTCATTCGATTGTCCATATTGATGATTTATTTTACTCCAATAGCCTTTTGCCCTTTGATCAACTAAAAAATAATACTTTAAGTTTAATTGATGCCCAAACACGAGAGACTTATCAAGAAAGTGGCTGTTTAGGTGATAAGCCCAATAATAATGTAAATTGTGAGGAAATTAAGGCAAATTTAAATAATCCTCAGTAGATGGCCTCAAGTTGGTGATTTCTCAGCACATATGAGAGAAAATACATAAAAAAACATGATAGTGTAGATAGAAAGGAATTATAGGAATATTAGTATTCACACAAAATATACCCAAAGTGTAGGGCTAACTAAATCCAATTGCAGAGTGAGTAAGCTCAATTGGCTAAAAAGTACAAGATATTTATTACAGTGACATAGAAATTTAGAACTTAAAAAACATTGTACACTAAAATAACTGACTCTTACAAGAAAGAATGATGAGTTTGTCACGTCATACGCTGCTACTCACTGCCCAGGTTTCCAAATGTTTAAGCAGGAGACACTGGTTATGCAGAAGCGGAAGTTTGGCTTCAAATTCTATGAAGCGGATAGCAGCGTGGTTTTCTGAGCTGTTGTAGTCTCCGTGTCATTAACGGGGCGGAGACTACAAAAGCTCAGAAAACCACATTAGCCTCTTCATTTAGTTAGGGTCCCCACCCGCTGCTCATGGGTGGGGACCTGGAGGAGAGATTATGTGCCTCCTCCCCTTTATTTAATATGGGTCCCACCTGCCACTCATGGGTGGGGACCCCTTTATGTAATTAATTATGGCCCCCATCCCCAGGTAATAAGAATGATAAAACTCTAGAAGTTAATTATCTCACAGTTACAGAAAAATCTACAATAATTTCAACATCCAAAAAACGTATTTTAATATTTCAGAACCCAATGAACGTTCCATCACTGAATAGCTTGGATCTAAGGGCATACTTTAACGAAATATCACTCTGTTCCCTTTAATGATTCGGGAATGCCGTTCGACTTCACCGTTCGCATGAACACCGACAAAGGCTACCCATGGCTTTTAGCATATGAATGTTTCCCCTATTTGGTAGTTGGATAGGCAGCGGTATCAGTTTACTGTGGGGTCGTGTAGCCGAAAACTGTTCCATGCCATCGACGACCATGTACCGCTGCCCACTTTCGAGAGACAAAATGGCCACCATTTGTTTGCACACGTGCGTTCGGTTATACAAACGGCGGCCACACAGGGGAAACACTTTCTTTAACAAGCTATCTGTGGTTAACAGCCAGGGGTGGTCAGTGATTAAAAGGTGCGAACACATGGACCACACAAATGGGGGTTCGGTAAACAAACAGGGGGTACAGACAGCTGAACAAAGTGAATAAAAGGTATATAAAATGTGTCTGTTCCACTACATTTATTACATTTATAATGGACAAAAATTTTAATTTTTTTACAGAATTTTGTCCAAAAAAGTAATGTTTTACGGGTGAAATTCAGAATGGACTAATTACATTTTTATTTAGTACGAATTCATTCATACGAAATGAAAATTTCACTGGTGCATATGTCTAGTAGGCATCCAGATTAGACTGCATAAGCATATTAAATGAAGCTAGGCATGCTTATCAAGATAAATAACATAAATGAAGCATTTATAACAGTGAAGTCCCTCTGGAGATATGTGAAAGAAAAGACCACCAAGTGTGAATCACAGGTTATAGTATCCTATGTGTCGTAGCCAGGCAATAACAATATAGTGAAAGGAAATATATCTGAAGGTCATTCAAGCATTAGGCAACAGGTTCGATATGCTAAAATAATAGTAAAGACTTGAAAGGAAAGCAGCTGAGGCTGTGGCAGAATGATACAGAAACAGTCTTTAATTCGGTTTCAGCCAGTACCGCATGTTTACGTGCAGGCAAGTAGTGTTAATCTAGACCACCTTCACCCTTAGTTGGGAATCCCCAAGAGCACATGCGCCCAAACAACAGCATTTCTGCTCCTCCACCCCGCAAGCCCAGGCTGGTGTGTAAGCCCATGTGGATGACTGATGGACTCTATCCAGGCTCTCGGCTTAGAAGAAGAGCGGTGTGTCGGGTCCTGGTAGGAGTAGGTAAGATAAGTGACTGCTGTATTTGTTGTGCCTCAACTTAGGTCCAGAAGGCTGTACAGAGCTCCTCAAACACTGTTCCTCTCCTCACCCCGTTCCTCTCCTCCATTTCTTGGCTGACGCCCCCTGTGGTGTATCCCCCTGTTGGCTTGCCCTTGGCAGCTCTTCACTCCCTTACTGGTCCCTCTCCATCTCCCTTCCCTCCCTTTCTGGCCCCCTTTTTCCTTTTGTTCCTTCTGTCTTTTCCTCTCCCCCCTTTCCTGTCCTCTGTCCTGCCTTGGCACCCTGGTGCCCCCTCTGATTTCCCTTCTCCCTCAGGTGACTTACCTCAGCTGCTCTAATCTGTGGGCGTGGGCTCACTTTCTCTCCGCTGCTCTTCTCAAAGGACCTGGTTGCTGTTCCTGGATCTGTCCAGCAGGTGGCACCTGGACTGTTGAATTCAAGGGAAAATGTATTTACCCCTCACTATCTTGGATCTTCCTTGCTCCCTGTGCTGTGGGTGGACCACCATGCATCTGCTGGTGAGTACAGAGTTTCCTCTTTGTCCCAATCGGAGGGTCCCACACTGTGGAGTTACCTCTGTTTTTTTTTTTGATCAGTAGGAACACAGGGTGCAAGCGCATAAAGATTCCTTATTGTATAGTCAGCTTTGGTTGGTTTGGCATCGCACTCAGCAACTCTTGGTGACCCTGTCACCTGTGTCTGTAGTATTCCCTCAGTGGTCTTGTGTTCCCCTAGCCTGGTGGCAGGTGATTCATTGGGCATTTCTGATGTTGTGTGGGGGTCTACTTATATGTGCTGCTTAGGCCCTCTGGGTCTTCACCTGTAGCAAGAAGTTAGGGAAGAGATCTGGAAGGGATAGTTTGTTGAGATTTTCTCCCTCATGCCATTGGAGTAAGCCCCTGCCCTGGTTGAGAAGGATGGTAAAGACTCATAGAAGGACAAAAACATTTAGCTAACAGAAGATTCCTAAAACTTTTGGTAATGGGATTTGCACGTTTTCCATCTTTGCTAGCAGGTGTCTACTTCCTTCTGCACTACCAGGATGATTTATTGTGCGTGGGTCCAGTCGATTTACCTGTCTGTTTGCTGCTGCTGTGGGTAGTGGATGGGGTGTTTAGGCTCTACAATGTCCCGCTGGCTCATGGCAAGACCGAGTCTGGTTACATGGCTCAGCTTCCTGGGGTGTTGAGAATTTTTCCATGACTGGGAATACCAGTTGCTTGGGATAAGGTTCTAGGCCTCATTCAGGACATGTCTCTGGCTCTGGGGCTGAATAAGATACAGCTGTGCGCCCTGCAGTTTCTCCTGGGTAAACTAAATTTTGCTTTTGATTAAAATATGCCCATGGGTTGGGTTTTTAACAGGCATCTGGCTGCGGCGACGTCTGTGGTCACCAGTCCTCTGCACTACCTTCAGATTACTCGCCCCTTACAGGATGACTTGGTGGTATGGGACTCATTATAGGAGATCTTACTGGCAAGATCCAGAGGCCTCTAATACTGACCAACACCTATTCCCCGATATGGCAGGCTCAGTTAGTTTTTGGCCAGTTTTGGGAACTCAGTGTGCAGCCCCTTGGCCGGACGGCTGGCATGTCTCGGTACTCACGCAAACTTTTGCTTTCAATGAGCCTTATTTTTGTGGTGTTGGAAGTATGGGCATCCCTTCTGGGTGATAAATGGGTCATTTTTCATTATGACAATCTGGGGGTGGTGCAGGCTATCAGTTAGCTGAATGCCTCTTCTCCCCCTGTGGTTGTGCTTCGCTGCTTGTGTCTCAATGTATGTTGTAGGGCAGAGCATATTCCGGGTATTCATAATGTGATAGTGGATGCTTTCTCGTTTGCAGTGGACAGCATTTCAGGTGGTTGCCCCGCAGGCATGCCCGGGGAAATGTGGTTGCTTGGTCTGGAAGATTGTTGCGTCTCCTTGGGAATTGGGAGTCTGCCGGTATACGATTTCCTTGCGCTTTGCAGGGCTTAGCTTTCTGTTCAAGTTGCATGGTTGGGAAGTTCCTACCAAAGCATTGGTGGTTCATCAAGCACTGAAAAGCTTATGGCGAGGGGTTTCTTCTAGGGACTCAAGACTAGGCCTAATAGAAAGCAGTTGTTGTTGGGGGATTCTATCATAAGAGGTGTGGAGCTGGACAAGGATGGTTTTGAGAGATGTTTTCCCGGAGCTACTGCTCAGAGACAGGAGAAGTATTTGTAATATTGTTAAGTGAGAAAAGCAGGAAGGGGAATTGGATGTACTTGTCCATCTTGGGACAAATGACTTGACTTGCAATGAGGTTTCAGAGGTTAAGGAAGTTTTTAGTGTTTTTGCCAATGACAGTGTGGAAGCAGGTTGCTTCCACACTGTCATTCTCTGAAGTTCTGCCTGTGCATAACACTCAGAATGACAGGCAGATGCGTATTAGGGACTTTAACTTGTGGCTTGGTGAATGGTGTCGGGAGCAAGGATTTGGCTTTATTTCTCATGGTAGCTCTGTTTGGAATTGAAATAAACTGTAAAAAAAAAAGATGGCTTGCATCTTTCTCAAAAGGGAACAAATATTTTGCTAGGATGTATTTAAACTAGGAGGGGGGGCAAAAGGGTGATACAACATCAGTAGTGATGTCCCGAACGGTTCGCCGAATGGTTCGCCACGGACTCATCATTGAGTAAACTTTGACCCTGTACCTCACAGTCAGCAGACACATACCAGCCAATCAGCAGCAGACCCTCCCTCCCAGACCCTCCCACCTCCTGGACAGCATCCATTTTGAAGCTGCATTCTTAGTGAGCTGTCCAGGAAGTGGGAGGGTCTGGGAGGGAGGTTATGCTGCTGATTGGCTGGAATGTGTCTGCTGACTGTGAGGTACAGGGTCAAAGTTTACTCAATGATGAGTCCGTGGCGAACCGTTCGTGGCGAACCGTTCGTGAACCGTTTGGCGAACCGTTCGGGACATCACTAAACATCAGTCCAATTGCCCTCCAAAATTAGGACAGAAGGTGCCTGTAGCAAGTGTGTTAAAAAATTATAAGCTTAGAGTCATGTCTACAAATGCTCACAGTTTAGGGAATAAGATTCATGAACTTGTGGCTATAATGGCAACTGATAATGTAGATTTAGTCGCTGTTACTGAGACATGGTATAATGAGAAAAATGACTTGGACTTGGCATACCAGGGTACTCTTTATATAGAAAAGATAGGGAAGGCAAGAAAGGCGGAGGGGTGGTCCTGTATGTGAAGGATAGCATAAAATCTAGCCTTAGAAAAGTTAGTGAGGCGAACATAGAGTCAGTTTGGGTTACGTTAGAATTTGGTAATCACAAAATAACTTGTGTAGGTGTGATTTATAGGCCCCCAGGACAAATAGAGTTAGATAATCTACTAGTTGAGGAAATAGCTAAAATTACAATGAAGGGGGAAGTTATCATCATGGGTGACTAATCTTCCTGATGTGAATTGGAAAACCAATATAGCTGCTTGTGCCAGGAGCACACATATTCTAAACTCCCTACTGGGATTGTCTCTAAAACAAGTCATTGAGGAGCCAACTCGTAAAGAGGCCATACTAGATTTAGTGTTAACAAATGGAGATTTGGTATCAGACATTACTGTAGGTGAAATTTTAGGATCCAGTGATCAGTCAGTCAATGTGGTTTAATATAAGAACAGTGACTGAGTAACACCACACAAAAATGATTATTTTACCAATTATTGTTAACAGGAGTAGTCCCAGAAGATTGGAAGTTAGCGAATGTTGTACCCATTCACAAGGAAGGTAGTAGGGAGGAGTCAGGCAACTATAGGCCAGTAAGCCTTACTTCAGTAGTGGGAAAAGTAATGGAAACCATGTTAATGGATTGGTGAACATCTAAAATCACAAGGATTTTAAGATCAGAGATAACATGGGTTTACTTCAGGGAGATCATGCCAAACTAATCTTATTGATTTTTTTGATTGGGTAACTAAAATATTAGATCAGGGCGGGGCAGTAGACACTGCTTACCTAGATTTCAGTAAGGCTTTTGACACTGTTGCACATAGAAGGCTTATCATTACACTGCAATCTTTACGTTTGGATTCCAATATTGTTGAATGGGTAAGGCAATGGCTGAGTGACAGGCAACAGATGGTTGTAGTCAATAGAGTATATTTGAAGCATGGACTTGTCACCAGTGGGGTACCTCTGGGATCTGTACTGAGATACTAAGATATGTAACAGGGTTGATGTTCCAGGGAACATAGGGATAAGCTAAATGGCAAATGATTTAGTATAGAGAGGTATTAGCAGTAGAAAGAGGGACATGCTCATGCCATTGTACAGAACACTGGTTTGTGGATGTTCATTGTGCTGCTCATTTCATTCCCATCAAGATTTGGCACTTGAAGACGGATGTCTTCGGGAAAGTAACTGGGTTCACTTATGTGCAATACTGGCTTCTGCGATTTTCCCTATTTTCTCTTTTATGGCAGAGTCGGGAATCCTCTTGGTTCATGCGGATGGGACCTTTCTCTCCTATTTTCAGTTTATCTGGGTCTTCTGCTTGGGAATGGAGTACCTGAAGTTTGATAGCAAGTTGTATGGTGGGCATTCCTTCCATACTGGCGCTGCATCCTCTAGGCTTGGTATGCCAGCGCAGGTGGTTCAGAGGATCAGGAATCTGGGCATTTTTGGAATCTGGGCAGGAATCTCGATCTGCAGGTCTAGGTCTGCAGGTCTTCTGAATTGAGGTTTCTCTCCACAGGTCCGGTTTTCCTCAGAGTTTGGGTGATTGGGCACTCCTACGTCTTTTGGGCAAGGAGTAATGTGGCGGTCCAGCTAAAAGGTGAGCTTTTAGGTTTTATGCCTTCCAAAGCAGTGGTTTGGTGCTAGAGGCATGAGGTAGGAGCAGCTCCTCCCGGAGTTGGTTCAGCTGTCCCGTCTGCTAGGGGTTCCCGATGTGCTTGTCATCCACCAGGGGGGAATGAATGACCTTGGGACTGTGCCAGTGTGGGAGCTGGCATCTGCTATTAAGCAGGATTTAGAGCGCATATTTGTTTTGTTTCCTGACGTCTTTTTATGGCAGTGGATTCTGGTTCACCATAGGGTGTTCGAGCCGGATGCGGTGAATTTATTTCGGGTTGATGGGGTTCATCTGACAGAGGTCAGGCTCACCTCTTTAATCGTGCTATCCAAAAAGCAGTGGAATAGGCCTTGGGTGGTTTTGATGTCCCCCCCCCCCCTGCTGATTTTAGGCTTAAAACAGCAGGGTTTGTTGCAGGGGGCTTGTCCTTCCCAGTCATTTTGGGGGGCTGTTACAGTGAGTGTGATTATGTGGACGAGGTTTGTGTCTCTGTTTTGTTGGATATACGTATAAGTTATCTATTTGGACCAGCCCACCGGGCTAAAAGCCGTCTGGCATTGGAAGGAAAAGAGAATTTTGTGGATGAGGGGATAGGTGAGAACAAAGGGTGATTTTGTGCATAGGCACATGGTCAGTTTGATTGGCAATGCCTTTTTCTTAAGTTAAATACTGTATGACACTGTTAATTTATGGGTTATTTATGTATTTATGTTTGATTATATTAATGAGAATTATAACGTTTTAAATAAAATTATGGATGTGTTTTACAGTATTTATGGTATTTTATTAAAAAAATGCTGTGGCCTGTTTAATCCAAATACGGTGTCTGTTGTTAATGGGGGATATTTGTGGTAGGTTCAGTTCTTCTCATCTTTTATCCCAGTCCCCACAATGTACATATGTGCATTTACCCTAATCAAAATATAATTATCTTCATAAATTGAAGATTATGCTATCTTTAGTGTACTAATAATCTTAATTTTAGTAATGACAGGAGACAAGTATTTTGCATAATCTCTCTTTACTAGCTCCACACAGCAGCAAAGAAACATATAGAAAAAAGAACCAATCACAAGAGAGTAGGATGTACATAAGGCATAGTGACCTCATCATTTCCTCTTTCAGAAAACGAGATCAAGCAGAAGTAAACATAACAAGCAAAACCATAACTCTTAACCCCTTAAGGACAGAGCCAAATGTACACGTTGTGAACGAATCAAAATGTAAACAAAACCTGGCATTTGCGCTACATGTCTGTCCAACCGTAATTCAACTCTTTCATAGTAAATGCACCCACCCTTATTATATATCATTTTATTCAGGGGAAACAGGGCTTTCATTTAATATCAAATATTTAGCTATGAAACATAATTTAAAATGAAAATAATGGGAGAAAATAATATTTTTTTTTATTTTTTTAGTTCTACATGAAATTTTAACTGTCATAATACGGTTTGCTTTTACTGCAATAAAATACACATATTTGTATTCAGCAAAGTCTCACGTGTAAAACAGTACCCCCTATGTACAGGTTTTATGGCGTTTTGGGAAGTTACAGGGTCAAATATAGCAAGTTACATTTGAAATTGAAATTCGCCAGATTGGTTACGTTGCCTTTGAGACTGTATAGTAGCCCAGGAATTAAATTTACACCCATAATGGCATACCATTTGCAATAGTAGACAACCCAAGGTATTGCAAATGGGGTATGTCCAGTCTTTTTTAGTAGCCATTTGGTCACAAACACTGGCCAAAGTTAGCGTTAGTATTTGTTTGTGTGTGAAAAATGCAAAAAACGCCAATTTTGGCCAGTGTTTGTGACTAAGTGGCTACTAAAAAAGACTGGACATACCCTGTTTGCAATACCTTGGGTTGTCTACTATTGCAAATGGTATGCCATCATAGGGGTAATTTTCATTCTTGGGCTACCATAGGGTCTCAAAGGCAACGTAACCAATCTGGTGAATTTTAATGTGAAAAAAATGAAACGCAAGCCTTATATTTGACGCTGTAACTTTTGAAAACACCATAAAACCTGTACATGAGGGGTACTGTTGTACTCGGGAGACTTCGCTGAACACAAATATTTGTGTTTCAAAACAGTAAAAAGTATCACAGCAATAATATCGTCCGTGTAAGTGCTGTTTGTGCATGAAAAATGCAAAAAACTTCACTTTTACTGGCGATATCATTGTTGTAATACATTTTACTGTTTTGAAACACTAATATTTGTATTCAGCGAAGTCTCCCGAGTAAAACAGTACCCCCCATGTACAGGTTTTATGGTGTCTTGGAAAGTTATAGGGTTAAATATAGTGCTAGCAAATTAAATTCCCTTTACTTTCGGCATAGGTTGTCATGCAGGTCCCGCTAATTGTAATTAATTAAGATACCTAATTATGTAAAAATATTACATAAATATATATGTAGAATTAATATATGTATATATATACGTATGTGAATCTATATGTGTATATATATATTTTTTTATATTTTTAATTATATATAGGTATATATATATAGTGATAAATACGTATATATTTATGTATATAGATATATATTATTTTGTTCTACGTGTATTTTGATATAAATATATATATATTAATATCAAAATACAGTTAGAACGAAATAACATACTTCTATATATTTTTTAATTATTTTTTTTAATTGTTTTTTTAATTTTATTTTTTAACGTATTTAACGTATTTACATATTTAATTTTTTTATATTATATATAAATATATATATATAACAATCTCTCCTGTCCCATTGGAGATTCTTGGCTGATAACAGCATATCTAGTGGCTAGTGTAGGACTCACCTCTTGAGTCTTGCCTTGACGTGGCAGGTGAGCTTATATATTCAAATGGCCATTAGAATAAAACGAAAGAGCCTCCATTTTGTTTAAATCTACATGGGGATTTAGGCCAGAGCGCAGGTAATGTTCTCTTTGTTTTTACTACGTATTTTAAGCTGTTGGATACTAAGCTACTGCTGCTGTAAGCGCGGTGCTTTATCTTTGTGTTTGTATATGATGTTTGTATTACACAGCTATGTTACATTGCTGCCAGCCTCCCCACGTTGGTCTTATTAACAGTTTATAAGTATGTAGGGGCAGCACCCCTTCCTGTCTCATCAGAGAAATTTGCCTTTTAGCTGATAGCAGCAAGGTGATTTGTATGTGTTATAGCCCTATTCAGGGTTAAGTATGTAGGGGTTTATAAAACACCCCTTCATGTCTCATTAGAGATGTTTACACTTTGTCTGATACCAGCAAAGTTTATTGTATGTGTAGAAGCCCTATAAAGGGTTAAATGTGAAAGGGTTTATAAAATACCCCTTCCTGTCTCATTGGAGATTCTTGGCTGATAACAGCATATCTAGTGGCTAGTGTAGGACTCACCTCTTGAGGCTTGCCTTGACGTGGCAGGTGAGCTTATATATTCAAATGACCATTAGAATAAAACGAAAGAGCCTCCATTTTGTTTAAATCTACATGGGGATTTAGGCCAGAGCGCAGGTAACTTTCTCTTTGTTTTTAATATATATAACAATAATTATATATATATTAATTGTAAAATACACCTAGACAGTGTATGTGTGTGTATGTATATGTTTGTATATATATATATATATATATATATATATATACTTAGATCATATATATATATAATATATATATATATATATATATATATATATATATATAAGTATATATATATATTTTTTTTACACTTTACTTTTTAATTAATTTATTTTAATTTTATTTTCAGCCAGCAGGGGGACCACCTGTAATTACAGGCAGCCCCCCTGCTGGCAATGCAGGAGGCAGCTACCCCCGGCTATGTGATTGTGTGGGTCCTTGCAAGGACCTCACTCTCACATGGCCGGGGGGCACCGGAGGAGGAGGATCTACCGGGTAAGTAAGGAAAGACCGGAGGGCGTACAATTACGCCCGGCGGTGTTTAGAGCCGCCTAAAATAAGGCGTGATTGTACGCCCTCCGGTCTTAAGGGGATAAGTTCAACATCCGAAGGAGCAAACTTCCATGGGAATTCTACACAAACAACGAAAATGTGTTCAGGGACAAATCAAATCTGAAGGATCAAAATTCCAGAGAGTTGAACACAAAAAACCAAATGTCTTCAGAGACGAATCAGACTGTCTAAACCTGTAACACATTCTCTTTTCAGTCTGATTCATCTCTGAAGACATTTGGTTGTTTGTGTGAAACTCTCTGGAATTTTGATCCTTCGGATTTGATTCGTCCTTGAACACATTTTCGTTGTTTGTGTAGAAGTCACGGGGAAGTTTGCTCCTTCGGATGTTGGACTTAAGAGTTGTTGTTTTGCTTGTTATATGTTTATTTCTACTTGATCTCGCTTTCGAAAAAAAGAGGAAATGATGAGGTCACTATGCCTTATGTACATCCTATTCTCTTGTGATTGGTTCTTTTTTCTATATGTTTCTTTGCTGCTGTGTGGAGCTAGTAAAGAGAGATTATGCAAAATATGAAGCCTCCTGTCTTGTTGTAAAATTACTTTACATTGTTATAACCTACATATTCCGCATTCATTTTTAAAGAATAACAGTTTAAACATCAGAAAGAGTATATGTAATAAACCACTTGAGGGAGTGATTTGACTATTTCGGCAAATATACAAGTCTCAGAAGTTCAAAGCCAATAAATAATAAACAGCACACATTCACCAAATGATAACTTTTAGTGACTAATGTCCTTATCTTCACAAATGCATTATTAATTGCAGTCAGGCACAATAAGACATAAAGGCAAGATATCCTTCTGATAAAAAGGGGAGTGTGAAATATAGTTTAATTTCATATGACTATCTCACACAAAGCTAAATAAAAAACAATTGTGCAATGGGTGAGTGCCTAGGTTATTAACAGCACATAATAGTGGGAGACATATAACCCAATATAAAACACCATATTGTTGTAATATGTCCTGCACTATACTAAGGAGTAATAAAAGTTAAAAAAAATGCAACTGTCAACTTCTTTTAGGAAAGGAAACTTAAATAATGACTTAAATTACTCTTTAATATGGCCTGACGTTGTGGGAGGGGCTATGTGCCTTTAAAAGGGACTCCCCCCCCCTTCCCTACATTACCGTGATTGGTCCAGACATACTGCTTCCGGGTAACCAGCGTGAAAATAGGATCACGATACCGAGTACTCCAGATGACCATCGGCCTAGCGTATTCAGCCTTTACAGAACACCAAGCGGCGCTCCGAACGGCGATTGCTGCGCAAAACTATGAGTGTACCGACGGGTATCACCCCGTGTGTATCAACACCAGGGTACACGCCGACCCGCCGGGGTCCCCAGCAACAAGGCTACTCATAACCCCTCCACATACTAGAGCTCCATCACACAGTCTCTGAGCTTACGTAGGTTAGGGGAATCCCCGTGGGGGAATTGCCGCATACCGGGTTTGCCCAGCACCTTACTAAGGGCATGCCGCGTTTCGGCAAATGGCACTAGTTACATACGGTTTGGTTCTGGGCGTCGGTCACTCTGAACTGTTAGACTCCCTCTATAGATACCTGCGGATACCTTAGTCCGTTAGGAACAGTATCTCTGTCGGCCTCCCTACATCAGAAACTCACATAGAATGCCACTCTCATCACTCTTAGCCACCACAAGGCCACATAGAGTGAATCACACTAATCCATCACAATGGTCCATACTTAAGATATTTACAGGTAGGGGATTTATGTTACAACATAGATATATGTACTTAAATTAAGTCATGTTTAAGTTGTATATGCGTTACGTTTTATCTCTGTTTTGTACTATGCACACATATAGATATGTAATAGTATAACTGGATTTATTAGTGAATACATTATACAGCAAGCTTAGAATTGCTATCGAAAATTGTGTAGAGTTTTCAACCATGCTATGTTTGTGTTTCTGGTTAAATTCTAGGTATTCGTGTTTAAACTCCTAGGGTAAACAGGGTTATGGCGTGGCCATATAATCATCTCCTATCTTAGCAGGCTCCCTCTGAATTCCAAGCCTCACATTAGGTTCTTTTCCCCGCAATTAAGCGGTTTCAGACTTTTCTTCTACCTGGTATCAGTTACAGAGCGGCATATCACCACCTGGTGACCTTGTTAGGATATTTTCAGATAGCAGTTAATCTAATGTTGCATGTGATAGACATTTCTGTATAGTAACAGGGTGCTTTGTAGAATATTAGTGCCTTCATTCAGTTTGTTTGGCATATGTTAGGCCTGGAACAAGGCATTCATCTCTCTATGTCACTCGGTATTTGTCATTTTGATCTCCAGGTCAGCTGTGCGTGATTCACTGACCAAATCAGAGGTCTCAAGTGTTGTAGTTTCTACTTATCGGTACGTGTATCATGTTACGTTTACACATTTCTTAATTAATGTATTTTACTGCAACCTCACTTATCAGAAGCATAAGTGTACGCAAGGATCAAGAATGTAATGATTAGGCAGTTAATGAACCACATTGACACTTTTAACATATGTTACAGATTCAAGTTCCCAAGTTTAGACAAGCTTGGCTCCTCAAAACCTCGTCCCTAATTCAAGCTAAGACAAGTTTGACACGTTTCCTTAAAGTCATAGGTAGGTAGGCAGTAGTGGATTCAAGGCTACGTAGGGTTGGGGCTTTCAGCAGGACTGGGTATTCCATATAACATGTATATAATTACCCATTCCTTCTATTTGTATTGTTCACCTTGTGGTTTAGGCCTCTGTTACGAAAGCTCCTCTGTATGCTGCAAGACTATCACTTTCTTTACCCTGTTTGCTATCACTATCACTTTCTTTACCCACTGCAATGGATACTTTTCGTGTTATTTCTATCTAAATACTGCTTATATCTTGTTATATGAATGATCCTGGTTACTCATTCGTACATACGAACAGCCGACCACCCAGCCCTTGGTGTGTGCCGCCACTTAACCCCAGTCACCTTTGAAATCACCGAAAGACCTGACGAACGATCGACCACCCTATGAGCGGAGTGTGCCTATAATTAATCTTTGCGTTGCGGTTTGCGGTTAACCGTAACCTAATTGACTGGCCTCAGGGTGGCCCTGTTCGAATAAAATTAGACGAAAGGACTACCGAACGACGACCACCTACCATCTGGCGTGTGGCCTCAATTAACATGTGGTTTCTGCGATTAACCGCAAGTTAAGTACCTCTTTTAAGGTGGGCGCGGTTCGAATGCCGAACACGAGGCGGCGGCCATCTTTTGTTGTCCAATGCCTCAGCGGGACTTAAGCCCCAAGCTCCTGAAACTAGAATCGGCTAAAGATTTACACGAACTCCGCAAAGGTGTCCCAGATGCTAGAGAAGGCACAAGTGGCACAAACAACGCTAACCTCCACACAATTATTGCTTCACAAGTGTCCTCCATCGGGCAGATCAATGATAGGCTGGAGAGACTGGAAGCTCGTAGCTTTCCCACTGCAACACTAGAGCCCCTCACGACAGAACTTGCGGGCACCTCTCAGTCTCAAACTGGTAATATTAAACCCACCAGCTTGGGATCACAGGTCATTAACCCTTCCCATATGGTACCGGCGAATCTTAAAAAGGACATCCTGGAGGGCAAAGACGTTAATCTCGTCTCTCTTCTGATGGCCTCCCAGGATGTCATAGAGAATCGCTCTTAGTCATACGGGGATATCTCCGTGGTCCTGAAGGCTAGAGACCCGAGACTCCGTAAGAAACTATCAATTCCAGACTTTGTGATTGCTTTCGGGATTTACAGGGATGTACTATGTTCAGTGTACC
>OW240920.1:112489533-112513549 GCA_933207985.1 Pelobates cultripes | reverse complement strand
ATATAACCTTCAAAACTTATTTTTGTATGTTTTAGAGAACCTACTGAGAATTTGTATGTATCTGAAGTATACAGGAAAGCAGTTTATTTGGAGTACATGGATGCTACTTTCACAAAGACTCGGCCACAATCAAACGCGACAGGTATGATCAAAGTTTAGAAACAATAAATTAAGTTAATTTAAACACAATCTTAAGCAATTTCCTTTTTTTTATTTATTTGTTTATTTATTTTTTTTAATGTACAAAGTGAAAAATGGACATAACAAAGCAAGTCATTAAATGCTAATACATCCAAGGGTAAATACCTCAGTTAATGCTTAGATGCAGAAAAACTAAAGAGAGAAATTGTGGATAACAACAAAAATGAGGGGAAATGAAAACAGTGGGTGACATGTTGCCTCTGTGTCTACAAACCTTATTGCAACCATTAAAGGGATTCTATAGTGCCAGAAACACAAAGCCGTTTTCCTGGCACTGTAGAATTCTGTAGAATTGGATGTTTAATCTAGTTCCCAATCAACTCACATAGCAAAAATAATAAAATTCTTTCTTTAGCTAGGAATGCATCCCATAGAACCTTGGGCCTTGATTGTGGTATTATTAGGGTTTATTTGAGAATGTGCCATACATTTGCAAGACCTGATAAAGGAAATATTTTCTTGCTGAGTTGGGTTTGTAGTAGATTTCTACAGTCTAGCTATTAGGATACTAGCCACAATTAAAACTTGCAACATGTACTTAAGAGAACTCCTGGATGAATAAGAAACAGATTTCTGACATAGGTTTAAAGTAAAAATATAACAAATCAGACATGTTTTTGAACTACCATTTTACAATACAGACTTCAACTTCACATCTGGATACGCTTTTCCAATGATTCCAATCAGTTAGAAAAAAAAGTTATACATCTACATTAGTTAACATTAAAGTTAAAGGGAGTTTTTGTAGATAAATCATTTGATTAGTTTTTTTTCTAACATATTTGAATACTTGAATCATTTGCAAAGTTAAGATAAAAATATTAAATGGAGGCCATAGTCTGTTAAAGGACCACTATAGTGCCAGGAAAACATACTCGTTTTCCTGGCACTATAGTGCCCTGAGGGTGCCCCTAGGGTGAGGAAGGGGTTAAAATCTTACCTTTCTCCAGCACCAGGCGGGGAGCTCTCCTCCTCCTCTCCGCCTCTTCTCCTCCTCTTCGGCTGAATGCGCATGCGAGGCAGGAGCTGCGCGCGCATTCAGCCAGTCTCATAGGAAAGCATTCACAATGATTTTCACAGTGAGAAGCACTCAAACGCCTCTAGCGGCTGTCAATGAGATCAACCCATTTATAAACATAGCAGTTTATCTGAACCCTAGCTGGACCAGGCACCCAGACCACTTCATTAAGCTGAAGTGGTCTGGGTGCTTAGAGTGGTCCTTTAAGTGTACATAATACAAAACAGAAGGTCAGTGCTAATTAACACTGGATTATTGGGTAGGCAGCCGCCCCAGCAAAGGGAATCTCTCAAAACCCTTTGGAGATAACAAGAAGAACAAAAGAAAAGAGAATGGCTGTGCCACAGGTAAACACTAATAGTAAAACTTGTTTGGCACAAAAGCAGAAATAGGTCTGGTGCAAAAGTTTTACAAAGAAAGTTTTTATAATCCAAAGATGAAAAAGTCAGTGCTTGATAGGATGTACTGTTGAGTACAGTCTTTTTTATATAAGGAAAAGGTAATGATGGGACACTCACATTTGGAAAAGCTATAGCCTGCTCTAGCAGTATAGGCGTACAGCGGTATAATCCCCGCTTTAAAAGGATAAATGGCAACTGTCAACCACGTTCACACAAAGATGATATAAAAGACAGGAAATAGGTGCAGGTGATCGTGCAGGCTGTATAATTCGATAAGATAAAAGTATAAGATAACGATGGAACACTTACATTTAGAAGAGCTATAGTCAGCTCTAGCAGTATGGGCATACAGCGGTATAATCCTCGCTTTAAAGGATATGGAGCAAATCTCCACCATGTCCACACACTCAGGAAGGAATAAAAAAGGCAACAGATAGTGCTCTCAATAAAATAGAGTAATCTCTAATAAAGTGAAGTAAAATTATACTTACAATGATAGAGCAGGCTGACTGCTCTATAAATACAGTGATGGTGGTATTATCCCAACTTTGAGATTACTTGAAGTATAAAACTTACTAGGGAAAGTGCATATAACAAAGGCGATTGGCACAAAAAGGTGACCAAAAAATCTTTAATAAGTTAAAATACATACGTGATAAGTGTACATGCCCAATGAGTAATGTTGAAAAATAACTAGCTAAAAAAAAAATAGCACTGCTAAAAATATTGGAGGAAAGCCACAGAGGGTGGTCTTAAAGTTCCAGATTCTTAGTTTGGTCAAGGGTTAACATCAAAGGCAATGGACACCTCATATGGCTTGGAAGCC
This sequence comes from Pelobates cultripes, assembly GCA_933207985.1. Lineage (NCBI taxonomy): Eukaryota > Metazoa > Chordata > Amphibia > Anura > Pelobatidae > Pelobates > Pelobates cultripes. The sequence continues at coordinate 112,511,103 of OW240920.1, read as the reverse complement.
AAGAAAGTTAATGTAATTGCTTCTGTACTGTCCAACGAGATTCAGTGGTAACCCTTTAAGGTGGGCTAGGTTATAAGTTAGAAGAAACTATTGACTCATAAGTCTTAAGATTTGTAAGACTATGGTCACCTTACTTAACTGATGCATTAAGAACCTGAGTAGCCACCTACAATCTCTAAGTCTGCCAAGTAATCCAAGTAAATAAAGTATGTAGGTTATGTAAACTTTTTTGGGTAGTGTGATTTTTAAACTCTGTTAGAGTTAGGGTTATAGTGTAATTGTTATAAAATTTTATATCAGTTAATGTGATTTTCCATAACCAGGGTATAACTTTCCTAACAAAGTTTTAAATAGATGTGTAGTTCAACATTTGTACATTTCTAAGATATTTAGCATAATCATTGAAACAAATCATTACATTTTTTTGTGATTTTTTTTTTTTCTTTTTTTTTTATACCAAGAAGTGCCAAGTTATCAAATTTCCAATCAATATTGATCTGTTGTAATTGTATATGCTGATTTCAAAGTGTGAGATGAGGATGGTTAACTTCTAAATAGGAGGAAAACCCAGCCCCACAGGAATTACTTCTAAATAAAATTCAATGTGGAGTAACAAACTTTATTGAGATAAAGCACATACAAAATAGAAAAGGTGCCCGTGCAACCTAAATGTGCTGTGGGACTTAAATGAAGCGAAGGAGAATACTTCATTATCTAGTCTCTTCTCTCTCCCTTCCTCTGTTTTGTTATTAACTTTACTAATTCTGATTGAATTTGACACATCCCGTCTTAATGGATGTTATTTTGGATTCTGCTCTTTATCAATTTCATGGTAATTTTTCCAATTGTTTATTGTTTTTAATAGCATCCGCATATATCACCAATGCTTTTTAGTAATCTGTATGAGCCGGTCCTATTAAATTTATATATATATATATATATATATATATATATATAAACAAAACCAAGAGGGCTGCACTCACCTAAACATGCATACATTATAGGGTGCTGCTGGGGCCAAAATATACAAAATACAGAATCCAGCGCACTCGCTTATTCACTAAACAATGATTTCAAATCTTAGAGATTGTAATAGTTTTATTTAAAAACACCTCACCTAGGCAAATAATAATGGGGGTTTAGTTACATTATATGATCATATATTGCATAAGCTTGCCACACCGTCAATGTACCCCATTCTTGGCAGGTCCTACTCTAGCAGCCTAATGCTTGCTCTTATGAGATTAATCCACTTACTTGGGAAATACTTCCTTACTGGGACTCTCTGCAAGTCAAGGCTAAATAGGGTCCTGGAATAAAACTATTATAATCTCTAAGATTTGAAATAATTGTTTAGTGAATAAGTGAGTGCGCTGGATTGTGTATTTTGTATATTTGGGCTCCAGCAACACCCTATATTGTATGCATGTTCAGGTGAGTGCAGCTCTCTTGGTTTCTTTTATATATTTGGGAGTCCCAGGCCAACTCCTTGGTTTTGCACCCCTCCCTGTTACAGGTGCCTCCAGGACCCTATTTAGCCTTGACTTGCAGAGAGTCCCAGTAAGGAAGTATTTCCCAAGTAAGTGGATTAATCTCATATGAGCAAGCATTAGGCTGCTACTAGGATAAATAAAACTATTACAATCTCTAAGATTTGAAATCATTGTTTAGTGAATAAGTGAGTGCGCTGGATTCTGTATTTTGTATATTTTGGCCCCAGCAGCACCCTATAATGTATGCATGTTTAGGTGAGTGCAGCCCTCTTGGTTTTGTTTGTATATTTGGGAGTCTAGGCCAGCTCCTTGGTTTTGCACCCCTCCCTGTCACAGGTGCCTCATTCCAGGATCCTATTTAGCCTTGACTTGCAGAGAGTCCCAGTAAGGAAGTATTTCCCAAGTAAGTGGATCAATCTCATAAGGGCAAGCATTAGGCTGTTAGAGTAGGACCTGCCAAGAATGGGGTACATTGACGTTGTCGCAGGCTTATGCAATATATGATCATATAATGTAACTAAACCCCCATTATTTTTTGCCTAGGTGAGGTGTTTTTAAATAAAACTATTACAATCTCTAAAATTTTGAAAGCATTGTTTAGTGAATAAGCGAGTGCGCTGGATTCTGTATTTTTTATATATATATATATATATATATATATATATATATATATATATATATATATATATATATATATATATATATATATATATATATATAAATAAATACATTTAATAGGACCGGCTATATATATATATCCCCTTAATGCACAACCCTTCCAATTACAAGGCAAAGTTTGCCATATACACTTGGAAGAAAATCACATATTAGCAACTAAGGTTGGGTCAGAGAATATATATAGCTTTCTGGGAGTATCTAACTAATATTGTGTGTGTATATATTAGTATAACCTTTAAGCTATTTAACTTGGGCTCTGATTAAGTGCTATGTTTCTAGAGGGTTACCATAGAAACACCGCCTTTTTAATATATGAATTTTACACGATTTTTAGGTGGGCTAAAACGCCCACGGTTGTAGGTGGGCTATACAACCATCATCCTTGGTATTTTGTTGGCGCGTGTGCGATTATGCCTTTCCCTCGGTTTCTATATGCAGCCTCCACTCCTTAAGGGTTACCATAGAAATAGGCTGCTTGATCCTTGGAACTCATACTTTGACTGCGCATGCGGACGGAGACACATTTTGACACCTTCCCTCTGGAGTGAACTCCGCCCACGGCAAAACGGCAATGCACTTGATCTATCCCCACTATAGGCAGGGTTTACTTACTTTCAAAAAGCAGACCTTTTGCGGATGCCTTTTCAGCTCTTGAGAAAGGGGATGTTAGTGCCAAAATGCATGTTGGGCTGCCAATGCATATACTTTGCCTGTTTTTCACTTTGATAGTGGATTGTGATATGACTGATGCAGAATAGACTTTGGACTTTGAACATCTGTAGTTAGGGGGGCTGTCTCGAAGCAGCAGGTGGGGGGGGCTTACCTAGCACAAGCAGAGTATCAGATACCTATTCATCCACCTTCAGTCTGTATGAATGCTTTTTTCCCCACTCTTGTTCATTCTACCCTTGTTGCTTATATGTTTAGTACCATCTATATAACAGGGCTGCCTTGAAGCAGTAAAGGGTGGGGGGGGCGGGGGTATGGACAGCGTCAAGGTTTACATTGGAAATTGCGTATGTTATCCTTCATATGTCCTTACCCCACTCCCTTTAGCACTACCTATTTATATAGACTATATGAGCTACTTGTATGTGGAGTGTATACATACTTACCATTCACCGTTAAGTAAGCTATTTTCTCTAGATCTCAGGTCTAGTGGTTTTCTATTATCACTGTGGAACAGACTCCCTATATAATTATCTCCTGCTTCATATGTGAAATACAGGGATAACCCTACATATATTACACTTTAACCACTGGACACTACAGAAAGCAGTAAATAGTAGAGAACCAATAGAAAGTGACCACAAGGTTACATTTCCAATCCACTCCAATAAGATCTTAAAGGCGAAAATAATAAATAACAAAATAACTTTATTAGTAAAAGTACTAGGACAAATTAAACAGTGTAGCCTGATATGAGGGTGAACAGCCCTGAGTGAGATGCTCAATAATAGATAGTTAATAATAAAGTATACCACACTAGTTCCAAACGGGTATGCATTGGCAGTACGAGAACTAACTGAAGAGATAGCAATCTCCCCCTTTATGTGTTTAAGCCCTCATGGAAGTATATACAGCACTGGTTACGACAGAGCCTAGTGTGATCTTCCAGAAGCAAAAACTAAAACATAAAAGGAATAGTAAGAGATATGCTAAATGGTGAGAACAAAGCACACAGGAATAAATATAAAAAAAGAAGGGTATATACAGAGAGATACATAAGAGGGATATAACCAATTAAATCCACCTCTCTAGGATTACCAGATGTCTGTGGTAAGGGTAACCCTAGTTTCTAGAGCTTCAATCTCATGTAACACCTTCATAGATATTCTATGCTTAAATTCAGTTTAGGGAAGAAAAAAAAATCCCTTAAATTCTCAAATAGCTGTCTAAATATCAAGTGATATGCTCAATAGCTAATGATTGGTAATTAAGCATGCCACATTAACTCCACAGGATACAAATGTAACGATATGAGAACTAACAGAAAAAGTAGCAATCTCCACCTTATGGAAATCTATATAACACTGGCTACAACAGAGCCTAGTGTAATAATCCAGAGGCAAAAGTCAAAACACAAGAGAATAGTGAGAGATATGCTAAACAGTGAGAAATAAGCACAGGAAAAAATGTATAAAGTGAAGGGTATATATAAAAGGAGATAGGTGATAGAGATATATACAAATGACTCCACCTCTATAAATACTAGAGGTATCTGGTAAAGGTGTCCCTAGTCTCTAGACCCTAAATCTCCTGTAAACACCTTCATGGGTGTTCTATGCTTATACTCCATCTAGGTTAATTCCTTCAAGTTCTCAAAGTACTAAAAGACATAAAAAATAAATTTAAAAAAAATTCTTAAAATAAAGAGAGTAAAACGTGCGTGCATAGTGATAAGGTGCTCCATAACAGAGAGACCCGTGAAAAAACCCAACGCGCGTTTCGGCATGATAATACACCGTCTTCAGGGGCAAACGTGAATGTGACTGATCACCTGATTGCATATCTGTATAAGGGATAGCACCTACTCCCAGTTACTCCACGACACAGGCTTACATTCATCCATTAAATTACCCCCAATAAAAACTCAGAATATATTTATAAAGTGAATCTGAGCAGGGGGCAAATATGTTACATTATGGCATGAACTATTGAAGTTCTAAAGTACAAATGTACACGTGAACATTTCGTATTGATTAAAGAATCCTTCATGCAAGGTGAATGGAGACTTACAACATAGATATACAATATTTAAGTTGGTGATATGAATTAAGGTTATTAATAAAGAAATAAGGTAAAAATAACCCTATACCTGTACTGATGCCTATCTGTATAGTATATCTTGTATATATTACATAGCGGAAGTGAGCACAAGAACCTACTATGCTATAGTTAGTCCAGTAACCTTACGTATAACCTTAAATAAAGCAGGCAAAACTCTATCTCTATCTCTATCTCTCTCTCTCTCTCTCTCTCTTTCTCTCTCTATATATCTCTCTCTCTCTCTCTCTCTCTCTCTCTCTCTCTCTCTCTCTCTCATTATATATATATATATATATATATATATATATATATATATATATATCTATTGTGAGCGTAAAAGTGGAATTGTGGTTGATGGAAGATACATCAGGCCTGATTTGTTAAACAGCAACCTGAGAATTTTCAGTTAAATGCCCCAGGGAGAGATGTTAGAGTTTGCAATCTACATTGCTGAGGTTCTGCAAAACATGGTATGGGTCCCTGGGGCGGAGTATTTGGAGAGCAGGGTGGGCCAATGCTCCAACAGCATTAGTTGCTGTGTAACAGACCACTATTTGGATCTGACTTACGAGTTAGTTAATTGGCACTCACCTGTAGCCAGTCAATTAGTAGACAGGCCTTTAAAAGAAGAGGGCAGCCTGCTGCAGAGTGAGGGAGAAAAAGACAATTGTGTTTATTGCAAAGCCATTTCTTTTGGAAAATTGTTAAGTGGGAAAGCCACCCAATTATAGAGAGTAATTCCTGTCTAGTAAGAGCTCAAGTAAGAGCAAGGGATTTTATCTTCTGTGACGAGACCAATCTCGCCACATTGCATTGGAGAAGCCTGGTTGCTTGCCTGCTGCCTTTGGACTATGGCCCCCTTTTAAAAGACTTTATTTTTGCCTGCAGAAAAGCTATATTCGTGCTTTTCTGCCTGGGGTTCAGTAGATTTGTTTGAATGTGTTATACCCCAGATAGGAATCCCATGGAGCCCATTCGTATGAAACTGACTGTAAAGACTTTGGCTCCATGGCGATTAAACTGTATTCGTGTGGTCTGAGCGCCATTCACTTAATAATGTGCGCTCAGACCTGAGCTATCTGGGGATATGTGAAATGTCTGTGTTTTATGTATAAATGTGACTTTATGTATTTTAAAGTGTTTTGTGTCTTTTTGCAACCATGTGCTTAATGGAGTCTTGTGTCTGTCCTGGGAGATAATTGAATTACTTATCTCCAGGATAGAAGACTCTGAAACTGGTTTGGGCCAGAAAGCCATGCTTCATTTAGTCACAAAGGACTTTTTACTAACTTTTGAACCCCTGGTCTGATTCAGTGCCATTTTTTAATATGTTGTTCCCCTGAATGGATTGATTGTGAATGTGTAATTTTATGTGAATGTGATGTATGGTTTTAGAGTTATGAAAGTTGGGTAGAAAGTATGTTTTAACTGTATGTATAATTGAGTTTCCTCTCAGGATAAGGGGAGGGAATATGTGGGATGTAACTGTGATGTTATTGGTTGTTTTATACCTCCCTGTGGGCGGTCCTGTATTTGAAAACACTGTAATAAAAACCAGGCTGGGTGTGCCAGCACCTCAGACCACTGCTTGACCCTCAACACGGAGCCTTGTCTCGTTCTTGGGGGGATTCCCTGTATGTTGTTAGAGACTGATTGCCAGGAGTGTAAGCTGACTGTCTGCTTTTCCTGTTCGTCTGCTAGCAGCTATTTGGGAGGTTCCAGTTCGGGAGTTGGAGTGCTATTTTGTATCCAGTTCGTGAGTTTTGGTGTTCTGCAGTAGCTGTGCCTGTATCTCTGGAAAGGGGGCCGATCGCCTAAACGTTTTTTACCCCTTGTGTGCAAAACGGTCTGTTACATCTTCCCTTTGGGGGGAAGACTAAACAGGTACCTGACCTTCTGCCGGTCAGTACCTAGATTAGTCGGGCAGCCCACCCACAAAGAAAAATACGCAGAGTAACCCCCCCACAATAAATGGTACTGGCCTGTAGGTTCAAGTTTGTAGTGGGACAGCGCAGCACTCTCGGTCTCCCTGGTGCAGCTAGGCAAACTGCTGGTGTTGCTTGGGGGCAGAGGCCAGCGGCGCTCTGCCCTGCTGCCAGCTCTTCCACTGGGGTAACCCGTGGTAAGTCAGGCTCTGATACAGGGGAAAAGGGGGGGCAGAGGCTAACAGAGCTCTGCCCAGATGCCAGCTCTTCTGCTGGGAGGGGGTCAGTGGGTATCGCAGGCTCATCCACTGCCCCCAGGACCCAGTTGGGATGTAGCTGGGGAGGGGAAGTTTCGCTTACCTCCTCCTCCTGGCATCCCTGCGGGGTTGGTTGGGGATCTGGACCGCCCGTCCAGCCTCCCTGTAGGACTGGCACAGAGACCGCGGTCACATCTGCGCCAGTGTGGTTAGGTTTGTCTTCCCTCTCTCCCGGTATCTCTGGCTGCTGTTGGAGGGGGAGGCTGGTTGCCCCCACACCCCAGGAACCTGGTTGCTGTAAGGTGGAGGGATCGACCATCACCTCCTCCTGGAACTCAGGCCGCCGCTGGGGAGAGAGACCAGTTGTCTCCTCTCCCTGTATATTATACTGCCGCTGGGGACCTGGGCTGACTGCCCAGCATCCCTGTAGGGCTGGCAGAGAGACTTCGGTCCCATCTCCGCTTGCCATCTCTCTGTGTCCCCAGGACAAGTCTATGAGGTCGCCCACCTCCGGCTGCTGTTGGAGAGGGAGGCCGGTTGCCTCCCCTCCCCAGGACGCTGGTTGCTGTACGGGGGAGGGATCTACCATCACCTCCTCCTGGAACTCAGGCCGCCGCTGGGGAGAGAGACCGGTTGTCTCTTCCCTCTGTACGGTGCACTGCCGCTGGGAAGGGAGGTCGCTGCTCTCCTCTCCCTGTAACTCACTCTGTCGCTGGAGACGGGGTGTCAATACCCCCAAACTCCACAGTTGGTACTCGTAGTTCCGTGCGTCTTGGTTCTCAGCACTCAACAGGCGCATCACTTGATGGACCACCTCATCTGAAGGGTTTGGGCCAAACCAGACCAGCCGCGCCTTTACTTCCTTCATGAAATCAGCACCCTCATAGCACTGTGACAGGCGGATTTGCAATTCACTGGCTGCTGTCCAGGGTCTTGCTAGCTCCATGTTGCTGTAGGTAGGGACGCTGCGCAGAGGCTAGCGTTGCCCTCAATTATAAATCCGTAACTCCACACGTTACCGGTGTCTCTGAGCTGCTGGTCCTCGCACTAGGACGCCATCCCGCCACTGCCACCAAATGTGATGGAACGCTGGCACTCCGACTGAGTACCTCCGCCAATCGATGCTCCTAGTGCTCGCTGAGGACTCCAAGCACTCCAACCGACACCATCAGCACTGCAGACCCCACTTCCAGCGATGCAACTGCGCCGGGGTCTCTGCTGTTTCCACCCACCCTGGACCCAAGGCCAGGATCCAGCTTCCAGTGGGTGAACCTCTCTTTCCCCAGAGAGCAGGAACAGGAACAAGCTCTTAGCAGAACTTAGTGATCATACCCTGGGGAGTATAGTGATTATAGCAATCCCCAGAGTGTTTCTCCAATCCCCCAAACATGAGCCAAGGCTTAATGCTGGAACAAGACTGATTTACTGGCACACATAACTCACAATTTATGCAACACAAAACTCCTCCTCTGGGCCAGGCTAGATAATTGAGTTTCTACAATACACAAAGCTCAATTATCTGCTGGCCAGAAACATTACAATTTTTACAGCATTCATAACTTCTAAAATATACATCACAGGGACCCCAAAACATGCAATAACCCCATAAAAAGTATATCCTTGGAACCGGGGGATCTGGGTGAACCACATATCCAAAATTCACCCAGATCCGTTCAGTACTTTGGAAAATACAGTTTAATGCAGATTCTGCAGAACATATACAGGCTAAATGAAAAACCCCATGAACCGATGCAGATTGGTTGGGGTCTCGCCGTCTTCTACCCACCCTGCAACTATGACAAGGCTCCAGGATCCAGTGGGTGAACCTCTCTTCCTTCAGAGAGCGAAGCAGGAACAAGCTCTTAATGGGAGCTTAGTGATTATAGCCAGGGGAGTATACAACATATAGCAATCCCCAGTGTAGATGCAGCCTTTTCCCCCACACATGAGATGAGGCTCTATGTTAAGGGTAAAACAGGAACTCAGCAGTCTGAGGGTTTATTGTCCCTTATATACAGGTTTTCCCACAAGGTTACCACCCACATGGACCTTGTGGAACACAGGATACAAAGTTATAAAACCAATAAGGACAGACTTGTACAGTTTAAACACTCCCAGACAATGTACACAAACCCTCCCCTCTGCCTGTGATGCAATTAACAAACACAATGGGCTAACTAAATTACTCACAGGCAGAAAACACACATTTTTCCCAAAACACAGAAAACACCACATATCCCCACAAATCCAAAAATCACCCAGATCAGAGCAGGAGTTCACAAATTATATGGAAGTCACATTTTACCGCCCACAAGCATGGCTTTCCTGCCCAAAACAGTTCCACAGATTTAGGCTGTGCAGCCGGTCTATCTTCTCCTCTATCCTGGAGATAATTGGCTTAAGTGGGTGTGGTAACTTAATTATCTCCACGTACAGAGAATATCTCGAAGTTAAAACTGTTACAAAAACCACATAAAAATACATAACTCTTATAATACCATGTCTAACCTATATGTCGAACATATCCCCAGATAGCTTGGATCTGAGCGCTCAATATGTCCGAAAAGTGCTCAGATCTCACGAATACAGTTGGAACGCCATGTGGTTAAACAATAGCAAGGGCTTCAACAGTTTCAACTGGTCTGGCAGTGTCCCTGGGACAACGCCCTTCTGTAGAACAATAAGACAGGAAAAAGGGGAAGGGGAAAAGGCACATTTTTCCATGGATTTAAAGGGGCAGAAAAAGTGTTTTAAAATCCAATAAGCCCAAAAAGACTTTTTAAATGGCAATACACCCTAGGGGTCATAGTCACAGGGCAAGAGGCGGACAAGCAGGCCTCTCCAAAACCCAGTGGTGAGGTTATTTTTGCTACAAGTACACATTACAAGATTCAAAGTATCGACTTGTACATAGCCGGTAATGAATACAGGTATAGTATATATGTCATGCACAAAAGGACATTGTGTTCCGCTCTCTACATGGGTAACTCTGATTTTATTTGTACATTTGGTATAGCCCATAGGGGGTCTGATAAGCTCTCCCACACCTCTCTCTAAGGTGACCCACATTCTCTCACCCATTCAATAGGTACATTTACAGCTATTTGGTATGCGATCTTCATGAGTCCCACATATCCCATGTTTTTAGGGAGGTGTGATTTGGTGGGAACAGTGTTTTTAATCCTTTCTAATATGAGCACTGTATGTCCAGGTCAGTAAGTAAGTGCCTGATACACGGGGGGGGGGGCGTTTGTTTCCAGTTTTTAGCGATTAACCACTGTCCTGTCAGTACTATATGTAGGAGAAGTTTTTGTGTGGCCCTTGTTGGTCCCATTGGTAGGTCAGTTTGCAACAGATGTTGGGTGCTAAGGGGATGGAGCATCCAGTTGCTGATTGTGCCACACTGTGGACGCCTGCCCAGAAGGTCTGAATGCGGGGGCAAGAACACCAAATATGTAGGGCAGTGCTCTCTGCATCGTTGCATCTCCAGCATACGGCGGAGGTGTTGGTGGATATTTTATGTAGCCTACTTGGTACCATGTACCCCCTGTATAATGTTTTGTAGTGGTGTTCTATAAGGGTAGAGGATTTGATCAGAAGGTGAGGCAGTTGAAAGATGCAGTCCCATTTTTTGCTTGGGAGGGAGCAGTTTAGGTCAGATTCCCATTGCTGTGCTATTTTTGAGACAGCAAATTGTAAGTGCAGTGAGAGTAACCTGTAACTCGTGGAGATCGGTTTACATGTAGCAGGGATTAACCAGGTAATACACATTTTTTCCATACATTGGGTGTTGTAGGTGGTATGTTGGGTACAGTATTCCTATGGTAGTGTTTGGTCAAAAATGACCGTAGTTGGATATAGGAGTAGTGGGATGCCCTGGGCAATGAGTGTCATTTCTCCAATACTTTGAAGCTCAATAGGGTACTTTGGCTGTACAAGTGCTCCAGGTGGTTGGCACCTCGAGTATACCATGGGGAGGCATGGAACGTGGGGATACAATATGTGAGGGACATCATTGGTGTGGCCAGTGACAAACCAGAGTGGCAACATAGCAGGTGTGTATGTTTGTCCTAGAGCTGCAGGAGCAGCCTAATTGTGAGGGGTGCCAAAGCAGCTGTGGTCTAGTTTTTTTTTGGTATCCATATCAGGTTGGCCAAGGCATGGGGGGCCATAAGTTCTCTAAGTGCACCCATTGCGGGGGGGAGGTATGGAGGAAATGTGAAAGGGCAGTGGCTATGACAATTGTGCAGTAATACGTGTGCATATTTGGTAGCGCTAGGTCCTCACTGTGTTTTGGTGCATTGAGCAAGGCTTGAGTCACCCTAGGTTTGCCCCCTTTCCATATAAAGTGATTTATGTCTGATTGGACCGTTTTGAAGTAGGACAGGGGGAGCTCCAGTGGTAGGTTATGAAATAAGTAGAGCAGTCTAGGAAGGATTGACAGTTTGACTGCTATGACCCTTTCCATCTAGGACAAGAACATTGGGAACCATTTCTTAAGTAGGTTACGGCAGCTATTCCATATGGCTACATAGTTTGCAGCGTATTGGTCTGTGTGAGCCTTTGTGTGTGTGTATGTAATCCCTAGATATTTGAGAGTGTCTGTTCTCCATTCGAATGTGTAGGTGTGCTGAAATTGTTTGACCAAAGTAGCTGGTAGGGATATGCATAGTGCCTGTGTTTTGGAGGTATTGAGGGAGTAATAGGACATTTTACCATGGCCGGCAATAATTTGCATGACTACTGGGAGCATTGTATGTGGTTGTGTTATATATAGCAAGATATCCTCCACAAAAGCCCCCACTCTGATCTCTTTGTGGCAGACTGTCACTCCCTGGACCCTGTTGTTCATTCTAATTCCCTCCAACAAGGGTTCTAGAGCCAGGACGGATAACAGTGGGGAGAGCGGGCATCCCTGCCTTGTCCCATTTGTAATTTGGAATGGGGAGGAGAGGAACCCCGATTGGAGCACCTGTGCTGTGGGAACAGCATACAGTGTGAATATTTGTCTCACCCGGGGGGCGACTGTGTATGCCTGCAAGACCCCTTTCGGGAAGGGCCAGCCATGGCAGTCAAACGCCTTTTCAGCATCTAGTGCAAGCAGTAGACCACCCTGTCTAGCCCCCCAAAGCTGCTGGAGGACCATGGATAGTTTACGGGTGTTATACATTCCTTGTCTGCCTTTTACAAAACCTGTCTGGTCATCCTTAATGAGAGCAGCAGAGGGGCAAGTATGTTTGCTAAAATCTTTGCATACAGTTTAGCATCAGTGTTATGTAGAGAGATGGGGTGGAAGTTTTTACAATTGTCAGTCGGTTTGTTGGGTTTTGGTAGGGTCACTTTAGTGGCCAGTAGCATTTCTGGAAGCAGGGCTCCAGCCTCCACTGCTTGGTGGAAGGTCCCCAGCAAGTGAGGAGCTATTGTTGAGGCATATTTTTTATAGTATAGCTTGGACAGCCCGTCTGCTCCAGGGGATTTCCCCCCGTGTAAGTCCCTTATAGTGTCCTCCACTTCAGTTAGTGTGAGGGGGCATGTCAGGTCTTCAATTTGGTTTTGCAAGAGCTGTGGTAGTTTAATTGGGTCAAGGAATGTTTTCACGTCCTCGTGAATTGGGCGAAGATGTCGCTAATCTTTTGTGGCCCCAATTTCTTTGTCCCGTCCTCTCCTATAATGTGCGCAATTCTATTAGTGGAGAATTTGTCTCGCAATCTCGCCGCCAGGTATTTGTTAGCTTTCCCATGGAAATGGTAAGTAGTAGCTTTTAGTCTATTTAATAGGTATGCGGTTTTCACCACGTTCAGTGTGTGTAATTTGCAGTAAGCATGCTGGATTTCCGCAGCAAGTTCTTTAGTCGGATTGGTTTTATTTCTGTCTGACAGTTCTGCAATCCGCTTATGACACTGGAGAAACTCTCCCCGTCGTTGCCATTTTAGGTATGTGGATCGTTTAATAAACAATCCTCGGACGACCGCCTTATGGGCCAGCCAAACCGAGGTATCTGATACATCTCCCCCACTATTGAGACAGAAGAAGTGGTCTAATTCATCTTTTACATGGGAGGCAAAGGAATTGTCTGAGAGCAGTGATTCATTAAGTCTCCAGTTATCTTTGCCCTTGAATTGGAAAGTGTCTTGTAATGTGACGTAAACTGGACAGTCGTCCGACCAGGCAAATTATCCTATTTTGCAGTCTGCTAATTGAGCTAGGGATGTGCTATCTAGCAGGAATGTGTCTATGCAGGAATAGGTATTGTGCACTGCAGAGTGGAATGTGTAGTCCCTCTCCATAGGGTGTGTGTGACCCTCAAACCATCATAGAGACCATGTTTAGAAATGAGGGTAGTGAGGTGTTTGCAGGTATTGGATAGTCTTCTACCTCTACTGCGGGATGGCTTTGCAGATGTGTCCAACTGTGGTAACTGAATAAAGTTAAAATCCCCACTCAGTTTAAAGCCTCCTTGGCGGTGGTCCTCCACTATCTGGAGGAGTTTGGTTAGGAAGTTTGCGGAGTTGGAGTTAGGGAAGTAGGCTGTGACTATTGTGTATTGCGTTGCATTAAAAAGGCCCACTAATACGATGAATCTATCTTGAGGGTCAATGTATTGTCTCTGGAGAGCCACATCTCTGCCAATGAGAATTGATACCCCTTTTGTTTTGTTAGCAGATTCAGCATGAAATTGGGTGGGGAAATGCTTATTAAATAACTTTGGTTCCGCTGATTTGAAATGTGTCTCTTGGATACATTCTATATCAATATGTTGGCGGAAAAGTAGGCTCCTTTTATTCGGGTAATTAAGCCCCTTTACATTATAAGAGACTACTTTCATGGAGGTGTGGCTGGATGTCAGAGATGCATGGACTCAATTCTTCTAGTAGTACATAGTGTGTGGTGTTGTGGGGTGCACGAGTTGTAGAGCACAACATTACATAATCTTCTGAAGGCTGATGCGTAGTAAGACACAGTGGTGTGATTGATCAAAATACAAACTTTGTAAAGGGTGGAGGGGGGGGGAAGTAAGGGTAGGATAGAAAAACATGTAGAAACTAAATACAAGGAGCTCAAAGCTCTTGAGCTATAACGTACCTAGGTGTGCTAGAAGGGAGCCACACATGGAAGTTAATGAATTAATTAATAGATGTTTATGCAGGTGGTGGAAAACCTAACTACACAAAGCCCAACCAATATAAATTAGAGGTTGGGAGGTTTTGAGGTCTTCTGAGTCTATGCGTCCTGTCCAGAACCACTTGATCCGGGTGTACTTCTGGTGCTGGTTCCAGGAAAAAGGTCTGGAGGTAGTTGTGTAAGGCCTCATTCGTAATGGATTCAGGAAAACCTCTAATGCGTAAGTTTTTTCTCCTGGTTCTATCCTCCAGATCAGCAATTTTCAGGTTCTAAAGACAATACAAGTGGCTTATCTAATAGTGATGAGAAGCTCTAAACACCTGTGTGGTATCCCCTATACCAACACTAAAAATACATATAATACAAACACAATAGGAGAAAATTGTAGATTATGCTAGCTTTAGTGTACCTATAATCTTAATTTTATTAATGACAGGAGGCTTCGTATTTGCTTAAGACTTTCTTTACTTAAGCTTCACAGCAGCACTTTTTCACATAGTAACAAGGTAACCAATAAGAAAAAAGGAATAACAAGGTATATAGGTCCCTCCCAGTGATGTCATTTCCTCTTTCTGGCTGCGAACAATTAGGAACCGGAACTGAAGGAAACTAGATGAGTGATTCAGGATGCCAGACTTAAGGAGAGACGCTTGAGAGGGAGACAGGAACGTAGACTTGAGAACGTGAGGAGCAGAGGAAGCTTGTGATGGAGCAGCAACTAGGCTGGATCTCTGAAGGGAGTTTTATGCTGAAACGAGAGAGCAGAGTCGAAGCCAATGATTAATCCGTGAATTGGACTTTGAAATTATGATAACCAGTTGATATGAAAACATACTGTCAGGGTACCTGTTGGTGATGTATCCAGGGAGGACATCCTCTCTGCTTAGGGGCTCCCTTCCCCTAGCATTTCGGCATATTTCGGCCGTTTTCGCGCCGGCCGCGCTAGCTCCTCCCCCTTTTATGACGCGACGGCTAGCGTCGACGTCATGACGTCGGCATTTGCATAAAGTGCCGGGAACCGCTATTCCGGACCTTTTGGGGGCGTGGTCTCTATTTAGGTAACAGGGTATTTAAAGGAAACCTTTACTACTGCTCATTGCCCTGTCGTGGTTCTAGCTTGCTAGTCACTCAGCGCGTTCTTTATCTAGTGTTTCCGGTTTTGACCCTTGCTTGTCTTTTGTCCTGTTGTCCTCTCCTCTCCTTTGACTCGGCTTGTATCTCGCTTACCTGTCCTCCGGCTCCCTCGACCTCGGCTTACCTTTTGACTATTCTTGCTTTGTCCCTACGTTAGTCCGGCCATTCTAAGGTCCGGTATACGTACCTCCTTCTGTGCGCACTCTGCGTATTGGATCCCTGTCAGTTTCCTGACATTACGACAGGGCCATGATGGATCCTGCAGGTGCTAGTCCTCCTGACCCCAGATTTGAGGCCATGGACCATAGAATGGACCAAATGGCTTTAGCGCTACAAACTTTGTTGACACGCTCCAGTACCCAGTCTGAAGAAATACGCTCCACTGCTAGCCACTCGCTAAGTACTGGTTTGGAAGTAGCCACTGTAGGCGCATCTTCCCATGTCACGTCACCATTACGATATGGGGGTTCGCCTGATGCTTGTCGTGGTTTTTTAAACCAGATAAGTATACATTTCGAACTACAACCCCGGCTTACCCCACTGACAGGGCTAAGGTAGGCTTTATTATAACCCTGCTAATAGATAAAGCACTTAGATGGGCCAATCCCCTTTGGGAGAATGACAATCCTTTAGTCTACAACTACACTGCGTTTGTCACGGCTTTTAGAAGAACCTTTGACCCCCCAGGGAGGAAGATTAATGCGGCCAGATCCCTGTTACGCCTTAAACAACAAGATAGGACCCTTGTAGAATATGCTCTAGAGTTTAGATCATTGGCAGCAGAAGTGAAATGGAACGAACAAGCTTTTATGGATGTTTTCTTGAATGGGTTGTCTGATGAAATTCTAGATGAAATTGCCACTAGAGAACTTCCGGAAAATTTAGAGGATTTAGTATCCTTCATTTCCAGAATAGATGAACGCATGAGACAGAGGCAGAACACTCGGGAAAGAGTTACTAGACTTCCTGTAAGACTCGCTCCCTCATTTCAGAACCCTGACTCCTATAATCCTACTCTACCAGAACCTATGCAAATAGGTAATACTCGCTTATCTGAGGCTGAGAGACAGTACAGAAGAAGGGAGGGTCTCTGTTTATACTGCGGGCTGAGAGGTCACCTACGTCTCAGTTGCCCTAATCGTCCGGGAAACGCTCGCACCTAAGTTCCCTTAGAGGACGGGCCTTGGGTGTTTCATTACTGTCCTCTATGCATAATAAAAAAGACCATAGGCTTCTGATTCCTGTCTCTCTAGCTTGGGAAAAGGGGTTTATTACTACGATGGCATTATTAGATTCTGGAGCAGCAGAAAGCTTTATAGACCAAACTTTCGCTAATATGCATTGTATCCCATTCCAATTGAGAGATACACCCTTGGCCGTTGAGGCCATAGATGGTAGACCTTTATCTGAACCAGTAATATTCCATGAGACCGAACCCGTTAAGCTTACTGTTGGTATTTTCCACGAAGAGTTGATTTCCCTTCTGTTAATTTCCTCCCCGGCAGTCCCAGTGGTTCTAGGATATTCTTGGCTCAAGAGACACAACCCTCAGATTGACTGGGAGGGTGGAGAAATCGTTTCTTGGGGTATGGGTTGTAGGAAAGAATGTCTGCAGAGAGTTACTTCTGTTTGCCCCGTAAACTCTTATGCTAACACTTCTCAATCCACAGACGTTCAGATACCATTACAATATCTAGACCTCAAATCTGTATTTGACAAGGGTAAGGCGGATACTTTACCTCCCCACCGGTCTTATGACTGTTCTATTAAACTTTTCCCTGGTACTATGCCTCCCAGGGGTACGGTATACCCTCTATCCACCAAGGAAAACTTAGTTTTAGAGGAATATATCAAGGAGAATTTAGACAAGGGATTTATTAGAAAGTCTTCTTCTCCGGCGGGGGCGGGTTTCTTTTTTGTAGAAAAGAAAGACGGTACCTTACGTCCTTGTATAGACTATCGGGGATTGAACAAAATTACTATCAGAAATGCTTACCCTATTCCTTTGATTACTGAACTCTTTGACAGACTAAAGGGGTCGAGTATTTTTACTAAACTTGACTTAAGGGGAGCATATAACTTAGTGCGAATTAAACAAGGAGATGAATGGATGACAGCATTTAATACCCGTTACGGGCATTATGAGTATACCGTAATGCCGTTTGGGCTTTGTAACGCCCCGGCCGCCTTCCAAGACTTGATCAATGAAGTTCTTAGAGAATTCCAACATGAATGTGTAATTGTATATTTGGATGATATACTAATCCATTCTAGAGACATTAATTCACATCATAGACAAGTCAGAAAGGTATTACAGAAACTTTTACAACATGGATTGTATTGTAAATTGAAAAAATGTAGCTTTGACCAGTCTCAGGTAACTTTCTTAGGTTACGTAATTTCCAAAGACGGGTTTATGATGGACCCGACCAAACTAAAATCGATTTTAGATTGGCCTTTACCTAAGGGACTCAAAGCCATACAAAGATTTCTTGAATTTTCTAATTATTACAGACGTTTTATTAAAGGGTACTCCTCTGTTATCGCTCCTATCACTAATATGACCAAACAAGGAGCCGATACCAAAACCTGGTCTACTGAGGCTTTATCTGCTTTCGAAACGCTCAAACAGTCTTTTGCCTCAGCAACTGTATTAGTTCATCCTGATACCTCTCTACCCTTTTTACTTGAAGTTGATGCGTCTGAAACAGGGATAGGCGCAGTGTTATCCCAAAGACAAAGTTTAGATAAGCCGCTGCACCCTTGCGGTTTTTTTTCCAAGAAACTGTCACACACTGAAAGGAGATATGACATTGGTGATAGAGAACTTTTAGCTATCATTATGGCATTAAAGGAATGGAGACATTTGTTAGAGGGCACCGCCCTCCCAGTTACTATCTTGACTGACCACAAAAATTTATCGTATATGGGGGAGGCCAAAAGATTATCTGCCAGGCAGGCACGTTGGTCTATGTTCCTTACACACTTTAATTATGTGCTTACTTACAGGCCTGGTTCTAAGAACACTAAAGCAGACGCTTTGTCACGTCAGCATGAACCTACCACCTCTACAGAGGATACTTTGTTCCCTATTATTCCTGAAGTCAATATTATCGCCAACACCAATGTCAAAATACACTCTCCATTGCTCGCTGATATTCAGAACGAACAATCTCTTGCTCCCGAACGTACTCCTGTGGGCCGCTTGTTCGTGTCTCCCAAATTCCAAGTGGACATTATTCTCTGTTTCCACGATAGCAAGATCGCTGGTCACCCCGGCATCCACAAAACTTACTGCCTGATCTCAAAAGACTTCTGGTGGCCCGGTTTACGTAGGGATGTGGAAGACTTTGTCAAGGCTTGCAATGTTTGTGTCAGGAATAAACTTCCGCGGGATCTTCCTTGTGGTTTATTGCAGCCCTTAGTCGTTCCCAACAAACCTTGGGCTTGCTTGGCTATGGATTTTATTGTTGATCTACCAGCTTCCAATAGGCATACAGTTATACTCACGGTCCTTGACAGGTTTACTAAAATGGCTCATTTCGTTCCCTTGCCTAAACTTCCTTCCTCCCCCGAACTGGCCGTGATATTTGCTAGAGAAATTTTCCGTTTACATGGTATTCCCAATGAGATTGTGTCAGACAGGGGTTCCCAATTTATTTCCCGTTTTTTGAGATCCTTCTGTTCACAGTTGGGCATCAAACTGAATTTTTCTTCGGCCTATCATCCTCAATCTAACGGAGCAGCCGAACGCACTAACCAAAAAATTGAGCAATATCTACGTTGTTTTGTTTCTGAACACCAGGATGACTGGGTCGGTCTGATTCCTTGGGCGGAGTTTGCTCACAACAACCTTGTTTGTGGTTCCACTCATAATAGCCCCTTTTTCTTGAACTATGGCTTTAACCCTACTGTTCTTCCGTCGGTGTCTCCTTCCCAGGGTATACCGTCGGTTGATATTCATATAGCTAACCTGAGAAAGTTGTGGGATCAGACTCGACAAATTCTTGAACGTAGTTCCGCGGTGTTTAAGTCACATGCTGATAGGCGTAGGCGTCCTGCTCCTATTTTTTCTCCGGGGGATAGGGTCTGGTTGTGTACCAGACACATTCGCCTGAAAGTTCCTTCCTTGAAGTTTGCTCCTCGTTACATTGGTCCTTACAGGGTACTGAGGAGGATCAACCCGGTTTCTTATTTGCTGGATCTACCTCCTACTCTACGCATCCCTAACTCTTTTCATGTGTCTTTATTGAAACCTCTTGTTTGTAACAGATTTTCCTCCCTCTCTGCTCCTCCATCCTCGGTCCGTGTGGATGGTCAGGAGGAATATATCATCAAGTCCATCCTTGATTCTCGTATTTCTAGGGGGAAGCTGCAATACCTCATAGACTGGAAAGGTTATGGTCCAGAAGAGAGGTCTTGGGTTCCTGGTATAGACGTGCATGCTCCTCGCCTTCTACGGGCCTTCCACGTTCGTTTTCCTTCTAAGCCAGGTCCCATCCGCCCGGTGGGCGTTTCTAGAAGGGGGGGTACTGTCAGGGTACCTGTTGGTGATGTATCCAGTGAGGACATCCTCTCTGCTTAGGGGCTCCCTTCCCCTAGCATTTCGGCATATTTCGGCCGTTTTCGCGCCGGCCGCGCTAGCTCCTCCCCCTTTTATGACGCGACGGCTAGCGTCGACGTCATGACGTCGGCAGTTGCATAAAGTGCCGGGAACCGCTATTCCGGACCTTTTGGGGGCGTGGTCTCTATTTAGGTACAGGGTATTTAAAGGAAACCTTTACTACTGCTCATTGCCCTGTCGTGGTTCTAGCTTGCTAGTCACTCAGCGCGTTCTTTATCTAGTGTTTCCGGTTTTGACCCTTGCTTGCCTTTTGTCCTGTTGTCTTCTCCTCTCCTTTGACTCGGATTGTATCTCGCTTACCTGTCCTCCGGCTCCCTTGACCTCGGCTTACCTTTTGACTATTCTTGCTTTGTCCTTACGTTAGTCCGGCCATTCTAAGGTCCGGTATACGTACCTCCTTCTGTGCGCACTCTGCGTATTGGATCCCTGTCAGTTTCCTGACACATACATTATAGCTCGCTAGCAAAGTGAACCTATATATCATAGAAAAAATAACTCCTAACCCCATGGTAGTAAGGCATAGTGTGTTCGTTCTTGTTTTAGAAACTTACCTACAGGGGCGACCCTAGGGTGGGAAAAAACGAAAGTAGGAGTGGTGGGAAATACTCGCCTCCTGTCATTAATAAAATTAAGATTATAGGTACATTAAAGCTAGCATAATCTACAATTTTATAACATGACAGGAGGCTTCGTATTTGCTGTTTTAACGCTCCCCGATAAGGGCCAAGGAAGCGTGCACAGCCGGACGAAAATAGAAGTTGCGGAACGTCTGTTCTCGGGACCAGTCTGCGGAGTGAAGTATGTCTTGAAGTGAGGCTCCGGCGCTGAATGCCCCCGATGCTGCCGCTCCTCTGATGGAGTGGGCTCCAAAGGAGGTTTCAATCCCTGCTAGGGAAAGCAACCACCTAACCCATCGGGCAAGAGTTGTGGTTGACACTGGATTATGAGGCCGGACGTATGAGACCAACAGCTGGCTGGAGGAAGTTGGACGGATAGGTGAGGTGAGTGATAAATAACAAGAAAGAAGAGATACCACACACAATTTCGGGTGGTTAGGGAAATAAGGGTAAAAGATCGAAGAGGAGTTAGATTTCGTCCGCCTGGTCACGGAAAAGGTAACACCCTCTGGGGAAAAGTTGATAGCGTCATGGTCAAAGGCCCGAACATCCAAAACTCTTCGGAAGGACACTAAGCAAAGTAACAGGGTGAATTTGGCTGAGAGTTGGCGGAGGGATAGATCCTCGTTGTTTGGCCAAGTCTCGAGAAAATGAATTATGACATTAACGTCCCACAGATGGGAGTATTTCGGTTTAGGGGGGCGAGCCAGCTTGATGCCCCGCAATAGTCTACAAACCAGGTGGTCCTGGCCCACTGGAACCCCTTCTAGAGGGACATGGGCAGCCGAGATGGCTGAACGGGAGACGTTGATGGATCTGTAGGAAAGGCCTAGGTCGAAGAGATGAGAGAGAAAATTCAATATGAACTGTCGAGGGGCCGTAAGGGGATCGGTATCCCGTTCCAGGCACCAATTGCACCAAGTGTTCCAGGAGGAGAGATAGCATCTTCTA